>PISX010000008.1:284634-633758 GCA_004024625.1 Mellivora capensis | reverse complement strand
GTGCTAAGTTCAGGTTCTCGTTCCCTACAATGTGCTAAGTTCAGGTTCTCCTTCCCTACAATGTGCTAAGTTCCTTCAGGAGAGTAGCCTCATCCATCTCGGAGGCTTTCCAGAGTGCCCTGCACAATGCCTAGCACATAGCAGTAAACATTCACTAACTGAGGAGATGGGTGGAAGGATGGATGGATGGATGGACGGGTGGGTGGTAGATGTATAGATGGAAGGGTGGATGGACAAGACACTTATTGCAGTTTTGTAATTCTGTCTGTATTTGTGAAACAGTGTAAAGTCTTGCTGCCCCAGTACCCTGAAAGTGCCATGAGGGCAGAGACTATGTCTGCGTTACTTGCTGAATTTTTTTTTTTTAACTAGAAGAAATATTTTCATTGAGATCTGCTTTACAGGCATTCCTTTTTTTTTTTTTTTAAGATTTTATTTATTTATTTGACAGACAGAAATCACAAGCAGGCAAAGAGGCAGGCAGAGAGAGAGGAGGAAGTAGGCTCCCCGCGGAGCAGAGAGCCCGATGTGGGGCTCGATCCCAGGACCCTGGGATCATGACCTGAGCTGAAAACAGAGGCTTTAACCCACTGAGCCACCTAGGCTACCCCAGGCATTCTTTTTTATAATGTGACTTTTAAAAACTTTTTTAATTAATTATTTTTATTAACATATAATGTATTATTTGCCCCAGGGGTACAGGTCTGTGAATTGTCAGGCTTACACACTTCACAGCACTCAGCATATACTTGCTGAATTCTTGATGCACAGTTTGTGCCCAGTACCTGGTATATACTAGGCATTCAGGAAGCATTTGTTGAGCGAATGAGTAAATTCATGCATGGACAAGTAAATGGAAGGGTGGAGGGATGGGTGTACACAGGCACTGAACAGATGTATGCATGTGGAGTGGATGGACGGCAAATGGGTGTGTCAGTGGCAAGTGTGATGTTAACAGCATCATGGCCCCAGAAATAAAGGTCAGCCTTGCTGGCCTCAGGATGGAGAATCTGAGAGGCACAACCTCCTGACAGTAGGTGGAACAGAGCCAGGGGAAGGTCTCCCCTATTACTGACTTAGGGCTTCTTTTTTTTTAACCTTTAGCTACAATAACACTGGGAGCATGGTGATTTAATTTGACTCCTCCAAGAAGCTGAGCCTGAGCCACAAATTTAAGATGTGGGCTGGCAGAGTGGCTGTCAGGGTCGTAGAAGAAAGAAAGGCAGGACTTGGCAGCTGGACATCAGTCTGATATGTACTGGGGAACATGGGTACGTATGAAATGGGGAACATGGGCAGGTTGGCAGCAGCATCTGGGCACACACTTAAATGTCACTCAGTGATTAGAGTCAGCTACTCCCTTGAGGTGCCACTGGCAGGTGAGGGAGTGGGGTGTATGAGTACACAGGCTATGACATCCAGAATGAGATACAGGGGCTGCAGGAGGACATCATCCCTCCCTTGGCACCACCCGTGCAGGACCCTTGGAAACAAGAAGGTGGAAGCCTCGCTGACCCCGTGATTGAGGGACCTTCGACCTGGGATGAGTTGTCATTTACCCGCTGAGGAGGAGTGTGTTGCATGACTTGGCCTGAGACAGCAGATGGGCCTCACTTACCTGGGCCTTGGGCGTGAGCTCCTCACTGGGGTGGGTCACCTCTCTTAGCACCTGGGCCAAGCTTTGTATCCTCTGTATGTCCCCCAGGGTGGCAGTGACCGCAGACAGTGACCCCAGCACGTGCTCTCTGACCTTGATGCAGAGGGAGGAAGATGGGGAGAGGAAATGTAATTCCAGTGGCTCGATGAAACCATTTCAGAAAGATCTGGAGTCAGGGCAAAGGACCAGCCTCATTTGGGGTTTTCCAAAAGCTTTTCCAAAGCCAAGAGACCTCTGTTTGCTTTGTAGGATGTGTGGTGTGCAGAGTAATGGCCTCCCAAAGATGTCCACATCCTAATCCCTGAAACACACCAGTATGTCACCTCATAGGGCAAAAGACACTTTATCAAATTGTTTTGGAGTTTTCTGTTTTGTTTTGTTTTTTATGTACTCTCTACCCTGAAACGTGGGGCTTGAACTCATGACTCTTAAGATCAAGAGTCGCATGCTCCTCCTACTGAGCTAGCTAAGTGCCCCTGTTTTGGAATTTTAACTAAGTTAAGGGTTCTGAGATGGGAGTGGATCTGGATGAACCAGGTGGGACCAATGTAACCACAGGGGTCTTTGTAAGAGGGAGGTGGGATGATCAGAGTCAGAGAAGATGTGTGGATGGAGGCAGGGTGAAGAAGAGGCTGGAGGAGGAAGGGAAAGGAAGTGAGGAGGGTAAGTTGGGGGAGGGGAGGGAGGAGGCATTGGAGAGAGGGGAGGGAATGGGGGAAGGATCTGAAGATGCTAAGCTGCTGGCTTTGAAGATGGAGAGGAGTATAGAGGCTTCTGGGGACCGTGCTTTCTAGGCCACAGAGCCCTAAGAAGGGCTGGCTGGGGGCAGGCCTTGGCAGCCGCAGAGAAAAACTAAGAATATAATTTCAGCACTGCGAGGGAGAACTTTCCCCAGCGACAAAAGGGTCCTACCTCTGCACTGTCCACTCATCACATGTGACTTTTGAGCCCATGAAATGTGGCCAGTGCAACTGGAGAACTGAATTTTAAACTTTATTTCAATTTAATGTTTAATGTTTAATTCAGATGTAAGTTCCTAGATGTGACAAGTGGCGACCATTTGGCACAGCACAGATCTGAGTGAACCGTCCCCCTCTCCCGGCCACAGCTCACTCAGCCTACCTGTGTGACCGCCCTTCCTGGCATCTGCAGAGTTTGGGTGTGTCTGCTGTTAGCTCAGGGTGCAAACAGGCTCTGGCTTGGATGGAGGAGAGAATAGGCCAGTGTATGAGGGGACTCTGGTCAGAATGTTCTGGTAGGAGAAATTGTGTTTGCCTCTGCAGTTCTTCCCTCCCTCCTCCATCACTGTCCTGGAGGCAGCTTCTGTGGAAATGCTACTGGCTCCTGCCTCTCTGGCCAGTGGGCTCATTCAGGGGGAGATGAGAGGGCAGGAAGAGAAAGAGCTAGAAGCTGTTCTCCTGGTGCCTGGGCCACTGGTGGGTCAACTGCCTCATTCTTCAGAAGCCATTGCTTCCACCAGGGAACCACTGCCATGCCGTTGCCCCCTCCCAGATTCTGGTCACTTCAGGCTGAACTCTAATTTTTATCAACAAAGCCCTTCTTAAATTCTTCTTAGTCCTTCCATTAGAATTTTATACCTGCCTCCTGCCAGGACCCCAGTATTTCATGAGGAGACCTTGGGTCAGGCTGCATAATCTGTGGGCTCAGGGACCGCAGGACATCCAAAAGGAAGTTTGCCATAGGTAATGTTCAGAGTGAATGCAACCCAGACTGAGAATCAGGAATGTGTGGGGGTGTACAGAGGGGCTAATGTAAAACAAGGGTAGGCGTGAGAGGTGTAGGAGGGCAGGAGGTGGGCAGGGGAAGAGCCAATCTGGGTCGGAACCTCATCTTCACCACCTTCTTAGAAATGTTGGCCTGGGCAGACTTTGAAAATTCTCTTGCCCTGTTTCCTCTTCTGTAACATAGATGGGGATCTCACCATTTACCTTGTGGGGTTTTAGTGAGAATTATATATCCCTGAAGCTCTTGGGGCTGGCAGGGTATAGTAGGTGTTCAGTAAATGTGTTATTTATCTCTGAGTAATTACTAAGACAGCCACCACTTCTTTGTATTAAGTACTTCCCACATGCCCTGCACCATGCTAAGTACTTTCATGCCAACCCTTCAGGGGACCAGAGAAGTCTTTCTTTTCTTCTCCATGCCCAGCAGGTATATGTGATGCTGTGTGTGTGTGTGTGCGCGCACGTGCGCGCACGTGTGCACACCTGCACCCACACACGTTCATACAGCAGATACCAGGAGGGGAAGTCATCATCCACTCTGCAGTAGCTGTCTGTCCTGTCAGCTTGTGACACATGGGATGGCCACTCTGTGGATTAAAACTGGTTGAATGCCAGTAATTTCAAATGGCTGGACCTAACCTTATGAGGAAAAATACTATTTACTCTCCCCATTTTCCAGATGGGGAAATTAAGGCTTAGAGAAGTTCATTCACCAGCCCGTGACAGTACAGATGGCAAGTGGTAGAGGTGAGATGACCTTCAGGGTCTAACTCTAGACCATTAACTATATGAGTGAGGCCAGGCCACATTTCTCCTCTAGCCTAGGATTTGTCATCCTTGACAGGAAGGCCTGGAGCACTACTCTCAAATTCTCCCCTGCCATAGAAGCCTTTGACTCCATGAGGCAGAGCAGGGCAAGCAGGTTTCCATCATTTTAGGTCACTTACTGAGAAGGGACCAGAGAGGGAGCTGATGTCAACAGGCATCAACTCGGCAGATACTGAGGCTTCCCAGCTCTGTGAATTCCACTCCTCACCCTGAATGGCTGTGTATAGACCCCGGGGCCCAGTGGACAGCATGAAAGAGGCCCATCTTGAGCACCTTCTGTCTGATGTCCATGTTCAGCAGCCTCCTGCAGCCCTGCCCCTGGCACTCCTGGTCTAGCACGGATGACACGGCTCTGGCCAGCTGGAAGAGCCGCTCAGGGTCCCGCTCGCTTTGCAGAGTGGCGGTGATGTTCTCTAGCACGGCAGCCTGGAATGCCACGTTCTCAACATGGGTGTCTCCAAGTCCCACCTAACAGGGAAACCAGAAGCACACTCAGTGCACGGAAGACCTCAGCTCACCAATTCTTGTTCCAAAACCTGGAGCCTGAAGTCAGTCTCTCAAGGCAAACCAGAGCAAGGCTGGAAGGCTTTGTACCTAGTGCGGAGTCTCTCCTGAGGCTGAGGGAAGCTGGGCCCACTGGAGGCAGGCAGCCAACAGCCACTTAAAGCAAGTCTTGGGCAAGTCACTGCTCTACCCTTGCCAAGCACCTCATTGTGCCCCCAATCCCTTCAAATTTACCCTGATTTTATCCAGCCTCAGCCTTGTACGCCTTATGGCTGATTCAGGTCCTCCTTCCTCTAGACTCTGATGGCACTGGCCTATCTCATCCAGGGCCCTACCCCTATTCTGGCCACTGAGATGTAAGATCTGCAAAGGTAGAGACGATGTCTGTTTTGTTCACAGCTGTGTCCCCAGGGCCTGGTACATAGCAGGTGCTCTGAAAATACTAGTTGAAGGAAGGAAGGAATCAGTGACTCATCTGGTCATGCCCTTGGCTCTCTTCAATCCGGTCACCAATTTGGTGAGGTTAAGTTGGGTCAACAAGTTTTCTCAGTGAAGAAACAAAAGGCTGCCACCACCCACCTTCACCACTGCATGGGCCTGATCTTTGTCCCCTGCGAGACTGGAGACAGAAATGACCACTGTCAGCATGAAGTCATTGTTTACTTTCCCAAGTGGCAAATAAACTGACGGGAGGGCAGGCTCAGGGCCACAGTGTAGACAGGAACCTGGTAAAGGGAAACTAAACAGTTAGGGGGGCATTCCCAGGCCCCAGGGAGACTGGAAACCCACCAAGGTAGAGCCTGACAACAAGGACACAAAACCCACAGCTCACGAAGGCATGGCAGGCACTCAGGGACTCCATGCTCTCAGAGAGAAGACAGCCACCTATACTGATCCACTGGCCTCCCTAGGTAATCATATGCTGCTAGGACTTTGGAATAAGTTTACTGGAATCCATAAAAATTTTCAAAAAATGTTTCCCTCTTTACAGGCTTAAAAAAAATTAAAGGCAATAAACCAAATTACAAAACGGAGGAGGAAGAGGAAGAGGAAGAGGGGAGGAGGAGACCTTAAAAATAGCATCCCCTCCCTGCAGGCGTGTGGCTGGGTCAGTGTGCCTGGGGCTGGGGTTAAGGTGTAGGAGCTTCTTTATTCTGCAAACCTCTCTCACACATGGAGCATACTTTTTGCAGCTCCCTGTTCTAGGAGAAGTGGAGCCTAGCAGCTGAAGGGAGAGCAAGGGCCCTGGGCTGGTACCTGACTCCAGGCAGAAGCAGTACTCCAGGGGGCCCAGGGCCGAGGATGTATTGCAGAAGATGGTGAAGCTCGTCAGAATGGTACCCTCCTCTGGGGTGATGTTGCACGTGGGCACCGCAGGAGGAGGCAGAGAGCTGATCACATGGGTGTCCTCTCCGTGGGCATGCCCGGTTACTGCTGGGGAGTGAAGACGGAGGGTGCTTGAGGGGTTCTGTGGGTCACACAGACCACCAGGCTTCAGGATTGTCCTGGGAGCTTGTTAAGCATGCAGAGTCCCAGGCCCGTGTCCTGACCCTGAGCCTCAGACCTTTCTGGAGGTTCTGGGCTGAGGCCCAGAAATCTGCATATCTCACAGCTCTCCCTGATGCAGGGTATCCTGGGGCCTTACATTTTGAGAGTCAGTTCTTCATCTGTAAAACAGGGCTTATATGTGTGTGTGTGTGTGTGTGTGTGTATATATATATTTAAAGATTTTATTTATTTATTTGACAGAGAGAGATATAGCAAGGGAGGAAATATAAGCAAGGGAAGTGGGAAAGGGAGAAGCAGGCTTCCTGCTGAGCAGGGATACCGACGTGAGATTCAATCCCAGGATCCTGGGATCATGACCTTAGCCGAAGGCAGACTCTTAACGACCGAGCCATCCAGGCACCCCAAAATGGCTAATGTTAGTAGCTTCCTCACAGCTTTGGTGAGGAGGAAGTCTTTGGGAAACAAAATGACTTGCTCAAGTTCACCGAGCTCAGAAGGGCCATGCCCAGAATCTAGAAACAGGCTGATCCTGCCCAAAGCCTTGCTTTTTCCAGGCCTCCACCTGCACCAGCATCCTACATCACTGGTATTTCAAAAAGAGTATATACCTGGAAGAGCTGGGCATAAAGAGAATTTTAACCAATAAAAATGATTAGTGTAGGGGCGCTTGGGTGGCTCAGTCATTAAGCATCTGCCTTTGGCTCGTGCCATGATCCTTGAGCCCTGCATACCCGCATCAGGCTCCCTGCTCAGCGGGAAGCCTGCTTCTCCCTCTCTGACTACGCCCTGCTTGTGTTCCCTCTCTTTATGTGTCGCTCTCTCTGTCAAACAAATAAAAAAATCTTAAAAAAAAAATGATTAGTGTAGACCTAATCTAAAAGGTTCGGGGCATGCCTCAGAGTGTTCATTTTGAACTAGTACCTCAGGTTGTTCCAGTATGGGAGGTCTGTGAGCCACTTTGAGGAAAACTGAGTCAAATGAATCCATCCCCAAAAGAATAATCACCCATCATTTGTCGTTTTGAGAGTCTACATTTCCTACCGCACTGGGCTTATTTAAAGTGAGAATCTTCTGGCAGGACGCGCGGACTGCACCACCCCAGAACAATCTGTCTCCTCCACCCTGCAAAATGCAATTCAGAGGCAGGAAACTGAGGTGCAGAGAGTTTAAGTGCCTTGTCTCCCAACTAGAAAGTGGTGGCAATGGGATGAACACAGAGCCTGCATCTGGCCCCTGACCCTGCACTGAAGTCCCACATTTCAGTCCCACACTTCTGGGTTTGTCTTGGTTCACTTTTCTGTGGCAGATGGGACCCATGACAAGAAACCGAGTGGGGGCCTGCACACCTGTGCCTCTTGTCCCGGTGCCCTGGCCCCAGGTCTGCAAGAAGGAGCTGTTCAGCCGCAGTGTGGAGGTGTTGCTCTGAGGGAGGGTGAAAGCACTCAGCCAAAATCCCCGGAATCTGCAGGCAGCTGGGAGAGGCTCGGCCTGAAAGAGAGCAGCACCCAGAGCCCCTGAGGCTTCAGCCAGGCTCCCAGACTCAGCAGGGCAGTGGCTTCTCACCCCAGGGGCCTTGGAGCAAAGACACCACCCGCTTCCCCCGGAGTCAGCCCAAATAGCCCATTTCCAGTCTGGTGTAGGTGTTTGTTTGTCTGAGATCAGGTTCCCTTGAGGGACAGCCCGAGACTGGGATTCATGTGCAGGTCCTTTACTGAGGGAGGCTCTTGGGGAAACCAGCACGGAGAGGGAAGCAGAGGAGGGCCGAGAAGTGGTTTTAGGAGGTGTCTGGCCAGCCTCAGCCTCATCCCGCAGGGAGCGTGAGCTGTCCCACAGAAGTCCTCTTACTCAGAGGCAGGGGCTGGGCCATTAGACCCCCGCCTCCATCGGTTACCAGCCAGCAGTCCCTCCATAGCGGCTGGGACGGGTGTGTCAGCCTGGGCAGAGGGACTGGACTGGGGCCCCCGCAGCATCTGCTGTGATGTTTCCCCATTGCTTCTGCTCCCTTGTGTCCATTCTCCCTTCTGACCAATGCCCTGGTTTTCCTCTGGGGAACACCAGCACCCCGTCCCCCCCCCCCCCCCCAGCTCAGTCCTGGGCATGTGACACAGGGTCTGACAGTCAGCCAAAGCGGGAGTGGCTGCCAGTGTCCTCACCTTCCCCAGAGAGGTGTCCTCTAAGTCCCAGTTGAACATGGCCACTGAGGAGTCGTCCGCCACGGTGACCCTGAGCACGACGTCTTCACTGGCATTCGCTGGTCCGCAGTTCTTCTCACAGCTGAGAGGGAGATAGAGCGGAGTGTGGAAGTTCACTCCAGCCTTGTGGCCTTGTGGTCTTTTGTCTGGTTCTTCTCAGGTCATTTGTGAAGGTGGCAGATGGCTTTTTTTCAAGTGAAAGAGGGAATAAAAGCAACCCATGCCCCAGCCAAAACCAGGACATAGCGTTGGTCATGGAGATGGAATGATTTGTGCCTGACTGAATTCCCACTTCATTCCCGATGAAAGACAATGGTATGGAAAGCGCATGAAGCCTAGGGCCCTCAGATCCTGTCCCTGCCTCGTAAGAATGGTTACCTTGCATAAGTCACTTTAACTCTCTGAGCCTCAGTTTCCTCACCTGCAAAGTGGGCGGGGGGGGGGGGATAAGAGGAGACAATATTTCCATGATTCCTTCTAGTTCTAATAATAATAAAGGAATGCTGTGGTTTTATTGCATGCATGCCACAGGTTATAAATGATTTGCATCATTGTTCGCTTATCCAGGGCTTATCACGACCCTAGGAGCAACAGAACTCTACAAAATGATGTCTGTGATAGAACCCACAAGGTTCCACCAGAGCCAGGCCCTGCCTTTTCTCCCAGTTTCTTTTTGCCCCTCTTTCTCCCTCCATACTTGAGCCATACCTGTCTACTTCACTTCCAGCTATTCTGTGCTCCTTACTTTTGCCATCCAGTTTCCTCTCCTGCCCCCTTTTCCTGCCATGCTAGTTCCTCTTCCTTCACATCTCTGCTAAGGGAAACCTTCCCTGGTCCCAAGTCCGGGAAGTTGTCATTGGGATGCACTACCTCCCTGCGTTCGTTGGGGCCAATCATTGCTGACCACCAGGGAGCACTCCGTGTGAGAACTGTGACCAGGTCTACTGGGCCACTCCCTACATCTATGCCAACCTGAGCTGGCTCTTCAGTAAACGGTGGCTGAAGGGATGGAAACACCGCAGTTTGCTCTCTTGCTCACACCTGACTCGAGGCCCGAGTTCCAGGGGGGCGGACACATAGAGGCACTGCTCCTCCCGGTTCTGCAGCTCCCCGCCTCTCCAGGTGGCCAGGCGCAGGGTGATGGCGGAGTTGGGCGGTGGCAGGCAGGACGGAGGAAGGACCAGCTCCCTTTGGTCTGTGCGGAGCAGCTGCCTCTCAACACAGTAGCTCCACTGGGCCCAGCAGTGTCCTGAGGGGAAGGGGGCAAATGCTGTTACCAATCCAAGGACCCTTCTGGTTTGGGGTTTGGGGGAAGAAAAGAGTCATAGATAAGAAAAGGAGCTCCAAAGTGAGAATTTGATGAACACTCTCACTTGCAGGGTGTGGCAACAGTGCTGCGGAAGGATGCTTCTGGGGAAATGCGTGGTGCTTCCCCCTGACTCTGAGCACACCTGCAGAGGATGTCAGCTTCTTTTACTTGCACCAGCCACTGGCACTGAAGAATGAACAGCCAGGCATACAGCAGGAGAGAGGCCAGGAGGATAGACAGCTCTCCCTGCATGAGCACCTAGGCAGTTTCTTGTCCCTGGTAACTTCACTCCACCTGGAAGACTGACCTCAGCTGTATGTCCCTGTGGGTACACTGGGGACCTGGGGACCTGGGGGCTGTATCCCATCTGAGAGGCCGCATGTCCCCTCTGGCTTTATGATATCGTCTCAGTAAGTCCCTGTATCCTTTGCCCTTCATCTCTGTTGATGGATGTTTATCCATCAATTACCTCGCTTCCCCCATCCCCCTCGTTATTGGATTTAGGGCCAACCCAGGTAATCCACAATGACCTCATCTGCAGAGTCTTAACTTAATTACATCTGCAGAGACTCATTTTCCAAATAAGGTCATTGTTCTGGGGATGAGGACATGAACATATCCTTTTGGATTCAGTATTTAACTCCCTATAGGTACCAAATGCACAGAGTGGAGGTGACTGCCTTCCCATCTTTGTCTTGCACAGAGTTCTGGCGTGTCCTTCCAGAGCCAGTCCCTGCCTGCGTCGGAATATAGGTATGTATGTTTGTGTGTGTGTCATTTTTTCACACAGCATTCTCTATGCCCTCTTGGACTTGGCCTTTCTTAATGCATCTTAGTAAGCATCCCGTAACCATACAGCTGCCTTATTTTTGTTAATAGCTATGTAGTCCTCCCTGTCTGGATGTACCCATTTTATTGAAGCATTCCCCTCTTGATGAACATTCAGGGTGCTTGCAATCATCTATTTCCACAAGTGCCATTCACGAGACATGATCTAGGGTCAGGCCATCAGCTCAACCACCCAAACTCTATACCTGCATCCTCTATGAATTCTGATAATGAGAATTAACATTCAAAAGGGTATCCTGAGCACTTACCAATGGATATCGAAAGGCTTCAAGTTTCCATGACTTTTGACCCAGCTATTCCATTTCTTAAAATTTATTATTTTCTAAAAACTTATTTATGAAAGTAACCAGAGAGGCAAATAAAGATAGAACTACAGGGATGTTCATTACAATGTTGTTTATAAGGGGAAATAATTCAAAACAACCTAAATGTCCAAAAATAGGGTACCAGTAAATAAATGATCATACACTAACTAGACAGTCTATTATACACTTATTGTGAAGTCAAGATGGAGAAGATATCATGACATTAAAATATGCAGGATATAATGCTCAAAGAAAAAACAGCTAACAAAAATAATATGTACAGTAGGAATGGCATTAATTTCCAAAAGAATGTCTGCCTAGCTAGGCTGTATCCCTATAGAGAGGAGGACAACCATTTCTAAGTAATGGGCACTGGTGTTACTCTCTTGGTTTGTCTGAAAATGCCTCCTCACTTCTAGACTCCTCCCGGCAACATATCAAGGGCAAGGAAGTGAAAGGAGGGCAGTTGTTGTTTTTATTTTATCACTGAGTTTTGTGGTGAAAATAAAGCAGATTGACTTTTAGGATTAATTACTGTTCTCACATATTTTACAGATAGTACATCTCCTTGTTGCCTGCCTTCAAGGCTACCTCTGCCTTGGTCTCCTACTGCTTCCCCCCACCTGCCATGTCCATGGAATTATTAATCCGGCACATGCAAGGGGCAGGCAAAAGTGATACCTGTGTGAAGGTTAAAAAATGGCAAAGCTGACCTCTGTCCAATACTTTGTGGAGAGATAGGATAGTTCCAGAGCTCTGCAGACACCTACCACATGACCACTGGAAACGTAAATCCTTGTCACCGTCTGGCCAGCCCAGAGTCACAGTCGTGAAAGGATCCACATACTGACCAGGTTCCATGTACACCTGCACGTTCCCTTTCTCTCTCTGCAGAAAAAGCAGCTGGCTGGTGAGATGCCCATCCACAGTTGGCACCCCACCTCCCATCCCACAGCAATCTGTGCCAAGGGTATGCACAGTATAGGGTGTGGAATGGAAACAGACCCTGTGTGACCCACCTGGCTCACCTCCAGGGATGAATCACAGGGTAAGTAACTTTAGTCTGAATGTGGGCTCAGTGCTAAGGGTCCACCATGCATCCACCTGTTAATAGAGCCTGCTCTGGGCCAGGACCCATGCTTGATGCCCAGAGATACAGGAATAGAGTACTGCTTCCCCCTTAAGTCCTTGCCCTTAAGTTTGGGAGGGAAGACAGACAAAGAAACAGACAAAATACAGAGTGCTAACTGCTACAGAGAAAGGGGGTCCAGAGGATTATGAGAATGTGTAAGAGGGAGGCAGTAAGTTGAGAACATCTGCTCCTGTGAAGATTTGATAGCATTCGATTCCTGGGCTGCTGTGGATTAAATGAGGGGAGGTTGTGATATGCTTTCTACTGTGTCTGATGCAGAGGAAGGCACAGAGCTATGACCTCTGCCAAGTGGATAGCTGGTGTCAGGGCAAGTTTCTCCAGAGGACAGGATCACAGAGCTGTTGTGAAGGAGGAGGAGTGAGTGAGCCTGTGGGTTGTAGGAGGAGAGATCAGCAGGTATAAGGTATGCTCCTTGAGCAACTTCTAGTAGGACATATTAATGGCCAGCCTGAGAGGACTTAGCCTGTTATAGCAGGAAGCTACATGGCAGAACTCAACCCCTAGTGGTCTCCCATGGCCTAAGAATAAAACCCCAAGTTCCTGTCTTGGTACCTAAGACCTCATGGGATCTGGCCTCTGTCCATCTCTCTGTAATCTCCTACATGCTCTTCCTACCCAGCCCCCTTGGCCTCAGGCCAAATTCCAGCCCCAGGGCCTTCATATCTGTGCACCCCAAAAGCTCTTATTCTGCTTTCCAGCATGACTGACTGTCTTATCTTCAAGTTCCAACTTGGATGTCTCCTTCCGACAGGCCTGATCACATTTGCCAGGCCACCCCGTATTGGTTGCTGTCACTGCACCCCATGGCTTCTAGTTAGACACTTATCACAACACCTAACCTAATTTATTCGGTAGTTTCACCCACTAGGCTCCAAGAAGGCAGGGACCATGGTTGTTTATTCACCTTTGTAGCTAGTCCCTAACGCCAGGCCTTGGATATTGTAGATGCACAGTTTTGTAGATATTGTAGATGCACACGCAATGTCAACAGCAAGGAGTTGAGGATTTTGTCTTGCTGTAAAAACTAAGGAACCCAGGCCTGTTTTCTAAGCATTAAACAGCTATAAATTTTCCTCTGAGCCCTGCTTTAGCTTCATCCCACAAATTTGGATGGGTTGTACTACCGTCACTCAAAAATATCTTAAAATTTTCCTTGTGAATTTTTCCTTTGACCTCTTGATGTTTTTCAAGTATGCTCTTGAATATCCAAGATTTCTAAAAGGTATGTACCTATCCCAGATATCTTACTACTGATTTGTAATGTGATACTGTAGTGGTTGGAGAACATACTTGGTTTGATTTCATTCCTTCTGGATCTCTTTTCAAATGGAAGAAACCTCTATGCTTCCTAGTTTTCTGGCTATTAGCACCAATAAGCCCAAACTCAAAACTAAAGCAGAGTGCTTAGACATCTTTTTCTGGTGAGGTTAAGTGTTTAAAAAACAAATACTCACATCCTTTTCCTTGGCATTTGTTCCAGATGGTTCTTGCAGACTGGAAGGAGCTATAAACACAGTGGAAACAGGCATCAGACTTTGGTAGTGTTGATAAGATTGCCAAAGGGCAGAGTCAGGGGTATGCTCAGAAATTTAGCATACATTTAGGCCATAGAAATGGGTAAAAACTCAAACCATCTTGTCCACCGTTGGACTAAAGACACCTCTTTGGTTGTTAGGAAAGAGGCAGACAGTTGCCAGTGCAGATAACACAAGATTTGGAGCAGGCCTGTGGGTGTATGCTGTTAATGTTGAACTACCAGTTAAGGGAGGGAGTGGGGAACTCTGATCTGTAGTGTGTGCTGCTTTCTTTGGTATCTGTATTGCCACTAAGGCAGATTTCAAGCTACCAAGCTGACCGCAGTGATTGTAGAGCAAGAGATGGACAGAACCAGCTCTAACAAGCTGCTGGGAGCCAGCCTCAGCACACCATGGTGCATTTCTGGGTTCTTCTATTGGCCTCTTACTGGCTATGTGAACCTCGGAAGGTTAGTTATTCTTTCTGAGTCTTAGGTTTCTCACCCCTTACAGAAAGGCAATTCCCATTTCTCAAGGGCTGAATGCTGTGTTTAATTGCTTTGTCATCTGTATATACCTGTAAAGAGTATTAGTGTATCAAGTCTAAAAAGTGGAAAATGTACATGCAGTTTGGTATGCTCTGAAAATACTAAACCGTGAATATGTTAAAGTGTAGCGATTAAGATAGGAATGTGTTTTATCTGCACTGGCAGATCCATGTGCTTCTCTAGACCCTAGTGACCTGGTTATTTTAAGATCTGAGTACCACTGATCTGTAAAAAATTCTCTCCCAGTGAATTCCCATTCAGAGAACTCTAACTTTGAAGGTCTGTAAAAATTATACAAAGCAAAGCTAAGATGCTAGACACGGAAGCCATTCTTAATCTTTTTTTTTTAAAGATTTCATTCATCTATTTATTTGACACAGAGAGAGAGAGAGATCACAAGTAGGCAGAGAGAGTGGGTGAAGCAGGCTCCTCACTGAGCAGAGAGCCAGACTCGGTGCTCAATCCCAGGACCCTGAGATCATGACCCGAGCCGAAGGCAGAGGCTTAACCCACTGAGCCACCCAGGCACCCAGCCATTCTTAATCTTAAGAAGGAAGATGGTCCAGTAACTCCGAGTGAAGAAATCAGGAAAAGTAGTTGCTACCGCTAATCCTGCCATGAATTAGCTGAGTGACTTCTGGAAAGTCAGTTAACCTCTCTCAGCCTCAAATTCCATATGTGGAAAATGAGGGCCATGGACAGTAGCAAGGACAGCTGTGGTTCCCCCCCATCCAGGTTTTCGCCCCCCCCCCCCTTCTTTTGGTAAGAGCACTTACAGGTGACATTTTCCCTGAGGAACCCTCCTTCCCCCACTCTCAGTCCTTGGTTTGGGTGAAGCTGACCCTTCATCATGTTTTGGGTGAACATGTGATTCTGGTCTGCCCAATACCACTTTCCCCTGGCTTCAGCACTGGGTCCTGGAGGGTGGAGGGAACACGAACCAAGCCTGGACCAGTAGAGGCAACCTCAGGACTTCTGGAAATATCCACAAAGAGGCACTCCTTCTCTAGGGTTAAAGATTGAAGCCTGGGGCCATCCTGCTACTGCTTGGGAAGAGGGAATCACCATGAAGCCTGAGTAGAACGAAGAGATGGGAAGAGACAGATTTCTGATGACTGATGATTGAGTAACTGGATCCAGGTGTGACTAAACCCTGGTCTTTTCTGAGTTGATAAAACTTCCCTCTGACTTGAGCCACTTTGAACTGCTTTTCTGTCCGTTGCTGCTCAAAGAGTCCTGGCAAACACATTTGAGATGGACTTTCAGCTCTGTGACTGCTACTGTTGGTTGCCTACCCAGCAGCCAGTACCCCGCTCTTCCCAGTTGCCAGAATCCACCTTTTCCCACAAAGCTGGAGGATACCTGCTTCCCAGCATCCCTTACAACTGGGGTGTATGACCCCGGCCGATGGTATCTGACAGGAAGATTGCTAGGTATGGGGGTGGAGGGGGGAATGCTCCCTCCCTACCCCAGTAACAAGAGCTATAGAAAAGGAAAAAAGCTTGAGCAGCTGCTGGATAATGCTGGGCTGACATGTGATGTCTGGAACTGCAACAGCCATGTTGATGAGATGCAAGCCTAAGACCAAAGCAGAAGCTCTCAGGATGGCAGAACAGGACAACAGGGGCGCCTGGATGGCTCATTCTGTTAAGTGTCTGTCTTCAGCTCAGGTCATGATCCCAGAACCCTGGGATTGAGCCCTGAATCCAGCTCCCTGCTCTGCCTGCTCCCCCCTCCCTGCTTGTGCTCTCTCTCTCTGTCAAATAAATACATAAAATAGTTAAAAAAAAAAAAAAAAAAAGAACACGACAACAGAATGAACCTGGGTCCTTGCTGGTGACACTAAGCCACTAAACCAACCCGGGAATTACTTACCTCCTAAATTCTTAGTAGGTGGAACAATAAAACCTTGAGCGGAAAGCCTCCTTTGTTAGGCTTTCTGTTGCTTGGAGCCTAAAGCAACATAATGAATACAAACTCGGATGTTTCAGAATTCTTAATAATGGTTGAATGTTTTACTGCATATTTCACTGCCCCTTAACATCTATAGAGCAAGGTAAGTATTTCAGAGCTTTGTTTTGAAGAGTTCCTTACTGGATCCCAAGCAAGTGTAATGCCCCAGACTCTGGTCACGAGTTCTGTACCCACTTCCAGAAATTCCTTGCCTGTGACAGTGATGCTTCCGACTTCCAAGCTTAGGTTTGAGAAGGCATTCCTCACCCTCACAGTGACCAGAAAGACACCTGCAATGCAAAGGGTAGAGAATTATGGCTGTTGTAATAAATTGTTTGACTTCTGCTAAGACAGCTCTCCTAGCATGTACTTCTCAGTTCCACTGATGGCAGAATTTGAATCTTTCATCATCTGAGCATTTAATGAACCCTTGTTGTATATCAGACATGGTGCAAGGCTCTGGAGACACAGAGATGAATGAAATGTGGTCTTTGTCTTCAAGGTCCTTTTAGTCTAGTAGATATGCAGGAGACCAAGTGCCAAACCATGGCAGAAATTGGTATGGGGGCATTGTGGACACGGAGCAGGGGATCACTTCATGGATTATGGTTCATGGCAGGGCTAAAACTAAAGTTCAAAGGACAAATAGTGCCTATCCTTTGAGGGGAGATTCTAGCAGAAGGAAATACATGACAGAACTTTATAAGATTGAGGGGTAGAAAAGGGAAAAGAATTTGTAAGACTTATTTGGGGTACGTATGTATTCTACCCCTCCTCCGTCATGGGGAAGGGTGGTGGGTGCTACCTTCTCAAGTCTAGAGGGAAACTCATGAGAGGGGACCCTTGGAAAGGTGAATGTGTGCTCTTTGAGGTTGAGGACCCCCATGGAAGTGTTCCTTACTCATGCCCTGGAAGGATGGTCTATGATGGAGGGAGAGGAAGAGAGGGAGGGAGGAAAGTTCTGCATTCCTGCCTTTGGAAAAAACTACAGTCACTGGTAGCTGGCCAAGGAAAAGGTGAGAATTTTCTACAGACCAGATGTTTGTCTTGGGGAGAGGGAGTGCTGGAAAGGGCAGCAAGAATGAGAACAGAGAATGACCTTGTTGGTGATCCAGAAGCAGCAGCAGCTGGACAGATGTGGCCAGCTGAGGGAGAGGCATCACCCCCGTCCCGGGAGCTGAGGGAAACAGCAGGGGCCTCAGAAGCCCAGAGTAGCTCCCATAAGAGACAGCGGCAGACATCTGCTGGGGCCCTGACAGCAAGGCCAGCCAGGACTGAGCCAATGTCCTACCTACCTACCTAATGAGGTTCCCTCTCGTTCCTCCTCAACCCCTTCATCCCTGGAGCTATCCAAATCTGTTTTTCTTGTGGGGAGAAGACTACTTATCATCTAAGAGTAAGCCAAAATCTCATAGGGTCTGCAAAGATTTTATCTATTATCCCCTGCCAAGCAACTTTTATAGAAGACAAAAATTAATTTGCATTTGAATTATAGCCTATATATTGTATGTATTTTCCATTGTCATTTCATTCCATTCTGGATTCTCCCTGTTTCAAGCTGGACCTCTGATACCTGGCAAAGTTCCAGTGTTTTTCTTCTCAAATCTGTCATTTAACCTACTATTTCTGTTGCCAGCTCTGCTGCTGAGGGCATAACCCCACACCTGCATAGTGTTCCCCTCTTTCTGACATACCTCTGAGACCCAGGGCCAGGGACCCTGGGGGCAGGGTTCTGGGTGGGCTGGAGGCTCTGTGACCCTCATCACATTCCTGCCTGCTGAACTCACCGCACTGCCTTGAAGGACTCTCTGTTCTCTCCAGATTAAATGCAAATGTCTGCTGTGGTCTCCTCCCCTGGTGGTGCCAGCCAGTCTGTCACCCTATCTCAGTTCCAGCCAGCATCGTGACACTTCCTCTCTTCTCCCTCCCTCTCCTACCCTTGTCTTTACCTCTCTCTCCCTCAAGGGCATGGACTATTTTCCTGAACCACATTCTCCTCTAGAAATGGTGGAAAAATTGGACTACTCCAGCCCTCCTTCAGTGGTTCTCAGCGGGGGAGATTTTGCTGTTCAGGGGACAGTTGGCAATGTTTGGAGACATTTCTGTTTGTGGGGACTCAGGGACCTGGAGCTGCTGGCATCTAGTGGATAGAAGCCAGGGATGCTGCTGAACATCCTACAATATGCAGGACAGCCCCACAACAAAGTATGACCCGGTCCCAAATGTCAGAAGGGCCAGAATTGAGAACTCCCATGACTCTGAACTCTCTGAGGGCAGATAATAAGTCTCTTCCTTATTTTTGTGATACAGCCTGGATGCTGTGAACCAGGTTTGTGACCAGGACACACTGAAACTGGCTGGCAGGATGCTGGACACCCGAGTCTGGAAGGGAAGAGGAAGGAAGTTTGGAAA
This sequence comes from Mellivora capensis, assembly GCA_004024625.1. Classification (NCBI taxonomy): domain Eukaryota; kingdom Metazoa; phylum Chordata; class Mammalia; order Carnivora; family Mustelidae; genus Mellivora; species Mellivora capensis. Next base: position 615,280 of record PISX010000008.1, on the reverse strand, counting down.
GGAGGTCCGCCAACCCCAAGTACCTTCAAGAGGAACTGCCACATGGTAAATCCCAAATGGCCCCTTGAGGCTTTCTTCTTGGTGGGTGAAGGTTGCATTGAGTCCTGCCACTTCAAAGGTCAGCCCCTCTGGGATACCATGAGCCACCGAGACATTGACCATTAGGTCTTGTCCAAGCTCCAAGTGGTCAGAATCCCAGGAGGCCTGTAGCCCTGACAGAGGCTCCATGAAGTGGACTGTGATGTTTCTAGAGGGTGCAGAGGTGGTGGTGTTGCTGGTGGCTCGGATCTCCAGGTGGTGCATCCCGGGGCCAATCCTTTGCTGGGCTGCTCGGTCCAGGGTCAGATTGTAGGGTAGCAGGCCCCTCGGTGTGGTGAACTCAGCCAGGCTTGTGTTGCCTGACAGCACAGTGTAGGTCACTCCTGTTCCTATGTGGGATAAGAAATATTTAAGAGTGTTGGCAACAACCATGCTGTAGACTGTACCAAGGTGATCAAGACTAGCTCTGAGGTCAAGTTCTGGATATAGCTAGGGGCATGGTATAGCCATAAAGACATGTGGAAGGGTGAGTCCCAACCCCAAGTATTAACTGTGGTTATCTCTGAGTAATGGGTACATGAAGGATTTTTCTTTTTGGGTCCTCTCTGCTCATCTGCACATTCTAGTTTATACTATGCATGTGTTACCCATAAACTTAAAGGTTTGTAATAGAGATTTGAGAACATTTTGTTGACCTTGGCCTTGTTTTGGTTTGGCCTTGGAGGGAAGAAGGCTTAGAAGGAAGCATCTCCCGAGGCATGGCTGATTTTTATGCATGACAGTTAGCCTCCAGTCTTGTTCTAGGCAGGAGCAGCTGAAGCCGTTTCCTTCCACCTCGGTAGCAGACTGCCTGGAACCCTGCTCCTCAGGAACAAGCAGCCTGTCCACATTAAGATGGGGCCGCCTTACAGGTTGGCACTGACTGGCCAGCGGAATATTGTGGTTGACTCTGAAAATCTGATTTAAACCACCAAATTATGATTCTCTCCAATAGAAACCAAGCGAGTATATTTTCTTGTTTGAGCAAGGACGATGCAGCGGATGCTGCCGAGAGTAATGTTAGCCCTCTGACTCGCCCATTTACTGCTCCCTCTCCCCACACTCGGCGAAGAGCAGACACTCAAATTATATTTGTAGAATGAAAAATCAATGAAGGATTATTTTAGGTTTCCCAGGTGCACAGAGCAGCCAACTTCGGCCGACAAGGACTCCAGAACAGAGAGGAGCCCCAAGTACTGAGTTTAAGGACCCGCAATGGCTCCGTGAAGTCCCTGCTGAGTGAGGCTCTGGGAGCTGTGAGGTCGGACTGAGTCACGTCCTCACCTCTGCAGCTCCGCGTCAACGCAGTTTACCTCCACAGGCTTCTGTCCAGGTCACACATTGGACCTGTGCCTGCAGGAAAGGTGCTGCCTTCGGTGAGGATGGGTCTTAGCTGGTAGGGTCTCTATTGAGAAAAGGGATGATATTCAAGAGTATTCAACAAGTGAAATTGCGTGGGTCCCTCCTGACAAAATAGGATGGATATTTTGATAAATCAGAATGGACACTGTGACCAATCGGAATAGATGCTGTGACGGATCGGAAGGGACACCTTACCTAATCAAAATGGACACAATGACCAATTAGAACGGCCTCTGTGACCAATCAGAAAGAAACTGGCCAATTAGAGCAGACACCAGCCATAAAAGCTGCTGTGGCTGGAGCAGTGCTTGTCACTGACTAGCAGTCCTGACTGGGGGCAGCATCACTGTGCCAAACTGGGCAGTGCTGGCTGCACTGGGATGGCCTCAGGCCCAGCTGGTAGCTCTCCCAGTCCTAGTCAAGTTCCCCAACAAGGAGTGACTTGGAAATTCAGTTCTTCTCACGGGACTGTGGGCATGCAAAAATGGCATTAAGAAGGCTGAGAGCTTCACTAGCTTACTGGGCTTATGACTTTGAGCCAATTTCTGAACCTTCCCTCCATTTCTTCATCTGTAAAATAGAGATAATAGTAGTAACGTGTAATAGTACATGGAGATAAAACTAGTACATGTAAAGCACTTAGACCAGTTACAGGCACATACTAGGTGCTAAGTAAATGAGCTAAAAAACTGACTCGATACCTGAGTGCCAAAGCCTGGGAGTTGGATGGATAGATTTGGGGAAAATCAAGGTTGCCTTGACCTTGATCATTTCTGTAGACTCACCTCCATCAAGCACCACCTGAATCCACAATGGGTCCCCGAAGAGAGTGCGGCAAAGAGGGCTGGCTCCTGACTTAGACAGGCTGGAGCACCCAGTCACACTGAGCTTCTCTATCTTGTCTCGGATTGTCACATGCTTCTGAGCCATCACATGCCACTCAGTGGTTGTGCATTCAGCAAACACGGTGAACTCCCCAGGGGCTGTGAACTGGTGGCTGATGTTGCTGGATGAGCTGCCGGCAGTAGTTGGTGTTACCAGTGTTAGGAACACACGCACACACACACATTCACACATGTGTGCACCCATGCACTCACCCACCTCACGCTCCCCTGCTCTGCAAAGATAATCAAATGAAGAAAGAGATGCTACTCAGCCAAGCTGTTGGTGTTCATGAAGGTTACGTGGAGATGTCTGGAGCAGGTCGGAGTGAAAGAAGGAGCAGTAACCAGCCAGGGAGTTGAATATTTGGTTACAAGTCTTTTTTTGCTATTTATCTCTTCTGTGGCTCACATAAATCCCCTCTTTGGGTCTTCCTTGCCTCATCTGTAAAATACTATGCCCCAGTCTACCTTTCTGAGCCATATTTTCCCATGTGTAAAATGGGACCCTAGTCCAAATATATCAGAAATATGGGTATGTTTTGCTTCTCATTTTCCCAATGAAACTAATTAAAAATCTCTAACAGGGACTGTAAAGACCCACATGACCTGCCTTCCTTACCTCACCCCCATGTCCTGCCACACACCCCCTAGCTCAATGCCCACTCCAACCTCTTTTCAGTTCCTGGAATGTGCCACCTCCTGTCTGCCTCAAGGCCAGCAAGTGTGCTATTCTTTGCTGGGAAGGCTCTTGCCCATCTCTGCTCACACTCACGCTGTTTCTTCTGTTCTCAGCTCAAATATCGCCTCCTCGAGGAGACCTTTCTTTGGTTCCCTATGAAGGAAATGCTGTAGCTTCATTGCTTCTCCTGGGTGACACTCATCCCTTGTGTGCTTGTTCAATCACTCTCATTCTTCTCTGCAAGGTTGTTAACACAGTGTCTGTCTAATTCTCGGTTATAAACCTGACACCTAGCACAGTGCCCAGCACAGAGTGGATGCTGAGAAATATGTGACAAATGAGCATATTTGTGAAAAAGCTTGGAAAACAGTAACCTGACTTTTGGTGCTGGCCACCATGGTGTAAGCCCACCACAGCCCATTTCTTCCATTGATTACCATGAAAACCCTGGGCAGATTTCAAAAAGAAACTTCCCGAGGATACTGAAAAGTAAACAACAGCAGACAGGTAGGGAAGAAAGTGAAAACTTTAAGAATTATCCATAAAGATGGGATTTTCCTGTTTTGTGTCTTTTTTTAACTTCCTTTATCTCTCGGCTTTGTCCGTAGGGTAGCCTACAGACAAAATGAAGAAAACAAATACCCCAAGAGGAAAACCCTCTGTTTAGCCAGAGAACCAGGGAAAGGGACCCAATGAGCTTGAGAGCACAGGGAAAATATCCGTTTGTTTTGTGTTCTCTTGTTTCTCTTTTGGCCCTGACCCAGGCTGTCCTCCCTCAGAGCTGCATTCACTGCTTAAGGGGATGCAAACACCAAATCCCCAGGAGAAAACCCATCTTTCTAGCCAAAAGAGCAACGGAGAAAGACCTGAGGGAGCTGGAGACTGTGGGGGAAACCCTGAAAAGGAGAGATCTGGAGAGGAGGATCCCCCACTTGCTTGAACAACCCAGCACAAACCATGACCTCACCCAGAAATTATGCAGGTGCAAAACAGCCACAAAGACACACAGCCAAGGCTTTGTTGAAGTCAGACTACAACATAAACACCACCCAGAGTGCCACATGTGTGGGGCAGACCCAAACAGCTTTGGAAACTGAACGGACATGGGAAGCATGGCTCACAGAAGGCAAATCATGAAGTGTGGTCTGAGTCTAACCAAGGGTGCTGCCAGCTAAAACAAAACAAACAACAAGCCATTTTCCAGAGGATTTTAACAGGATCCAGAGTCTCAGAACCTACTGTCAAAATGTCTAGAATATAATCCAAAATTGCCTGATATACAATGAATGAGGAATATTTGATCCAATCTCAAGGGAAAACATAATAGATGTCAGCCTGTAGATGACTCAGGGGTGGAAATTATCAGACAGACTTGAAATCCACCATCATAACCATGCTCCGTGACGTAAAAGTAAATCCTCTTTAAATGAATGGAAAGCTAGACATTCCGAGCAGAGAAACAGGAACTATTTTTTAAAAAATGAATATTTTAGAAAAAAAACCCACAATACCTGAAATAAAAAATTTTACTAGATCCCTGCAATAGCAGATAGTGACAACAGAGGAAAGTTGGTGAACTTGAACACAGAGCATGAGAAAGCATCCAAGTTGAGGAACACATATTAAATATAATAAAATATTAAATTTTTAAAAATGATCAGAGCATCACGAATCTGTGTGACAATATCAAAAGATAAAATATTTGTGTCATTGGAGTACCAGTGAGAAGAGAAAGATTGGCATAGAAAAATATACTGAGAAAATAATGTGAAAACCTCAATTTGGGAAAACCCTACATTTAAAGATTCAGGAAGCTCCATGAAACCCCCAAAGGAAAAAAAGTTAAAGAAAACCATCCCCACACATATAGTAATCAAACTGCTGAAAATCAAAGATAAATGAGATAAATCAAAAAATCAAACTACTGGAAAAAATGGCATATTACCTGTAGAGATATGAGTGAGTGTAGATTTCCCCTCAGAAATCCATGGTGGGCAGAAGACAGTGGCAACATCTTTAAGTGTTGAAAGAAAAGAACTTTCAACACTTTATTCTATATCCAGCAGAAAAGTCCTCCAGGAAGTGAAGCAAAATAAGGACATTCTCAGAAATAAAGAAATCCTCTAAGAGGATTTGTTGTCAGAAAATCTGCTATAAAAGAAATGGTTAAGGGAGTTTTTCCAGCTGATGGGAAATATCAGAGGGGAACTTGGAATTTCAGGAATGAAAGGAGAGTACAAGTAGTGGTTAATTCTTTTGGTAAACGAATAGGCTACTTTTCTCCTCTTAAGTTCTTTAAATGTGTATGACTTTTGAAGGGGGTTTTCGATGTATGTAAGTGTCGTACGTAGGACAATTATAAAGGAGGGGTGGGCCAAGGGACCTATATGCCAGTAAGGCTTCAACATTTTTACTGAAGTCAATGTTAACTCCATTTGGACAATGAAAGATTAGATATATATATTGTAATCCCTGAAACAATTACTAAAAACGTAATAAAGAGAACCAAATAATAGATATGTTAAAATGGAATGCCAAAAATATGCAAATACTCCAAAAGAAGACAAGAAAGGAGAGGAACAGAGGGAAAATAAACAGAAGGGCGAAGAGAAAACAAGAAACAAAATATAGTAGACCTAGACCTAACTATATGAATAATTATATACAAATAGTCTAAACACAACAATTATTGTGCCAAATGGGATTTTAAAAAACCAAGACACAACCAAAGACTGTCTACAAGAAGCCCCCTTTAAATACAGTGATAAAGATTTGATAACAGTACAAGTATAGAAGCTACACCAGCGAACACTAATGAAAAAATGCTAGAGAAGGCTTTGTTAATATCAGACTATGCAGATTTCAGAACAAGAAAACACTGACTCTTTAGAGAAATGTGAAGGATGGTTTTGAATAGCAAAATCTGGCCTGTTTTTCAGGGATCTGCCTGGAAGAAGCAACTCATTCCATTTTCTGAAATCTGCTGCCAACTGAAATTGCCCAGGACTAAAAGGCAGAGAAACGGATTCTTCCTAATTTGTCTCCCAGTGAGCTCACCCAAGGGAAAAGACAACAAAGTGGTTTAAGAAACTGCTGCCAACAAAGAGAAGATATGCTTAGAGTACAAAGCAACAGAGGCAACAACTAAACATTTCTGTTGTGATGCTCTGAGCCAGCAGTGCCGCTCCTGGGTACAAACCCGACAGAAACATGTACGTGTGTGCACCAAAACACACGTGCTCAAATGTTCACAACTGTGCAATTTGTAATTGCCAAATGGGAAACCACCCAAAAGGACTGCCAACACTAGAATGGATAAGTAAACTGAAGAATGTCCGTGCAATGGAATGCAATATAGGAATGATGAAAAAAAAAAAAAACAACAAAAAATCGTGGTTATGCACAACAATATGGACAAATCTCAAAAAGGTACTGTTGAACAGATGTCAGACACAAAAAAGAGTACACTTTATGATTCCGTTTATAGAAGCTTCAAACAGGTCGCACTGATTGATAGTGGTAGGAATCAGTACTACTGGGGGCCTGAGGAGGATTCCTGGGAGGCAGGTCTTGTTTTGTTTCTTGATCTGAGTGCTAGTTACATGGGTGTGTTCACTGTGTAAAAATTAACTGAGCTGGGGATGCCTGGATGGCTGAGTTGGTTAAGCGGCTGCCTTCGGCTCAGGTCATGATCCCAGCATCCTGGGATCGAGTCCCACATCAGGCTCCTTGGTCGGCGGGGAGCCTGCTTCTCCCTCTGCCTCTGCCTGCCACTCTGTCTGTGCTCGCTCATTTTCTCTCTCTCTCTCTGACAAATAAATAAATAAAATCTTACCAAAAAATGTTTTAAAAATTAACTGAGCTGTATCTTTTTGTGCATTTTTTGCATGTATCTATGCTTCAATAAAAAGTTTAAAAATTAAGTTACTGCCACTCACTGATTTGTTCATGCTGCTTAGTAGTTGACATTAATGGGATGTGGCTTTTAGAAAGAAAATGGAGAAGATAGCTCATATTTTTTATCTTTGCTCATAATGTCCAATTGTTATGAATACCAAGGTCTGTGTCATTTTGCTAATGTCACTCACAAGTTGCTAGCCAGCTTCGTGGACAGATCGGGCAGTGTGGTGGAGTGGAAGGGGTCAGAAGCTGGAAGTGAGGTCTCCAGAGCTCCATCGATCATCTGCATAACCTAATGTCTCAGTGCCCTTGTCCATATAACAAGGTGAGAGCCATTCCCAGCTGGGTCATTCTAGGGTTTACATGAGACCATGGCTGAGTAAGTACCTGGCATGTAATGGACTCAAATATTGTATTTTTTTAATAATAGGATGACATGTATGCCACTTAGCCTCTCAGAAATAAAGGTAGTGTCTACTATGTAATATGAATATAATGGCCACAGTTGCTCATTTCTGAGAATCAACTCTGTGCCAGTTCTTTTCTTCTTTTTAGTCCCATTTAGTCCTTAAATTACCAAGTGATATTAGCAATATTCACAATAATATTAACAATCACAGATCATGTACCTGAATGCCTAAAGATTCTTATATATCCTCTGTAGTGGATGCACGTCACCAAGAGTCTGTCCTCCGAGACCGAGGTCTGTATCCCCCCAGCACTTTGGCCTGTTAGTGCTGGAGGGCTCACAGCTGAATCCATCTCCAGAAATTCCCCTTAGCTAAAGGGAGCTGCCTCCCCCAAAATGCCATCTTGCCTCCAATGGCTGCCCAGGGCCAGAGTACAAAGGTTCTACTCTCTTGCCTCAATCAAGACAGGTCCTAGCTCTAGAGTTCTCTATGGGTATTAGAGGGGCCTGTGTTGCTAGTGTATCCCAGTGCAACTTCTGCCCCTTCTCCATCCAGGTACCCCCCCAGGAAACCTGTGCCACAAATCAGTTTCCTGGTACCCAACCTACATATTCTCCAAAAACTTTCTCTAAACTGGCTGGCAGCAAGGCTGTTCATCAGCGGACCCCTTTTGAGCTTTCCAGCATTGTCTTTCATTTTTCCCACACACCTCTGAAATCCTGTTGTACTATGGGGCTCTAAGTTCTGTGAGGGGACCTCAACCCCTTCACATTCATGACCTCCCTTGCTGTACCTCCTCTGGTCCTGCCTGGTTCCCCCGAAAGACTTCAGTCCTTTGTGACCATCACTTCACCTTCCACATAATTCCTCTGAGCCTCCCAACATTCTGTGTACATCTAGGTCACTCTAAGTTTTGTGTTGTCTTGGGAATTACTGATTTCCGGGAAGTCTCCCCTGCAGACTCAGCTGTGTGCAGAGGCAGCTCTGAATAGATCCCAACATGACGACAATCTCCGAATATGTCAGTAGGTGGCGCTAAGTTCCCCAACACTGGACAAGGACAAATTTCACCTTAGCAAATTGTTCCTATATAAGGTGCATAATAAATTTCAGAAACAAAGACAGTTTTCCACAACAGTAAAGCAAGACAGCCTTAGGTTCAAATGAACACAAGACATGGGGAATGCAAGGTGAAAAGGAGCTTCTAAAAGAGAAATTCTTTGACTTTTACTATGCTGTTTCTATTTGAGATTGGATTCTCCCCAATCAGCTCATGCTATCTGTCTACAACAGAGCTGAAGGGTCTGATTTAGGTTTTAGCTTAACAAGGAGTTCAGCAGAAGCAGGGTTCTGTACAAACACATGAGAGAAAACCACAGTGATGTTCACACAAGTTATGTGACTTCTGTGTACTTCATGCCATTCCTAAAATTCTAGCTGAGGCTGCTCGTGCTAAGAAAGCATCAGAAATACATCTCCCAAATTTAACAAAAATTATAGAAGGTGGTGGCCAGGTAGTTTCAAAGTCCAACAAGTTTTTAAAATAGATGATATGGGATTATTTGAGAGGAGTGATGGCAGATGGTGTCACCATCTATTTCTTTAGTGGCTTTGGCTTCGAGCTAATGCCGAGAGGGACCGCAAATGTAAAACACTGATTATTGTTTCTCTTCAATTATCAAAAAACCACAGAGAATCCAGAGAGCAAGATAACAAACACCCTTTGCCTCACCATCCAGAGTTGACAAATACTAGCATTTTGTTCCATTTTCTTCAGTTTTTAGCTACTGTTTGTTCATTACTGGAATGTCCTTATTTAACTAAAGGTCTTAGAGAGCTACTGACAGTCAATTTTGACTAATGCCAAGTGCATGTTGTCTAAAATTTGGGGGCTAGAAGATTGTGTAGCTGAGCATTTGTTGTTTTACCAATGAAATGGTAGCAAGCAGGAAGAAACCTGTAGAACAAGGCCATGGGCATTTATGTCACTTAAACATTTTCTTCCCCAGAGCATCTTCACATGTAATTTCTCATTTTACTCCAGGAAACAATCAAGGCAGTCATCAATATAAATACAACAGGGAAGGAAATGGAAACCCAAGACCAGGGATTGTCTTGCTGGGATTAGAACCTTAGCTTCCGGACAAGGCATTTTATTTTGATGGCACAGAAGGATGCCTGAGACCACAGAGGACTGTTGAGTTGAAACCGGCACTCAGTGGGACAGATTTCGGCCACGGATAGAGCTGGCCCCTCTTGGACCCACCTCACCCAGGGCTTCCTGCAAGCAAAGCATGCACAGGGCTGGATTCAGAACCTCTAGCTCCCACAGGTAGAGCTGCAGATGTTGTGGAGTTAGGGCCTTCAGGATTTCCCTGGGGATTCATGTTGAATTGAGGACCCCTAGAAGGAGTCTCCAAACCCAATGAGCACCTGAAAATTCTGCAACATTCTTGGGCACCCAGCAGAGCAGAAAAGAGCTTACCACAGACCCAGGTAAGACTTTGAAATGTTAAAAACTGGGTTCGGCCTCTTATTAGGCTGCGGAGGCTCTGCTCCCCTAGAGGATTCAGAGTACAGTGCTTTCAGGCCCTGGTGGCCCATGCTGTGTCATCCACTGGGGGCTTCAGGACCTCAGCTTTGATGCCATACAGTCCTGTCTTGCACCACCATGCTGCCACTCACTAGCTGCATGGCTTGGGCAGTGCTACTCTACCCCTCTGAGCCTCAGTGGCTTTGTCTGTAAAAACAAGATAATGATTACCTAGCTCAGCACTATCCAATAGAAACACAGTGTGAGCCGTGTTACTGTGTATGTGTGTATGTTCTGATAGCCACACTGAAAAAGTAAGAATAGGTAAAATTAAGTTCAATAATTTATTTTCTTTAACCTAATACATCTAAAATACTTTCATTCCAACATGCAACCAATATAAAAATTAGTGAGATATTTTACATTTTTTATGGGAGGTTAGATAGAGGGAACTAAATCTCCAAGATCCTGCATGTATTTCACAGTTACAGCATATCTTAAGACCTGCCACATTTCAACTATTCAATAGCGCATGCGGCAGGTGGCTATTCTATTGGTAGGGTTGCAGTGAGGGTGAAATGAGATTATATGTGAGATTATACGTGAAAGTTGCTTGGCTGGACTGTTTTTAATGTTGCTACTATCATTTTTTATTATTCTTGCCAACAGAAAACATTCCCACATCCAGGTGAGCATCTTCTTCACCTCCTTACCAACTCTTTGGACAGTCTCTCAGGAGAGAATCTACCCAGAACCAAGCCAAAAGGACCCAGCTCTTCTTGACTGCACATGTGGCCTCCATCATGAGAAAACCTGTGAGTGCCACTTCTTCCCCTTCTTGAATGTATGCCCCTTGGTGTTATGGCTGTGCCATTCCTTCCATCAACAGGTGGAGTCTGTTTCTCCATCTGTTGAACCCAGGCTTGGCTATGGAACTTGCTTTGGCCAATGAGACATTAGAAAATGTGACACAAGTAGAGATTTGAAAGATGCTTGCACATTAGGCCTTGTTCTTACTTGCTGCTAGAAACCTTCAGACACTATGCCAGTGAGGCTAAGCTAGCCTGTTGCATGATAAGCAACACACACCCATAACCAACATTCAGCCAACCACCAGACACGCAAGTGAGGACTTCTGAGGCCATCCACCCCCAGGGTGAACTGGCCCAGATAAGCAAAGCACTTAGCTGATCCAAGAAGCCAGAAAAATAATACTGTAAGCTACTAAGTTTGGAATGTTTTGTTATGCAGCAGAAACTGACTGATACAGCCCTACTTAAGTCTCAGATTCCTCTTACCTGGGGGGGTTGTAGGGATCGAAAGTGTGGCCATCTCCTGTACTGATTATACATGACAGATTTCCAATGAAGGGAGAGAGGAGCCATGTCAGGGAGATGGTGACATTGTCAAAGATGAAACTCTCATTGGACACCATCAGCTGGAGGCCTGCAGATCAAAAAGGGAAATGCTGTGTGCCATCAGAAATCAAAATTGCATGTTTCTGTTTAAGACCTACTCTCTTTTATCCACTTGTCCTTCATCATTAGGTGGGGCTTTTAAAGGTTCCTTAATTTTATTTTTACTTTTTAAAGTTCTTTTGAATTTTGTTTTTAATTCATTGGTAATAGGTGACCAAGTTACAAAATTTGAAATGTATAAAGGGTTCAAAATGAAAAGAAACCCTCCCTTCCCTTCTTTAGCACATCCCTACACACACAGAGACAATCACTGTTACCAGTATCCCGGGTCACCTTCCAGGGATATCTACACATTCCCGAGCACATCCATGCTTTCCTATTTATACAAATGGTGCATGATGTATATTCACTATTTGACACCCTCCATTTTTTTTTCACTTAGTATATCTTGGAGATTGTTTTGAATGAATTCAGTTAGAGCTGCCTTGTTCTTTGTAATGGCTGCACAATGTTCCCTAATTTATTTAACCAGGATCCTATTGATTGTCTAAATGTATTTTATCATGTTTAAAAAGACAAAAGGCCAAGCACCTTTAGGAAAATTGACTGGGCTAAGGTGGCTGATGATTCATTGTAACCCATTTAGTGCACATTAAATTTTATAAAACCGAGCTTTCAAAGTTAGCATGGAGGACGGGGAGTGGGGTAGAGTTTGCCAGGGTTTCATACAGCCCTGGGCTAATTTGTGCAGCATAATCTTTCAGTTTCCAAGCACGAATGAAGAAGGAAGAGATAGAAGGAGCTGAATGTAAAGGAAAAGAACTTTCCTGAGCTGCTCAGAAAGTTGTCGCTGTCCTGATTCACAGCTATCTGAGGAAACTTGGACTGTTGCTAGGCCCTCCTGGGCACTGTGGTGGGGGGCACAGGATGGGGGGGATGCTGGATAAAGTCTCCCCTTTTACAAATCAGAAACACTGTGATCAGAACTCACCGGTTCACAAGGGGGCAGGATATTTGAAATCAAAGTTGGGACAGGAAATCTGGCCTGGCGTCTCTAGACCTAGTATGCCCACTGACCGAAGCAACACATTGGTCCAATGACAGTCACACTGCGACTGGCGGACCTCCAGAGGGCACCCTTTGTCCATTAGCAAAACCACCAAATGGAAACCACTGCCAAACCCCATGGCCTCTTCTTCCCAGAAAACAGAATGAAGACATCCTGCTCTTACTCCGCCCAAGCGTGCCTAGCAAACTGATGCTGCTGGTGAAACCCGTCCTCTCCTCATCTTTGCGGTCCTCTACTCACAGACCCTGCTCTCTTGGATGGCCCTTGGGGACCCCAGCATTCCTTGAGTCACTTCTTCCCTTCAGAGCTCCCTGCACCATCACTCATGCTCTCTCCTTTCTGTGGGTGCTGTTGTGACTAATTCCCTGGACAATGGCGTAGGGGAAAGTGGCACTCATATACACTGTCAGTGGGAATGTAAATCAGTGCAGCCATTTTGGAGTGTAATTTGCAATCTCTATTAACATTTAAAAAGCATATACCCTAGGACCCAGCATTCCCTCTCCTGGGGATCTTGCCTCTAAAAATGATCAGGCACATGTCAAGATATATGCACAAGAATGAGCGCTACAGAGTGACACTTAACAACAAAAATCAGAAGCAACATAAATGTCCATCAGCAGGGGACCAGTCCAATAAATTCTGACACAGTCTTATGACGGGATACTGTGCAGCCATTAAAAGAATAAGGTAGTGACTGGGGAAGACATCCAGGATATATATATATATTTTAAAGATTTTATTTATTTGCCAGAGATAGAATACACACAAGCAGGCAGAGAGGCAGGCAGAGGCAGCGAGAGAAGCAGGCTTCCTGCTGAGCAAGGAGCCTGACGCGGGACTCGATCCCAGGACCCTGGGATCATGATCTGAGCCGAAGGCAGCGGCTTAACCAACTGAGCCACCCAGGCGTCCCCAGGATATATTATTAAGTTAAAAAAAAAAAAAAGTTGTGGGACGCCTGGGTGGCTCAGTTGGTTGGACGACTGCCTTCGGCCCAGGTCACGATCCCGTAGACCCGGGATCGAGTCCTGCATCAGGCTCCCAGCTCCATGGGGAGTCTGCTTCTCCCTCTGACCTTCTCCTTGCTCATGCTCTCTCACTGCCTCTCTCTCAAATAAATAAATAAAATCTCTTAAAAAAAAGTTGAGCTATACGGGACGCCTGGGTGGCTCAGTTGGTTAAGCGGCTGCCTTCAGCTCAGGTCATGATCCCAGTGTCCTGGGATCGAGTCCCACATCGGGCTCCTTGCTTAGCGGGGAGCCTGCTTCTCCCTCTGCCTCTGCCTGACACTCTGTCTGCCTGTGCTTGCTCTCTCGCTCTCTCTCTGACAAATAAATAAATAAAATTTAAAAAAAAAAGTTGAGCTATAAACTAATATATTTAACATGATTACATTTTATGTATATACATACACAGTTATGTCTATGAAAACAGTTTAAAAAGCAGAGAAGAATTTACTCTAAACATTAACAGTGGTTTCTTTAAGGAGAGTAGGACTGTAGAATTGAAGAGAGGAATTCTTCCTTCTTGATTTATAAAACTTTTATAAAGTGTAGTAATACGGGCTATTTTTATGGCTTTCGAAATTTGTAGTTTTTAAAAGTCCCTGTGTGTTCTAAAATGCAGCCTATGGGCAGGGTGGTGGTTGAGTGAGCATGGCGTGTGGTAGTGAGACATCTTTTAACTTCTTTCAGTCATGCAATACTGGTTTTGTCTGATGTGTTTATTGGGTCGCCCATGATATTTCATTGGAAGGATCCTGGGAGTTAAGAAAATATACATTTTTTATTTCTGGCTTGACAGCTCATTTCTGCAACAGTAGCCTCAAACTCTTTACCCCATGAGACTAGGCCATGTCAGGGGGTTCAGGCTGCAGGGAATCAGCTGTGAGTCAGGAAGTCTCTTAGCACACGGATTGGCTCCCATGGGAGGCTCCTCCCTCTGCTCCAAGTGGGGCTGGACCCTTGTGTAGAAACAAGGGAATTCCTTGTTTCTTGCTGAGGACTCACCTTCCTGGCACTGGTACTGCACCCACAGGTAGCTTCCCTGGGTGGGGCACAGGTCTCCAAAGTAGGTCCCATCTGCTGCCACCTGGCATACTTGCAGCCCCTGGCACTGGCCTGGGAAGTGCCCGAATCCCAGCAGGAGCAGGAACAGTGTGAAAGATGAAAAGGGACAGGTTCAGACAGACACGAATGACCTCTCATTCATTCATTCATTCATTCACTCACCATCCACCCAAGAAATATCTGCAAGTATCCACTGAAGACCAGACAGTGACCTGGGTACTAGGTGGAGAGAGAGGTAGGATTCTTGCCCTCAAGCAGCTCAGGGTCTAGCACAGGGGTTCTCAAATCTTACGATACACCAGAATCTCCTGGAGGACTCTGGAAGGCACAGATTTCCAGACCCTACCCCCAGTGCTTCTGAGTCAGTTGACATGGTGGGGGGGAGGCTGTGTAAGAATTTACTTTTCTAATAAGCTCTCAGGTGATGCTGATGCGGCTGGCCCAGGCGCCCCACTTTCAGAACCACTGGTCCAGTAGCATCCAGTCAGATGGCCTAACGTGGGAACTTATGTTTTGAGAACTGGCAAAGAGGGGAAGGATCAGGAATCCTGTCCAGGTGCCCACAAAAAGGAGAAGCATGGGGAGCCCAGGCCAGAAACTACAGGTCATCCCAACACCTCTCCCTCCTGCCCAGGCAGATGAGTTACACGCCTACAGAGAAGCCTAGGAGGAGGACAGGCGGATGCTACCTGGTTGTAGGACTGAGCTCCCACTTCTGTGCTGGGTGTCTGCTGGGACACCCCCCCGCCAGCTCCTATCTAGGCCATTCTCTAGTCCTTGTGCATGGCCCTCTGTTTTCTCCCAGCCAGCAATGTACTATTGGATCTGTCTCACAATTGAACTCCGATTTCTCCATCAGCCCCATCTCTGGCTTCTAGCCAGAGAAATTTCTTTGCTTTTAAGGGATCATGTGGTTAAATTGTGCCCACATGGATAATCCAGATTAGGAATCATAAATGCATCTGCAAAGTCCCTTTGCCATGATATCTCATCATACCTAGAGTTCCAGGGATTAGGGTAGCAAATCTTGGGGGCCATACCTCTCCTTATCCCAGACAAGAATACATATGAGGGCAGAGTGTTTTTCTTTTCTTTTCCTTTCTTTTTTCTTTTCCTTTTCTTTACTTTTCTTTCTTTCTTTCTTTTTTTTTTTTTTTTTCAGAATGCTTTTCTTCCTGTCTTTTCATCCTCTCTCTGACCGCAGCTATCTCTGGACAGGTCCTCCTGCATGGTCCTCGCTTCCACCTCGTGGTCCTCAACATCCACCAGGATGCTAGCAGTGGCTGGAGGGCCCTGACTTCCAGTTTTGGTAAATCCATCCCCTCCAGCTGTCCCTCCTGCCTGAAGGAGTGGCGGTGGCTTTCCATTGCTGCTAATCTTGGGGTGGTATCATTACCCCTGTTTGATTTCTCAGCACTTCCATGCTGGGTAATATGTTCCCTGCATTGAATTTCCTCTGCTGAAAGGCCTGGCATGGTTTCTGTTTTCCTAATGGGACCTAGCTTGATACACTCCTTAGTCAGAGTTCTCTACCCTTACTATGTGCATCACAGCCCTAGACTACAGTCTCCAAGAGAGAGGGAATGTTTTGTTTTGTTTTTGTTCACTGCTGTATCTCCACTCCAGTACACAGAACAGTACCCAGCACATAGCAGATGCAAAATAAGTTTTGCATGAGTAAATACATAACACCTTTGCTCCCTTCTTTGTGGCATTGAGCACAGTGTTAGGTAATTGCTTGTATCCATATCTGTCTCCCCATTAGACTGCAAGCTCTTTGAAAAACAGACTGCTTGATTCATCCCTTTATCCACAGAGTGCAGGAAAGAGCCTGGCACAATGTTGGGCTCGACGAATGTTTATTGGCCAACTGACAATGAATGAGTGAGTATGGCACTTAGATTCGAACAGATTCCCTTGGGACCCTGCCCAGCTCTGTTCCTCTGACCCTTCCCAGAAGGATGCAGGGCTCCTCTCCAAGGTGCTCTTTGGGGTTTGGCTGCAAGGTTTGGGAACTTGCATTTGGGCCTTTGCTGAAATAGCTCACTGAGTCCCTTCAAGGCCTCCATGAGGGAGGCACACCCTTCAGCCCGTTCAGCCCAGGCCTTTCCCTCTCAGAGGGGCCACAGCCTTAGGAATGTGAGAGCAACGAGGAGAGTGGGTGGGATCCAGGTGGCAGATTTCAGCATTGCCTTCCCCTGCTACGTGCTCTAGGGGGACCAGGGATGATGTGGACCAGACGTGGAGAGGGAGACGCGGCATGCTTCCCCAAACCGAGGACGAGGCTACTTGCCAGGTTCTGGGAGTACAGGGCATTCCACCCTGAAGTTTCACAGGGCCTTTAGGTAGAGGCAGAGCCCTTCGGCAAACTGCTGAGAAGCCCGTGTGTTGAGATCCAGCCTGAGGCCCCAGAGTTTTCAGCTTGGGCATAGACTGCTGTGTCCTTACTTGGCCCAGAAGCAACAGACCACCTACCTTCCTAGCACCTTGCCGGTCCCACACTACTAACCACAGCAGAGAGTAGGCTGATCCCTGTGTCTGGACAGTAGAGGTTTCTGAGAACTTTGCACCACCCCCCAGGAGGGTGCAGGGAACCCCCATCATCTCTGAAACTGAGCCCTTATCACCAGGCAAGTGTAGCTCAGAGGAAGATTTAATCTAATTTAGAAAAACATGGCCATGCAGAGCCCTTCCCATATGAACAAAAGATCCCCCCAGGAATGTGTGTTTCAGCATTATTCATAATAGCAAGGATTAAGACACAACCCATTCAACTCTCAACAGAGAAAGAGACACATTATGGTATAGTTATACAACAGACTAAACGAATAAACTGGTACATGTATCAATGTGGGTAAGAGCAAATTTAAAGCCATACTCACTATTGTAGTGAGGGGATGTTAAGCAAATATGGCATAATGTTAAGATTTAACAATGATGGGTAGTGAATCTGTGTGAGTTCACCGAAATATTTGTATATAATACATATAATATATGTTTGGAGTATTTAGAAATTTTTAAAAATTTATAAAAGCAATGTTTCTTGCATGCAAGTGGAGTGGGGAGCAAAATGCCCCCTTCGCCCATCCAGGTGGGTTTGCTGTCCGGTGAGGAGGTGAGCCATGGCCTCCTTGCTTCCCTGTATGGTGCTGTGGGCAGAGACTGGCCCATTTTCCTAGTGTTGGAGGCCCAGATATGAAGCTTGTTCAAGCCTTCCAGACCCCTTTGCTGAGGATGGGATACCAGGAACTGCCCTTCCCCCTCAGCCAGAGCTGTCCTTGGGTCCTACCTGCCACTTCGTCCTTGACGCTGGCCCAGCTGCATTCCTCCTCCGAGGGGCCTGCAGCACCCTGGGTGCAATAATGGGGGGTGTGGCGCCCGTAGAAGGCGTCCTGGATCTGGATGACCTCCCCTGAGCCGCAGTGCATGGTGGCATTGAGGCCATCACAGGCTAGACTCTGGCCAGCACCTGCGACAAAGGAAAGGGGACACCTTAGGAGGGATCATGGTCATGCCTGGGCAAGTGCCTGGTTGATGGGAAGTGGAAGGGTTTCAGGGATCGGGGCTGAGATGAAGGGACACAGCAGGAGCTGGGTCCACAGGGGTGAGAAATAGAACATGGTGGGCATGAACACGGCTCTGGAGCCAGACTGCCCAGGCGCAGATGCCGCCAGCCATACACTGGCTGTGTGACCCTCCGCAAATTATTTCGCTTCTCTGTGCCCCCTCAGCACAGGGGAGTGTCGGCACCACAACACATAGGGCCTGTAGGAGGATTAAATGAGTTTATACTTGCAGAGTAAGGGCTATACAACTGGCAACTGTATTCTCCTATTTTTTTCAAGATTTTATTTATGTATGTGACATGGGACAGGGAGAGAAAGAAAGCACAAGCAGGGGGAACAGGAGGCAGAGGGAGAAGCAGGCTCCCTACTGAGTAGGGACCGCCCCCCCCCCCCCCCACGATGTAGGGCTTGATTCCAGGACCCTGGGATCACGACCCAAGCCGAAGACAGCCGCTTAACTGACTGAGCCACCCAGGTGCCCTATATTCTCCTATTTTGAGTACCTTCCTTGAGCCTTTTCTGAAAGCAATGCCTGGCATATGATAGATGCTAAACAAGCATTTGCTGAATGAATGAGTCTTCATACCAGTCCTAGAAACTGGGCTACTGGCCTCCTCACTAGGAACATCAGGGTCATGGGGGTCACTGTGTTGAGACCCCACTCCAGGCTAGCTCCTGGCATGTGGTCCATGTTCAGTAAACATTTTTTGGAAATGAACAATCTGGCTCAGACCAGCAGAGCCAGAAAGTAGGAAACTGGATCCATACTCAGTCCTGCTGCCTGGTGGGAACGTCACAGGGTAGGGGATGAGACCAAAATCTGTGTTCGTTTCCTCCGGCTGCTGTGCAAATTCCCACCAAACTAATGGCTGAAGCCAGTATAAATTGATCATCCTCTAGTTATGAAGGTCAGAAGTCCAAAGCGGGTCTTACTAGGCTAGTATCAAGGGGTGGTTCCTTCGGGAGCCTCTAGGGGAGGGTGTGCTCGCTAGCCTTTTCCAGCTTCCAGAGGTATCCACGTTTGTTGTATTGTGACCCCTCCTCCATCCCCAAAGCCAGCGACCCTGCATCTGCCAGTCTCTCTGACCATAGGCAGACCCAGGTTCGGGTCCCGTCGTTGTCACTTCCCAGCTGTGTGGCCTTGGGCAAGGGGCTTATCCTTTCTGAGCCTCACTGTTCTTAGCTTTAGAATGGGCCTGCAACAGAAGAGCAGAGGTACTTCTGAGTACCTCTGGTGAATACACACAGAGTGCACAGCTCTGTGCCTGGAGGTCCCGCTGGATACGTGTTAGCTGTTCATGGCGTGACCTCGGAGCCTGGCTCTCAGATCCTGGGGGCTGGCAGATTCTGAGACAGGCTTCAGGTTGGGTGCAAAAGGGGACCAGGCTTTGGGAGGGCTGTGATTAGGAGAGAGGGAAGTTTTATGACCCGTATGTCCCCGAAGCTACAAGTTTTCAGAATTAGCCAGGCTAGGGGCCTACATGACACCTATTTAAACCCAGACGTAGGGGAAGTGAGGCAGGGGGCTCTGTAATACCCAAACCCAGAATGGGCTCTGGCAGCTAGGTTTCTTCACTGAGGGGCTTGGAGGAGAGGGCTGAGCCCAGGAAGCCTGAAAGCTGTCAAGCCTGGCTTGAAAGTCAGGAGGCCATGGGACAGCTTAACTCTAAGACCAGGCCCCTACACCAGGGCCCCACATGGCAGGCAGCACACAGGATGGGACTATAGGCCTCTCATGCCAGCTCTTAGACGAAGTCCCCAGGGAAGGAGCCCAGGGTGCAAAGGGGTTCAACCATGGGCAGCAGCTAGAAAGGACACAAGAGTAGAGTGTGGAGAATTCAGGAGTCCGGGGTGGTGGATGGTAGGGACTCAGACCCAGGCCGGCCAGGGCAGCAGGAATCAAGGGTAAGTGAGAACAGCCTCCTGGGACCACATCTCCTCCATTGGAAGAGTGGAAAAAGAGAGTAAGTAGGGCCGGGCATTTGCCCCTAGATGCAGGTATCTGAGAGGAAAAGAGGGACGGGAATGAAATCGGTTAAGCAGGTAGGCAGGTAACTGGACAATGAGAGGTGGGGTGTGAGCTGGAAAGACGGTATGAGACAGGCACAGAGCACCACACAGACAGAGATGGGTGGGAATTTAGGGAAACACAGAGACAGAGACACAAAGTCAAAGAGACAGAGACAGAGTTAGTGACAGAGACACACAGAGAACACAGAGAGCCAGAAGGAGGGAGACCGCACAACAGAGACCAGCTCACCAAACTCACAGATGGAGGCGAACGGCTGTGTGCAGTTGTCTGAGGCCGCCCACACAAAGGAAGTGTCTCTCTGGATGTAACCACAGGTGTTTGGAGCAGGAGAGGCCTGTCCTCTGCGCCAGTGGCTGTAGCTCACATTTGAGGTGTCCAGCCAGCTGCCTGACCCTGGCATGGGAACACAACCACCAAGACTTAGAAATGTTTCTCTGACCCTTTTTATGGACAGGGCTGGCCTCAGCTCAGCTCTGGCAAGCAGGAGGTGCTCAGTCAAGGCCGACGGGCTGAACACCTCTCTTTCC
Organism: Mellivora capensis; assembly: GCA_004024625.1. Lineage (NCBI taxonomy): Eukaryota > Metazoa > Chordata > Mammalia > Carnivora > Mustelidae > Mellivora > Mellivora capensis. The sequence goes on along the minus strand of PISX010000008.1, from coordinate 594,750 downwards.
CATACCAATGAAGGGACTTTGCTAGCTGTTACCTTCCAACATCTAGGCGGAAGAACTCAACCTACAAACTGGGGCGCCACATCAGGGAGCGCAAACAAAGTGGTTTGATTCAGTATGTGGTACATCCAGCTCTGTCTTACCATAATCTAAAAAAGAGCACAGAAGTATGCCTTGGGATGTTCAAAGGTGTTCTGTAGAGAGGCAGGGGCCCTTGTCAAATATATCTGGGCCGTGCTGAGTTAAAATGGAAGCAGTTTTCCTTACTTCGAGACTCTTCAACCCTTGGAACACCTTGGTGTGCTCTGGAAGAATTGCCCTGTGCATGTGTGTGGAGTACAAAGGCATTTCGAGGACACTAGAAATCTAGAAAACACTAAATATAAAATATTACTTGGGGATGCCTGGGTGGCTCAGTCAGTTAAGTGTCTGCCTTCGGCTCAGGTCACGATCCCAGGGTTCTGGGATCGAGTCCCACAGTGGGCTTCTTGCTCAGTGGGGAGCCTGCTTCCCCTTTGGCCTGCCGCTCCCCTTGCTTGTGTGCACTCTTTCCCCCTCTCTCTCTGACAAATAAATAAAATCTTTAAAAACAAACAAACAAAATATTTACTCTGAAGACTCAAACGTGTATTTATTCATAAAATCCATGCAAATGGATTTTTTAAAAGTTTAGAGTGAAAAAGGATATAAAATGAAAACATCTCCCTTCTCTCAACCTCTAAGGTACTCCCATTACTGGTGTGTTTCTTGTGAATTGATCCAGACTGACTTATATCCTCCTATCAGCATCTATGAGTGCCTGAAATCAATTTACACAAATGCCATCATATTGTACGTAGCACCCTGTCTTCTTAAATAACATTAAATATTAGGGGTGGTTTCATGTCAGCCCACACAGATCTACCTCATGTTCTATAAGAGCCATGTGGTATCTCTTGGTAATTTTCAAACAGACACAACTCTAACTGCACATGAATGGACATTCAATATACAGAAATCCACAACTGCTACATCTACAAATCTAGAAACCATCCAATAGATCTTGCCTGAAGATGCATTTTAGAATTCAAATCCTGAGACTCTGCATTTCCTAAAGCAAACTTCTCCAACTGCTCCCTAATTAACCCTTTCCATCCACTCTGGTATAGAAGTGCTTAGCCCAGACGGAGTGACTCATTTCTAAAACCCAGTAGCTTTGACAGGGCGACGTGATGTGCTGGGACACTGGCAGAGTCCTCACTGCCCTTCACCAGCAGCACCATCTTGAGCAAACCATTTCCTCCCCTTGGACTTTAAGTTCCTCATCCATAAAATAAAAGTAGCAGTGTGTACCTCGTGGGGCGGGTGCAAGGATTAAATATGAATGTTCATTTGTCCATTCTCTGCTATGTACAGGCACTGGGAAAACAAAATGGCCAGAATGTGTTCCCTTGCCTTGAAGAACTCATTGTCTAGGAAGGAAGACGACACGTAAAAAGTTGCAGTCATGCCGGAAATACCCTCACAGGATGTGGACAAAGCCCTACAGGTGCAGAGAGAAGGACTCGACTGTACTGGGGTTGGAGGAGGGAGACCTCACAAAGTAAAAGGTAAGGAAGAGTTTCTGAGAGAGCCACTAAAACGAAACTATCTAATGTGAAGGGAGTGGTGCTAAGCTCTAAACCTGCTTTAATCCTTAAGAAATGGGGAAAGGCATGTTAGAAGTGCCTTTTTCTAAAGAAAAAAAAAAGATTCATTTATTTGAGAGAGAGAGAGAGGGTGGCAGAAGGAGCAGAGGGAGAGAGAGAAACTTAAGCAGACTCTATGCTGAGTGCAGAGCCTGACGCGGGGCTCGATCTCACGACTCTGAGATCACAACCCCAAGATCAAACCTGAGCCAAAACCAAGAGTCAGATGCTCTATTGACTGGGCCACCTAGGGGCCCCCTGGAAGTGCTTTGAAAATAGCTTCGTAATTATTTCCTAAGATGTTTTCTCACCTGTAAAATAGAAGCAACAATGTTATCTCACTGGTTATCTTAGAGATTGAAGGTGATAATGGATGAGAAGGACTAAGGCTAGTGCCTGGGACTACCCCCAGCAAGAACCGGAGGAGTCATAGTTAGTCTTGGTTTCAGGAACACTCAAACAATGAAAGTTTGCAGAGTGTCAGCAAAGTGCCAGATTCTGCACTAGGTACTGTGCATGAGCTGTTTCATTTGATCCACAAAACAACCAAAGAGGAGGGTATGCTCACCACGAGAATTAGGATATATTAATTTGTTCCATGAGGTTCTGTGTAAGAAGCAATAGTTAAAATCACAGCCACAAGCTTCCCATGAAATACAGCTTTCACAGGACCTACCTTCTGTGGTTCCATTCTGAGCCGAGTTCCCTATGAGTCCAATCCACCATTCCCTGTCCTGGGAGATGTGCTTCTGCAGAAACTGCTGAGTGTCTTCATCATGAATAAAGACCAAATGGCCCCCTTGCTCCTCACACCAGCTCTGGGCACCATAGAAGGTGCGACCGAGAGGCACAAATTCATAGCAAGAGTCTCTGAAGGCCACTTGACTTTTCGAGCAAAAGCTGCCCTCCTCTGGCTTAGAGATTGTGGCCCTAAACCTCAGAGCAAGCCCCAGGAGCACCAAGCCCACTGCACTCATCCTTGAGCCACCGCTGGAGCATCTGGATGGAGCTGGCACTCACGTCCTCCTTATGCTGCTGCCTCACAGCCATCTGCCATCCATCTTTCCTTCTCTCTTGTCATCAAATAATAGTACTACCTCTTGTTTAAGAAACAAAAGGCTCAGGATGAATGTGTCTGCATTTTTGCTTTACCCAGCTCTTTGTTCAATTTCTGTTCCAAGTCCAATTAGTTTGCAAAACAGTCTTCGAGAGAAACGTATAGCTGCTGTCTCACCTGCCCGCTTGTCATTCCATCAACTGTTAGCTTCTGATAAGAATTGCTTGCTATGGTTTTACGTTGTTCTTTTTGCAAGAAGCCATCAGCATGTGGGAAGTATGTGATAAAGGAAAAATGGCAGGAAAGGGAGAGTGATGGGATGGTAAAAAAAAACAAAAAACAAAACCAACAAGATGCACTCATCTCCAGGGCTATTGTCTAGAGTGGTGACTGTGCCCAAATGATAATCACATTCTGCCCAGCACGGTTTAAATCCTAGTGGCTGTCTCCCTCTCTGACTCATCACATCACTGCTCATGCCTGTTGGAGAAAACAGATTTTCTACAAAACTGTTTTGACATCATCATGAAAACAAGTTCTTAGAACTTCAAACCTGTCTATCCTCACCCACTTCCTAAACCCTCCAGTGAGTGTGATGACCTCTGGATCAAGTTCAAGCTTCTCAGTTTTATATACAATGCTCGGTATGAACTTGCCACTGACAATATTTTCAAACACATTCCCCAAGTGTGGGGGAATAGACTCACCCGTTGCTGATGGGAGTGTAAATTGGTACAACCTCCATCGTGGGCAATTGGACCATATCAATTTTGACAATATTTTAAAAGCATGAGCTCTGTAATGTAGGAGTTCAACTTCTAGAAGTTTTACCTACAGATAAATTCATACATGTGCAATATGTCATATGTTAAAGATTATTTATTACAGAATTTTGAAAGAAGGAAGGATTGGAAATAACCTAAATGTCTATTGATCAGAAAGTGGTCAACAAAATATGGTACATTCTCCAAATGCACAAAAAATGAGCAGCTTCTTTCTATATAAATTTGGAGGGATATCTAAGAGTTTTGCTAATTTTAAAAGCAAAGTATGAGATATTGTTGATGGTTCAATTCCACTTATACAAAAATATCTATGAACATTTATTTGTATTTGTGGAATATATCTCCCAAAGATCTTAAGAGAGACTGGCAATAGTGATTGCCTGGGTCAGGGGTGGAGGGAGGTAGGTGAGTGGGAGACAAAGGAAGGAACAAGACTTTTTTTTGTTTCATTGGCCACATTTTTGAAAATTTCTGTCTTGTGCCATGTGAATGTCTTACCTGTTCAAAATAGTAAATTCTTTTTTAAAAACATCTCCATGAGTCCATCATCCCCCTAACAGCTCAAAGTCCCAGCTCTTTCTATCATAGTTGACTACTGGTGACCTTCCTTGATGCCTCTCTGTACCCATGCTGTTCCCTCTGCCAGGAACCATTTTTTCTCTAGTCCTGCCCTGTTCACCTAAACGACTTATCTCAAACATCAGTTCCTTCGTGGACTTTGTAGAACTTGCCTCATATAATATGCCTCTCTCCCCTGAGTTCCCTTTTTCTTTCTTTCAATAAAAAATTAAGGTAGAGTTCACATACCATACAATCCATTGATTTAAAATATACAAGTCAGTGGTTTTTAGTATACTCGCAGAGTTGTGCAACCTTCACCATGATCAATTTTAGAACATTTTCATGACCTGGAAAGGAAAACCTTTACCCATTGGCATTCACTCCCAACCCTCCCTCCTGTAGCTCCTAGCAACCACTAATCTCCTTTATGAGTCTGTGGGTTTGTCTGCTGTGCACATGTCATATAAACAGAATCACGTAACATGCGGTCTTTGTGACCAGCTCCTCTCACGGTAGCGTCGGGTCTTCATGGTTCCTCCATCTTGTAGCTTGGACAATTACTTCACTACTTTACTCTTTTTTTTTTTTTTTGCACTCAATAAAAGTTTATAGGATAAAACTAAATGAAGAGTTTTCCAGAACCAATATATTCTCCACCCCAGCTCCTTATTTGCTGAGTAATGTTTGTTGTTCGTGATAACTTTCCAAATTAACTGAGTTTGACACAATAAGTTGCTTCGGTGGTGGGAAAATTGTCTTAACTACTAACACCAGAGTTCCTCTTGGTGACATTTTCTTTAGGAAAATATCTTGATAGGCCATTTGGGTTAGGATGGGGAGACACCAAGGGTATGGTTTGCACTATTACAACAAAGCACAGTGGTGGATGACTGGTCTGCATAAGACGTTAATGATTCAACTTTGGAGAACCGACTACACAATGTGGTAGGACTCTAGGACCTTCAAAAAAGGTATTAAGTGGGGGCAGCTGAGTGGCTTAGTTGGTTAGGTGTCTGCCTTTGGCTCACATCATTCTCAGGTCATGATCCTAGGGTCCCTACTCAGCAGGGAGCCAGCTTCTCCCTCTCCCTCTGCCTTTCTTCCCTGCTTGTGTGCTCTCTCTTTCTCTCTTGATTTCTCTCTCAAATAAATAAATAACATCTTAAAAAGAAAAGGCATTAGGCAAATAGTTTCTTACAGCAGTGTGGCCAACTGGTTGTTGTGTGTGGAGAACATGGTTGTTTAATACCTGGCTTTAAATTATTCCCTTGCTCTGACATACTTCAACCTTTTTTTCCTCCCCAGTCCCTGGCAACCACTACTTTCTGTCTCTATGAATTTACGGATTCTGGACATTTCATGTAAATGGAATTGTACAAAAGTGTGACCTTTTGTGTCTAGCTTCTTTCACTCAGCATAATTATTTTGCAGGGTCATCTACGTTGGAGGGTATATTAGTAATTCATTCCCTTCTATAGCTGAATAATGTCTTGTGTATGGATATACTACATTTCCCTTTCCCATTCAGCCGCTGATGGACATTTGGGTTATTTTATTCTTGCAGAAAAGGGATAGTCTCTTAATCTCTACCCATCCCATGACTGGCACCCAGTAGGACTCAATGAACCTTTGTCAGCCTGGCCCCTTCTCCCAGGAACTTGGGTATTGGGAGAGGTCAAGAGGATGTGACTGCTAGTTGACCTATGAATGGGACCCAGGCAATTAGAAACTCCTCACGCCCTCCCTGTCCTTGGAACGTGCATTCCGCTTGCCTTCCCCACTTCTAGAAGCTGTCCCAAAGACACGGCCTTAAGATAGTGATATGATGTTGAAACCATCTGGACAGTATACATGATTGAACCCAGTTAAAGCCTCCATATAAACTTTTAAGATTTGGCCAGTGAGTACAGAGATTAACTCCTCTTGCAGCACTCAGGACAAGCATTTTATGTGAAGTCCCCCTGCTTATTATCTGCCACCTACTAGTCTGGAGTGATTTGCTTCTTTCTTTGGTCTCTCCCTGCCCTACATGTAAAGATGCCAGTTTTCAAACCAACACCCTTGGCCCCCATTGCTTTCCCAGAAGCCCTTCCATGCCCTCTGGAGTAGCCCTGCCAGCCCTGCCCAGTCCAGCCCAGGGCAGGACTCGATGTCATTGCTGAGTCATCGCCTGCAACCCAGAGAACACTGCTCTCTTATCTCTGAGGGCCAAGGTTCTAATGAATTCTATTAGAAAACTATGTGGAAGGCCTCATACAGCGATAATGTATCTCCTGGGTAAAGGCTTAATTTATGACCCTCATGCAACATGCTTGGAGACATTTGATAACAAACGCAAATCTGCAGGCTAAATTCCACTTTTTCATTCTTTACATTCTGATAAATTCCAGACTCCTGGGCACAGAATTCATCTTGGTGATGTCAGCTCCCAGTGTGCCTTAACATCTGTGTACATGAAGAAAGGAAACAGGACGTGGCTGGACCCATGTGAGTCTGTTTCCAGTGTCTGATCCGGCTGCCTGGGCCTCCAAACCCTAGTTTTTTGAGACCAGCAAATGAAAACAGAGAGAGTGAATTTGGTTCAAATGGGGACTTAAGGCCATGAAAAGAACCATAAAGTTGTTCATGCCCTATGGCCCGGCCATCCCAGTCCTGGGAACAGACCCATTTTAGTTTGGGTTCTCCTAGAAGTTAACTGAGAAAAGAAATTTAGAGAAAGCAATTTATTTGGGAGGAATTGCAGGAGACAGTGGCAGGAGAGGTGGGGAGTACATTGCTTTATGTGAATTGACGTTTTTATTGGTCATAAACTGAATTGAATCTTAGCCCTCCATTCAGCTAAAAGACATCATAACAAAAGAATCCCCCTGGTCCCCTCACCCCAGTACAGTTTCATTTCTTTGTGGTTCCTTCAAGTGCTTCTTGCCTAGGAGATGGGTGTTTGGCCGGGCCCAACTGTAGGGTGCACATAATTCGTTCATAGGACACTTCCCACTTAGCTTGAGATGCTAGGCCTTTCCCATGCTGCTGAAGGCTTTGGAATTGGCATGGTGGGAGCTGTGCTTCCTTTCCCTGAATAGATATTTACTACACCATTCCCACTACTTTGTGTGGTTTTCCTCATCTGTTTATTATGTGTTCAGTATTACAATACTAGTCAACGCTGCTATGAACATCTTCTTGTTCTTGGCATTTAGCCTGAGCTGAGTTATCTCCTGAGGGTTGTGGCAGGCATTATCAAGGACTCACCTTGACCCCTCACACTTACCATGTTAGGCTTCTAAATGCAAGCTCCCGTAGTTCTTTACCCCCTTCTGCTCACAATGGACAGGATGAAGGTGCCTGGAAGTTTGCACCTCTTGGAAGGTGCAAAGAAACTCCAAGAGTTTTTCTTGGGAGAAACTCTCACTCTTGATTGGCCAGTGTTGGTGGATCCATCCCCCAGATCCCTCAAGAGAACTCTAAAGCATGCTCACACCATCTCACAGCCCGACAGCCAGATCGAGCTTCAGTTGCCCACAATGGAAACAGCCTTGATGACGCACCGCTGACATCTTCCCTCCCTGTTTCACTTCCCCATGCCCTTGCTGGCATTTCCTGGCTTCAGCTCCCAAATAAGCCACTTGAACTTGAATCCTTGCCTAGCCCACAGCACATGAACATCTTCATGATTCTTGCTATGGACTTGGTGCTTATTTAAACCAGATCAATTATCTTTGGGTTTTTCATGTTGTTGATCCCACTTGAAGACTCAGACTTCCAAATCAGATCCCATGAATGTGTTTCACAGAGCTGAGTTGTGTCTTGCACACTTTCCTGATGGTTTTAATTTTATACTTGGGGACCATCTCATAATGACCTCAGGCAATGGGATGGGGGGTGGTATTTTCTTGTTTTTTTAGATGTGTATGTAGGTGAGTCCATGTTCTCACCTATGCTAAGTTGTTTGCTTCTATAAGGTGGCTAGTAACCTAGGTCTTGAGGGACTAGCCAGGAAGAAAGGTGTGGGGTTGGAGATAGGGGTGGGGGGAGAACTAGTAGAAAGTGTGTCTCGGGGAGAAGCCCTATAACACCAAATCCTTATTTCTTGGCAGTATCCCAGAACCAACATAAACTAAAGCCCCCTTCACTATCCCCCAAGGGGTATTCTGCTGTTTTGGACATGCACTTTCTTTCCAAAAATGCCTCTTCTTGGGGCACCTGGCTGGATCAGTCCAACTTGAATGTCCAACTCTTGGTTTTGGTGCATGTTGTAATCTTGGGGTCCTGGGATCAAGCCCCGTATTGGGCTCCATGCTCAGTGGGGAGTCTGCCTGACGATTTCTCTCCCTGCCCCAGTGTCCATGCCTACATGCACATGTGCTCTCTCTCTAAATAAATTCCTAAAAAAAAAAAAGTCTTTTCTTATATGCTTGTCTGTATACCTGCATCCTTTTCTCAAGAATAGCTCAACTATAAACCTCTTCTCTGAAGCCTTCTACGGAGATCTACAGGAGTTAACCGCCATGGCTTCCGTTCCTCGGTGCGGTTTAATCTACTTCTGTGTTAGCACAGTTTAAAAGTATTTGGCCCTGGGACGCCTGGGTGGCTCAGTTGGTTAAGCGGCTGCCTTTGGCTCAGGTTATGATCCCAGCGTCCTGGGATCGAGTCCCGCATCGGGCTCCTTGCTCAGCAGGGAGCCTGCTTCTCCCTCTGCCTCTGCCTGCCACTCTGCCTATGCTCGCTCACTCTCTCTCCCTCTCTCTCTGACAAATAAATAAAATCTTAAAAAAAAAAAAAGAAAAGAAAAAAGAAAAAGTATTTGGCCCTAAGGGGCGCCTGGGTGGCTCAGTGGGTTAAAGCCTCTGCCTTCGGCTCAGGTCATGATCCCAGGGTCCTGGGATCGAGCCCCGCATCGGGCTCTCTGCTCAGCAGGGAGCCTGCTTCCTCCTCTCTCTCTCTCTATGCCTGCCCCTCTGGCTACTTGTGATCTCTAGTCTGTCAAATAAATAAATAAAATCTTTAAAAAAAAAAAAGTATTTGGCCCTAAAAAAAGAGAGCAAGAGACAATGAGAGAGAAACTGTGAGAACTTGGCTGTAAAAATAAGTCCATGTATAACCTTTTAAATTTCTACTTTTAAGTTGTTTTATTCAATGACTATTGTGGGTTCAATTGTGTCTTCCAAAAAGACACATTGGGAGTCCTAACCGTTGGTACCTGTGCATGTGCCTTCTTTGGAATTAGGGCCTTTGCAGATGTAATCAAGATGCGGTTGTGCTGGGGTAAGGTGGGTCCAGACCTAGTGACAGGGGTCCTTATAAGGAAGAGGGAAATCTGAGCACAGAGACAAAAAGACACAGAGGGAGACGGCCACATAGCGAGAGAGGCAGAGACTGGATGCAGGGACCATCCAGGATCGCTGGCAACCACACCAGAAGTTAGAAGGAGCAGAGGGATTTTCCCTAGAGACTTCAGAAGGATCATGGCTCCGCTGATGCTTTAATTTTTGACTTCTGACCTCCAGAACTGTGACAGAATAAATTTCTCTTTAAGCCACCATGTTTGTGCTATTTTTATCATGACAGCCCTAGCAAACCAGTGTGATGGTGACAGCACAGTGCAGTCACAGGACATTCATTCATTCTATAAATATTTGTTGAGTACCTACTACATGCCAGACACTGTGCTAAACTCTGGATTTTAAATGATCAGGCTGGCATTTTAGCCAGGTCAGATGGTGGCAGCAAGGAGGATGGATTGGAGTGGGTGGGACTGGAGGCAGGAAGGCCAGGAGGAGTCTGCTCCCAAGAGGTGAGCAATAGTGAGGACGGGACGGTGGCTAGGGGGCTGGAGGAAAAAGGAACTATGGGAAAGATTAGTTAGGAGGCTGAAACATGAGGACTACAGCAGTTATTTAAAGTTGAATTTTTGTGAAGCTTTACTGACTGGGCCTGAGCACAATATGGTGGAAATTAAAGAGTTTCAGCTCAGGCATTAGAAGGCATTTCCTTCTCTACCAGTAATGCCCTCTGCATTTCAGTCTTGTCCCTCCTACCTCTTAGGCGTGGCATGTTGTTATAATAACTATTATTTGCCTTCTTTTCTACCATGTTAGGCTGTGAGTTCTTTGGGTCCAGTAGTTACGATTTCCCATCTTTCTATCTCTTATACCCAACAGACACTAGTCTCTGCATCTAGTAGTCCTTTGTGGAGTTGATGAACCCTCCGAAGTTTTAATGGGGTACATTACGGTCTTTCACTTTAGTGGTGAAGCGTGCACTCCAGGAGTCCTAGGGCAGCCCTACATCCCTACATCCTGCTTCTGCCCTGCTAGGCTGGCCTGTGGAGAGTAAGGCATTCTGGAGCTCACCATTGTCACTCTCCCTTGGGGAGGCAGCTGCCCCCTCTCCTGGGACTTTGCCTGTTACTTTGAACCCTGCTAACCAAGATTTCCACATTATCTGCTCAGTTTATCGCCCTGGCGAATTAAAGGCACCATTTAGAAGCTAACTTAATTGGAAAACTGCAAAGTAATTTAGATATGATAACCTTATCTCCACGAAGGAAAGTATTAACGCTTTTTTGGTAATGACTTTGGAATAGGAGATACAGAATTGCAAAATAACACTGTTTTGTTTTGTTTTTGATAGCACAAAAACTTTTCAAATTCAGTGTTTACTTCTATACCTCATGACTGCTTTATGGATGCAACACATCCCACGGAAACAGTGGCCTCTGGAAAGGCAGCCTCCTCTTCCTTGCTCCTTCCCCAAATGATAAGGTAAGAGGATCCCACATTCAAATCTCCCACCTCTGCCATGTGTTATGTGATCCACAGCCCATGGTCACAAGCTCAGGGGGCTTCAGTTGCTTCCTTAATAAAAAAGGGGATAATAATAGTACCTACCAGGTCTGTGACAGAATTAGAAGATACGGTGTGTCCAAAATACAGAGGAGGGGGCCCACATCCATGAACCCCTCTCTTCCGAAGGCTTCCGGCTTGCCCAGTGAGCTTCTCGGACCCTCTGAAGGGCAGACCGGGTGTGATCCTGTACCTAGTCCTCCGCCTTCTGGGAGTGAATCCCCTTCTACAGTCTCTGTATTGCTCCTGGAGGCAACATGGACAGCTTGTGGCAAACGTGTGTGTGACTTGGGAGGAGGCCTTGGAGATACTCAACCTGACTCGGGGAGGAGCCCTGCCAGGCAGTACCTCCGTGGTACTCCCGTCCTCCACCGGCTCTCTGCTTCTTCCTGTCTCCCTCTCGGCAACCCCCGCTTCCAGGCCCCAAGTCTGTGATCATTCCCCTCTTCCCTCTCTCTGATGTACAGCTGGTCCCATCCAATGGGTGGCACTCCATATTGAGGGACAAATGAATGAATGAGTGAATGAACAAACACATGGGCTAATTCGCTTTTTTCCCATTGCCAACCACGGAATTCTCTGACACTTGTACCATCTAAACTGTCCTGCCATGCAGCCATAGCTACCTCTGTCCACCTTGGTCATCTGTAAATGCCATCTTAGCAACTCTCCTGCTAGCTCAGCACTGTCAAAAGAACTTTCCCTGACGATGGAGATGTTTTGTCTGCCCGCACCGGTATGGCAGCCCTTAGCCACACGTGTCTGTGGAGCCTGTGAAATGTGGTTAGTGTGAGTGAGGAATTTAATTTCATTGTAATTAATTTGTCTTTAAATTTATAGAGACAGCCATGTGCTGTTAGTGGCTTCGGTACTGGGCAGCACAGTTAAGCTCCCACATTAATGCCTTCATTGGACATGATCTCTTGACTCAGGACACCATTATCCACAGTATGAAGCCCAAATTCTTACATCTGTGCACAATCCAATCCCTAAACCATTTTCCATCCCCATCTCAGTGGTAGTGGAGACGAGCTGTGATGACAACTATGGCCTCTGGAGTCAAGCTGCTTGTGTTTGAAGCCCAGCTCCATGGTTGGGCAAGTTACTTAACTCTCTGTGTGTCACTCTCATTATCTGCAAAATGGGGTTGAATACCTACTTAGGGTTTTTGTGAGGAGGACATGCATTCCTATGTGCCAAAGGCTTAGAAGAATGCTTGAGACATAGGAAGCTCTCAATAAATGGCACCTATAATTGTCATTATTTCTCTCTGTCCCTGGCAGAGCCAGCCTGTCAACACTCTCCATGCCCCAGAACTGTCCAGTTCCATACCGTCATTCACACTGGTCCTCCTCTCTGCTTATCCAAACACTTCCCACTCTCAAGGGCTCAGCTGTGCCACCCTCCTCCAGGAAACCTTCTGTCCCAACCTTCCCTAGCCGGAGCCCACATTCCTTCCTTGGAACTCCATAATACTTGCTATCTGGGCGTCTTCTAGAGCAGCTGTGATAGGCAACTAGTTATTGCTTACTGTGTACATGTCTTCACAGCCAGCCTAGAGCAAACTTCAAATCCTAGACTAGGTTACGGATGTCTGTTTTCCCTTCAGGGACAGGCCAGAGATGTGTGCATTGTAAGGGGTCAAAAAATTCATTTCTGAATATCATAGTGGCTGATCTTTCCGATTTTTCTCTCTTGCCCAAGAAAAGAAAGGAAAGGAATATGCTATAAGCTCCTGCTTTATTCCAAGCCCCATGATGGACATGATCAGAGTTTTTACAGTTTAATTTAAACTTTGCAGCCACCTGTTGGGACAGGTATTATAATTCCTCTTTTCAAGATGAGGCAGCTGAGGGTCTGGATTTAGGCAAGTAGCACAGGTGCTCAGCTAGTAAGGAAAAGAGCTGGGCCTCCAGTGCACATGGGTCTGTTGGGGTTGCTAGGGCCAAAGACGGCCCAACAAGTGAGCCCAACTGCTCAGGCACCATGATCACACCCTTGCTTAGTCCTTTCCCATGCCACATTGGCTGGTTCTGGGATTTGTGCTAACTAGCAGCAAGCAGTAAAGTAAAACGATGCCAATCCTGGGTTCACCTTACAGGAGGCTGGCAGCTTCTGCTGCCTCTCTCTTGAAACACTTTTGGGATGCTTTTGCTGTCATGGAAGGAGTCCAGCTATCCTGCTGGAGAGATCCCATGGAGACGGTCAAGGCCAGGCCCTGAGACTACATGGAGAGGGAGAGAGGCCCAGACCCAGTCTTCCTAGCCTGCCAGTCAACAGCCAGCTAACTTGCAACCACAAAAGGAACCCCAAGTGATAAAAGCAGAAACCAGTCAGAGCCCGGCAGAGCCCAATCAGCCCACAGACCTGAGTGCAGAGAGGTAAGAACAATGACAGGTGCTCTGACCACTTTGTTTCAAGGTGGTTTCTTTCACGGTAGTGAATGACCAAACCTCTTGTTTAAGATGAGCTACTTCCTTCCGTGTTCCCGTTGCCCTGCTCTCTGATGCACTGGCCAGTTTTCAGTCCACCTGAATGCAGCAAATGTGTTAGAAAACCTGTGTGTGGAATACCCACTTTTGCTCTCCTCTCTACCTCTGATCTTCAACCAGAGATTTCAACAAGTGGTAAGCACTGCTGTATGGTGGGGAGGGATGCACACTGACGAGCTGTCGGCCAGAATTGGGTTCCTTCCCATCTCTAAGGTTGTAAAAATAAGGTTGCTAATGACCCCCTTTCAGGGCTGTGTAGGAATTAAATGACACGCTGCTCATCAGACACCTAACATGCTACTTGGCACGTGTCAGGCATCCAGGGAATGGCGTTCGTTAGAGGCTGGAGAACAGCTCCTACTCCTACAAGGCTCTTGTCCCACTCTTCCCTGATTAGCAAGGACCTAGAAAGCAGAGGTCAGGCTTCCACGGGGCCAGAGCAATGCCAGAGACATTCTTGACAGAGAGCAGCTGCTGCTTGTTATCTCTGTTTATGAAAAGGGAGGATGGACGGTCAACATGAAGGCTGTCCCAGGAACCACTGCAGGACCCCTAACCCTTTGGGAAATGCATGTCCTTTGGGACATGAAGACGCTGCCTCCCAACAAAAGGAACAACATGGGAGTGAAGAAGGCCGAACTGAGTTTCAGTAACCACCTCTGTAACTCCAGAGCTTGGCGACTCGTCTGTGCACGTTCGAAGAAGACACAGAATTATTTTCCTGCTTCATTCACTGCTGTATTTCCAGCACATAGTAGGCGCTTAGTAAGTACACATTGAATGAATGAATGAATGACTGTTGCACTGCCTGCAGCCAACCCTGCAGGTTGCCTGTCCCGAGCCATCCCCTCCTCGTTCCTTGCTCATGGATTCCCAGTGTGAGTCTGGGGGCAACATGCTGCCTGGGGAAGTCACCTGATGGGTTTAAGAAAATCAGGGCACACCTGTTCCTCCTTACTGGGAATTGGTCTAGGGGTGGTGGTGTGATGCCATTTAGCCAGTGGGACTGAGAGAAAAACCGGCTCAGACGGTTCTGGGAAAGGTTTTCCTTGGTATGAAGAGAGGAAGCTGTATAAAGGAAATGCCCCCCCCACCTTGTGTCTCTGCTTTAGCATTTTATGATGGAAGGACATGATTCCTGGGTTGAAGGCAATCACTCATTAGCAAAACTGAGCAAGCCCAAGGATGAGAAACCAACCCCCTGAGGATGGCCTGGTAGTGCCTGTTGAGATGGCCCAGATGAGTTTCCAGGCGACCCAGGACCCCCAGTTGACTTGAGGTCTGAGGCGAAGACATATCCTCAGAGTTTCTGCAGGTACTGTGTTACTTCCAGCCAAAGCACCTTCCCTTAACTTTCGTGATATCAGCATGGGCTGAACTGTGTCTTCCCCTCCCCCACCCCAAGATTCACATGTTGGAGCCCCAGCACCTCAGAATGTAACTGCACTTAGAGAGAGAGCCTTTAGAGAGGTGATTAAATTAAAATGAGTCCATTAGGGTGCGCCCTAATGCACTCTGGTGGGTATCCTATAGGAAGAGGTAATTGGGACACACAACCAGGGAGGCATGTGCCCAGACAAATGACCATGCAACGACACAGTGAGAAAAGATGGCCATCTACATACGTGGGGGGGTGGGGGGGGAGCCTCAGAAGCCAGCCCTGCTGATACTTTGATCTTGACTTCCAGCCTCCAGAGGTATAAGAAAGTAGACTTGTGGGGCACCTGGGTGGCTCAGTGGGTTAAAGCCTCTGCCTTCAGCTCAGTCATGATCCCAGGGTCCTGGGATCGAGCCCCACATTAGGCTCTCTGCTCAGCAGGGAGCCTGCTTCCTCCTCTCTCTCTTCCTGCCTCTCCCCCTACTTGTGATCTCTGCCTGTCAAATAAATAAATAAAATCTTAAAAAAAAAAAAAAAGAAAAAGAAAGCAGACTTGTGCTATTGAAGCCGTCCACTGGTACTTTGTTATGGTAGCCCTAGAAAACTAATACAGATAGCCATTGTTATTGATCAATTTATTATCCCCATTATCAAAAAATCCTGACGTCACCATGTAATTGTCCCCGGGGTGCAGTGGGGGCCTGAATAAAGAAAGCTAGCCTTGGTTTCTCTGTATTATATAATAGGGCAATGATATCAACCCAAGACTGGCCTTTTTGCGTCCTCCACCCATCAACACATCCACCCATTACTTCATTCTGCAAAAATCTAGCAAATATCCATCATGTGTCGGCACTGAGTAGAATTGTCACAGAGTGTATACTTTGGAGTCAGGCTGCCCAGCTTGGCTTCCTGATTGTCTCCTAGTCACTGTGTGACCTAAGGCAAGTTGGTTATCTTTCCTGACTTTCTGCATCTCTAGAATGATGCTAATACCCATCACCTAGGATTCTATAAAGTCGGAGCAAGCTAGCACATGTAGAGTGCTTGCCTTGCAAAGCACTTGACTCAGAGAAGGAACTCGATGTGGCTGGGGGCCATTGCTTTGCTGGATATACAAAACAGACAAGAAAGGAGACATGGTCATGTTTTCCCTTCTGTAATTTCAATATCGTCCTCTCCACAAACCCTCTGGCCTAGGTATTGCCACCCTGTTTCGCAGAGTAAAGTGGGGTTCAGAGGGGTTGTGACAACAGTCCGGAGATCCAAATAGGTCTTCTGAGCTCTAAGCCTTGAGCTCTTTCCCCACACCCCACCCCTCCCCGCACCAGAGCTCCTGCCTCTGGTGGTGCATTTTTTTCCCCCTGAGCTCATCGTTTATGCCAGACATTCTCATTTAATCCCCGCAAGGACACAGCTTTCACAACCTAGGAATAATAATGCTGACATGGATACACATGTTTAGACCAGACAGAAGAATAAACTGGCAAGTTACGGGACTGAATGGAAAATGGGGGTCAAAAGGAACTGCCTTCTAGGCGAATGGGGAGGAAAGGGTGTTAATCAGTAGCTGTTTGGGGCCAGGTGCCTTTACTAGACACTTGATTTACAATACTTTGGGACTTCGATATCGTTACACCCCCATTTTAGAGTGAAGGAAATGGATGCTCAGCGAGGATAAGGCAGACACATAGGAAAGGGAAGAATGGGAATCTAGTATCAACCCAAACGCACAGCATCTTCCCTGGACCAGAGCTCCTCAGCAGCTGCCGAGAAGCAGAATCACCCAAGACATGATTAAGACCACCCAGAGCTGGGCACCCCCTTGAAAGGTCTCACGTCAGGGTGTGTGGAGTGAGGCTCAGCACGGGACCCAGGAGCACGTGCAGCCAGGTGATCGGAGTGTGCAGCCAGGGGTGGGCGGGCAGCCAGACCAGGCGGCTGTCCGGACTGGGCTCCCAGATCCCGGAATGTGCCGGAATGCGGTCTTGGCCCAGACCTGACAAGAGCTGTACTCAGCAGCCACGTAAAGACCAGCACCACACCCTGTCTTCCTCTACCCGGAGAGGAAACAGCTGCTGCTTTCTTTAAGCAAAAGGAGTAGAGAGCAGTCCATTAACTCATTATCCAACATTCAAAGGCACTTGAATATGGATTTTAGGCAATGGCATCACACGGAGAGGCACAAATACAGGGGACTCTGAAATCACACATTGGCGTCCTTTCTCTCTCCTGTTAGACCAGGAAGTCCAACTGACATTTGTTTTTGTTTTGTTTTTGCTTTTGTTTTTTACAATTCTTCATTGTTGTCGAGTAGCATTTTTGGTTCCCTATATTTATGGTTTAAATGGGTAAACATTTTATGTTTATTTCTCCTAAAAAACCTATAATAAATTAAGTTGCTCTTTGAATATGACTTTTTTAAACTGGTAAAAGGATTTATTATGAGTTCACTTATATGAAGCTCAAGAACAGAGAAAAAAACCTCATCTTTAGTGAAAGAAATCAGATCGGGGTTTACTCTGGAGGGTGGGGTTTGGAAATTGACCAGAAAGAATCACAAAAGAACTCTCTGGTAATGGAAACACTCTAATATGAATTGGGATGACTGTTGCATGTACATATACATCTCTCTAGTCCATCAAGAAGTACAGTTAAGATCTGTGCATTTTACTCTAGGTAAAGTATACTTCAATAAAATCTTGAAATTGATATTTTAAGGAGGGGGAGGCTCAGGGACCTTTATTCAAACAAAAAAAGCTCTCTCTGCTGAAGATGTTCCCACCATGTGCAGAAGGAATTCTAGCGATTGACACACTCTCGGCTCCCCTAATCCCAGGTCCTGATAGTTTCTCCTGTTGTTCTGATCATAAATCATCTCCACCTCCTGGGTTGGATTATTTCAGGCTGCATACCTACGCAGAATGCCCCCACTGAATTATCCTGCCAGTTTAAACCCAGCCGAAGAGTAGCTTTTCTTGCTTAAGCCAGATGTGGAACTGGAAAGGGAGTTGGGGTTACAGTAAGAGGGTTAAAGATTAGACAGGACTCCTGGCTGGGGAATTGACCTTTGACCACAGATAAATAACGCCAGCCACAGCGCAGCTCCCCCTCCCCCCTCCCTCCAACCCCACGCTGTGTGAGAAGAGATACCAGGCTCTCAGGGCGACAGGAGGGAAGGGGATGTAGAAGGAAGCTGCAGGAGAGCAGAGAGGAAAGAAAAGAAGGAACCGAAGATCGGGTGCCTGGAACACCGCAGAGTATCTACCACTGTTAGTATCACCCCTGCTCGGCGCCCCATGCCATGGATATAATATTTGGCAGAAATAAGAAGGAGCAGCTGGAACCTGTGAGGGCCAAAGTGACAGGTAAGCATTCCGTATAGACACGGGCTCTCATATACTTAAACATATGCTTTTTTTTTTTCTGTTTATAAAGGTAAAATTTATTGTAAATGATTTTTGGAAAATCTGGAATGCAGTCTATAGCAGGGAATGATCCACAATCCAGACGTAGTCTCTGTGAAAATCTAGGTGTGCTTCTAATACACAGAAACCGTTTCCAGGGAGAGGGAGAGTCATTCTCACTACTTGAGGCGAAGAGCCTGGGGATGCTCTGACTGGCATGAAAACAATGGAGTGATTCTGCGGAGCATGGCCCGTCCCAAGCGGGTGGTGCCTTTGTGCAAATCTGTGCGCCCTAAGTTACCTTATCAATGGCACGAGAGGCGCACATGGGCTCCCACTTTTGCATGTGCATGCAGGGGTGGGGCACATGCAGAGCGGGTCTTGATGTCCTTGCAGGTGTGATCGGGGCCTTCGAGTACCCGCAGAGCCGTAAGTCAAACAGACCCAGAGTGGGACCCTCCCCGAGAACAGTCCTTTAGCGGGCTTTGTGTCTCGTTTTCTTCATCTGTTACTTCTCCGGCTCTCTCGCCTTCTGTGCTGCCCCTGAGAGTGGCGAGTGGCTGGCTCAGGCATGCAGGTGCTTTCATCTTCAGATACTCGGATCTGGAGGCTTTTCCCAAGTGAGCATTTCTCTGTGAGGAAGTCAGATGGGAGCTTTTCAACCAAGGAATTGCCTTGGAAGGCTTTTGAAAGAATAGCTTTTATGTGTGTTTTTGTCTGATTACAAAGATAACGTATGATCTATGTGTGTGTGCGTTTTGTATATGCACAGATATAAAGACTTGGATATGCTAATGGGAGCACAGGGCAATAAAATCAGCTGCATTTCCATCTCAAACACTCCTAATACTGGAGCACTTTAAGTTTTTACAAGATAGAGATTGTATAGACGACAAATATTTCTTTCAAAAACACATGTATATTTAAAATTAATATTATTTTATTTTAAAAAAGAGAGTCTCCAATACCTATCCTTTTATGCTCTGGGACACCATGAACATGCTGCCCGTAAGCCTTATGTTTAATGGCTGCATGGAAATCCTTGGCAATTTTAGAAAGCTGGAATCCTGGAACCCACAGATCTGAGTGGACCCCTGGATCCACATGAGCTGTTCTCCCCACCTCCACCCCACACCTGTAGCCTCCCCATCACCTGGGCGCTTGTTAGAATCACAAATTCCTGGGCCCACTCCAGACCCACGGAATCAGATACGCTGGAGGTGGAGCCCAGCAATGTGTGTTTCTACAAGCCCTCTGGTTGCTTCCAAGTGTGAGAACCACTGCTATAAATCATGCCTTCCTCCTTGAGGGAAGCTGAGGGCTGGAGAGGGGCTGCGACTTGCCCAAGGCCAGGTGGCCCATGAAGGACGCGCTCCCAACCCTCAGTCCAGGCCTCCAGTCCTGGGTCAAGTCTAACCATTGGCCGCCCGTTAACTAAAGATTGTCCCACGTTTGCCCATGAAGGCCATGTCCAGGCTTCATGTTGGACAGTGCTTTGTTGGCTCTGAGACCTCCTTGGCCAGTTAATTAGGCATTTCTTGCCTCACTTCCCTCTTGTGTAAAATAGTCTGCCTGTACCTACCACATAAGGGTCACTGCGATGACAATATGATTTAATGCACCTGCGCCCCACCCCCCACTGGTGCCTGGCACATGGTGCTCAATACGTGTCCTTCTGTCTGGGGTTTTGTGTTCAGATTCCCCTCTCTGCTCTGCCTCACCTGCACCTTCTCCTGCATCTGGGTCTCTGTGAAGAGCCCCACTATTCACTTAGTTGCCCAGGGCAAGAGACGTAGGGCCCTCTGCCTCATATTCACTCAAGCTCCCAATCCTACCCATTCCACATCCTCCGGCTCTCTTCTCTGTTGTTTCTCTCCATCCTCGCTCAGTCTTCCTGCCTCCTCTTGTCTCCTCCTCCTGCCACACTCTACACCACAGAGACAGCTTTTGAAACCCCAAATCTGAGCATATTCCATTAATATGAGCTGTCCAGAAGAGGCAGATCTTTTGAAAGTAGATTAGTGGTTGTCAGGAGGACAAGACTTTGTTTCGGGGTGATGGAATGTTCTGGAACTAGATGGTGATGATTGCATAACATTGTGAATATATTAAAAAAAAACAAAACCCTGAATTGTATACTTTTAAATGGTGGAATTTTTTTTGTTATGTGAATTTTATCTCAAGAAAAAAATTGCACATGCACAAAAATCTGATCCTCTCATTCCCTATTTTAACTGGCCAAGCTGTGCCATTCTGCTAACCTTCTAATCCACACCCTTGGTGTGGTCTCATTGACTTTTTTTTTTATATTTATTTATTTGACGCAGAGAGGGAGAGAGAGATTACAAGTAGGCAGAGAGGCAGGCAGAGAGAGAGGGGGAAGCAGGCTCCCTGCTGAGCAGAGAGCCCGATGCAGGGCTCGATCCCAGGACCCTGAGATCATGACCTGAGCTGAAGGCAGTGGCTTAACCCACTGAGCCACCCAGGCGCCCCATGTCTCATTGACTTTTGTCATACTTCATGCTTAGCTCTCAAGCCTCAATATTTACGCTTCCTCACTCGAAAATTACAGACCAGTCTTGCTAAACAACTGGCACATCTGCTGGTCTTTGAGCTGGTCTTTGATCTCTCGGTTCAGGTTCCCCCAGCGATAAGAATTCAGATGTAAGTAGTTTAATTTGGGACATGATCCCAAGAAACACTGGGAGGGAAACCAATAAAGGGGGCATTGTCAAGCTACAGACCAGTGAGCCATCAAACCTGGACCCTCTGGGCATAGTGTATCACATGCCTCATATTGTCCCAACTGGGGGCAAGGAAGTGGTTACATGCGATGTCCAACTCCCCATCCATCATTGGGTGACAGCCACTTACAGGGGCATTAACGCCAAGGTGTTCCAGCTTGCCTAGTGTGTGGGCAGAGCAGCTCCTGCAGTGAAAACAAAGCCCTCAGGCAGAGAGCTGCAGGTAGTGGCAGAAAGTAACCTTCAGGGAGAGGTCAGTGCCAAGAGGACAAGGGTGGGGCACCAACAGTGTCTACTGCAGCCCGCTACCTCTAGAGCAGTGCTATTCAACAAAGATAAAATGTAGGCCACATGCATAGTTTTAAATTCTAATAGCCACACTCAAAAAAAAGTAAAAACAAAACACAAAAACAAATACAGGTGAAGTTAATTTTAACAGTATATTTCATTTAAGGCAACATATCCAAAATATTATAGGTTCAACATGTAATCAATATTTTAAAAATTGCTAATGAGATATTTTATATTTTTTTCATACTTAGCCTTTGAAATTAAGTGTGTATTTTACAGTCTCCAGCACAGCTCTGTTCGGACTGGCCAGGTTTCAAGTGGCCACATGAGGCCCGTGGCTGCCATATTGGACAGCACGGTTCTAGAATGTTCTTTCCTCATGACTTTGCAAGGCCAATAACTACTCCCCCTCAAGACTCAGCCTCCCCACCCTCCTGCTCTCACCCTACCTGGGGGTGAGGTTCTGTTCCACGCAGCCCTCTTGCTGAGCCTGTCACATTGCCTTCCTTTATCGTGGTGTGGTTAGGGTGTCTGTTCATCCATCTGCTCTGTGGGTGGTAAGCAACTTGAGGACAGAGATGACGTCAGTTCTTCTCAGTATCCTCAGTGCTGGCACAATCCAGGCATATCCTACCCTTTCTGGAAATGACTGCTGAAAGAATGAGTGGGTGCTGCGAGTCATGTTGGGACCGTGACCTCAATTCCTTTCTATGGTCACGCCTCATAGCTTTTTGGTTGAGATGTGAAAACTGGAAACCACTCTTTCTCTTAACAGGCAGGATTCCCCCATGGCTGCAGGGCACCCTGCTCCGCAATGGGCCTGGAATGCACACAGTGGGGGAGACCAGATACAACCATTGGTTTGATGGCCTGGCCTTGCTCCACAGCTTCACAATTAGAGACGGTAAGAGTACTGGTTTGGTTTACTGTTGCTGCTGTAAAGACAACCACAAATTTAGTAGCTCAAAATAGCACTAATTTATTAGTGTTTATTATAAACACTAATAATTACAATTATGGAAGTCAGAAGTCAAAACTGGACTAAAATCAAGGTGTTGGAGGCTTCAGGGAGATAGCCCATTTCCTTGCCTTTCCCAGCTTCTAGAGGCTGCCTGTCTTCCTTGGCTTGTGGCCCCAGCTGCATCTGCAAAGAGAAGCAGAGCCTCTCGCACACCTGCTCTCTCTCCCTCACTCTCCCCACTTCCCTTGCTTCCATAATCACAGTTCCTTCTCGGACCCTCCTGTCTGCCTCTTGTAAGAAACTTTGTGATGGCACTGGACCCACCCAGATAATCCAGGATCATCTCTCTTCTCAAAATCGTTAATATAATCATGTCTGCGTTGCCCTATAAGTCAACAGCTTCACAGGTTCCAGGGATTAGGACATGGACATCTTGCAGAGGCCATCCTTGAGCCAACCACAAGCACAAACCTCCCTCTGGAAAGGGGGCCAAGTTTCCCTTTCAGAGAGTCCAGCCTGCCAAATGATACACCTTCTCGTGAAGGTGGGCGAGAACAGGAGGAGATTACTGCTTTGGAGTTAGACATGCCTCAGATGAAAACAGGAAGAGCACAGAGCTGAGGAGACTGCTCACCAGGCAAGGGAGAGCCAGTCACTCAAGCAACCAGTTCCGTGGCTCTCCCAGAGGGGAGACTGACATGACTGAATAAGACAGAATTCTGGGTTCAGGCGACTGGCTCACGAGGTGGACAGTAAACTCGTTGCTGTTGGCCACAGTGCTGGTGTAGGCCACAACAGCACACTCTGAGTTCTTAAAGAGGTCTGGGATGGGTCACGTGGGGCTTTAGCAGGCTCAGGGTCACATGCTGGGGAAATTCCTGTCCAGGGCTTCAGCCTGATGACATTTTTCTTTAACCTCCTGCCTTCCAGCCCAACAAGCCAGTGACTTCACCTCCCTTGGCCTCTGTTTCCTCTGCAGTAAAAAGGGCTTGATGATCCCCTCTGTAGAGCTGTCACGATCCTTTGAAGGGCCAGGTATCTAGCAAGGGCATGGCACCTGGTAGGCGCAAAACACATTGAAAATCCCCATCATTGTCACTGGGTTTGAATCCCATCTTCATCCTAGCTAACATGCACCTCAGATGTGTGACCTTGGGCAAGTTACTGACCCGTTCTGTGTCTGTCTCCCATCTGTAAAATGGAGACATCAGAGTTGCTCTGGAATTTAAAGGCATTAATATGTGCAAGGAGCTTGGTATAATGCCTGGCACAGAACACATGCTCAATAAGCACTAGCATTATATTTGCTTAATACTATTTCTTCTAAGCCAGTCAGCAATTATTTTTTTGGATACAGACTCTAAGCCAGTGTCTTGCTCTAAGATTTCGTGAATAGAGACCCCATGTGTGAAAACCATGAGCTCTGAGTTTGCAAAAACTTAACAGATACTACTGAAACTCAGCTACAGAGTGGTGGTTCCATATTTCCTGACAGCCCAAAGCCTTAACAGTCCCCTCCTTTCCTAGACAGAAGTTACCAGTGATTCCTAGGGAAATAAACACTGTTCTGGACAATGTGCATGGAAGGTAAAAGTACACTGACTTCCTTTCCAAAAGGCTCTGCTTCGCTGGGCTGTCACATCCCTTGTGGTCCACTTCAGGGGCTCAGATTAGCACTGCATGGGAGGCATGCTTGTCCTCTCCTTGCAGATGCAGAAACGGGAACCTTAGAGAGGTTGAGTGACTTATCCAAGCGAAGTCGCTGAGGTAGGGCTGGGCTCTGACTTGTGTTGTCTAGGGTTCAAGTTTGCAACCATCCCTGCTCTTCTTCTCACCCTAACTCATCCCCCTAAGAAACGGCAGGTAGCTTAAGTGAGCCATCACAGCTTACTGATTGGCAGCTTCCACATCCTTCCATAGAGACTCTGGAGACAAGAGAACCAGTAGGGGATGACCAAGCCATGACTGTCTTTCCAGATGCATGACTGCCATCCACCAAAATCCTTGAGTGAGCCAAACAGGCACGTGACCAAAGTTATCCCACACTGCCCAGACTTTCTAAAAGTTTCTAGTAGATTTTCAAACTAAAAATTCATTGTCCAAGGTAAGTAGCTGTTTTGTCTTCTTTTATGGGATGGTCAGGTGTGACCACCAAAGGAGGCAGAGGGAGGCTTGGGAACAAAGCCTCTTATACTCACAGGTCTTAGGAGGCACAGCACGTCACACCAGCACACAGTGGATAGCACCAGGGTGGTCCAGAGGCAGAAGACAGGAGCATGGGAAGCACGTAGGCCATTGCCTGTCCTGGGGTTTCTGAGGGAAAGACAAGACGGGGCAGAGTAAACAGCTCAGGATTGGCTCGTGTTGGCAGGCTTTGGGCTACAAGGGTGGTCTCTGGTTGCCTGGCACCTGGCCCTGGGGTCATGAAGGCAGAGGAGTATTGCCTCTGGGAGTGCATGGGCCAGAGAGAGGAGATCTGGCTCTGAACTGGTTAGTTTTCATCTCAAAGACATGCTGGGCCCTTTGCTACCTCTAAGAATTGACTAGTCCAGGGAAGGACAGTCTCCTCCAACCAGGAAATTTTTTTTAAGATATCAAAACATAATGTACAGAAAATTTTAAAAATGTATACGCAGTAGCATGAAAGACAATTCTATGCATAATCTGGAACTGGCTGGAAAATGGGAAGTATGGAAAGTCCTCTCAGTTGCTTGCCTTTCCCCATTCTGCTCTTGAATCTGGCCTGTGTCGAAGGTACATGCCCCACTCTACTTTGCAACGATCAGCTTGCCATTCTCCAACCTAGGAGAATTTCTGTTCATATTGTTGTGTCTTCATCACCCGGCACTGGGCCTGGCCTAGAGGGGCACTAGGAAACTATTTATGGAGCACAAATGACACGAACAAGGTAAGGGGTGTTTTGGGAAAAGGAAGCTATACGTTCCCAGTTGATCTCTTCAATGCTCACTACAGGGAGTGCTTGCTGGCCACTGGCCCAAGTACTTCATGCCCACCCACAACTCAGTCCTCACTACAGCTCCTAAGGAAGGTACCTCTCAATTTTACAGCCCAGAGAGGCCAAGTAACTTGCCCGAAGGCACACAGCTAAGAAGTGGTGGAGGTCAGATATAAACCCAAAGCTCTCTACATCCAGAATCTTATGACGGAAGCTTTATGTAGTTCTGCTCCACTTCCCCCTCCTGCTGGCTACCTCTCTCCTCATCTCTCTAACCCACTCTTTTCGAGGTTGTCAGATTGCCAACATTAGTGTGGACAGCCTGGCCTCATCTCTCCTCTCCTTTACAACTCTCAATGGTGGGATGCCTGGGTGGCTCAGTGGGTTAAGCATCTGCTTTTAGCCCAGGTCATGATCTCAGGGTCCTAGGATTGAGGCCCACATTGGGCTCTCTGCTCAGTGGGGAGCCTGCTTCCTCCCCTCTCTCTGCCTGCTTCTCTGCCTACTTGTGATCTCTCTCTCTCTCTCAAATAAATAAATAGAATCTAAAAAAAAAAAAACAAACACCTTTCAATGGCTCCCCATTCTACTCCACAAGAGTAGAAACATAAAACAAAAATGTTAAATGCTACCATACATGATTCAAGAGGACAAGCAAGGCTGAGCAGGATTCTCTGATTTACATATAACACAAAGCCAGTATTTCTCAAAAGGTGGTTTGTGTACCTCTTAATCAGAATCCTCTAGGATTAAAGCTGCAAATCCTGACACCCCACCCAGGGCTGAGTGAATCATAATCCTAAAGGACACTGTCAGAGCATCGGTGTTTCTAACACATTTCCTGGATGGCCCCTGAGCACATCCAGGTTTCAGAAAACCTCCACAGTGGACCTCCAGCCTTGCTGCCCTGACCCACCCAAGACCAAGTTCATCAGTGTGCCGTGGAGGTGGGGCTCAGGCTTCTCTGCCAGTGTTTCAAAGCACCAGGTGATAGTGCAGCATGGAGAACCCGAATCAGGCCAAACCAGTAAGAAAAGACTGGAATAAGAAAGCAGAAAGATTAAAAAATGGTTTGTGGCCTTCAGCAGAAACCAGGGAAAGTGAATGCTTTAAAAAACCCAATAAAGACTTAACTAAAGGAACAGAGTGGAGGAAAAGCCGGACTGACAAAGGGCATACAGGAGTGTTCTTTCTCGTAAGTCTAAAGTCATTTCAGTTTGGGTGGGGGTTTTTTGTTTTTTGTTTTGTTTTAAGTAGGCTTCATGCCCAGTGTGGAACTCAGTGTAGGGCTTGAACTCCCTACCCTGAGATCAAGACCTGAGCTGGGATCAAGAAAGAGTCTGACATATAACCAAATGAGCCACCCAGATGCCCCTAAAATTACTTCAAAACTAAACATTTTTATAAAGCAGGCAGAGAGATGAATGAACCTAAGTCTCCTTCAGCAGTACAATCGATAATTTTTTATTTAGAGGCAAGGTTGTTGTCCCACAAGGATTCAAACATGTAAATTCCAAAAGCCAGCATCACCAAAGTTTAGAAACAAAAAGAGCTCTCCAGGGGGCGCCTGGGTGGCTCAGTGGGTTAAAAGCCTCTGCCTTCAGCTCAGGTCATGATTCCAGGGTCTTGGGATCGAGCCCCACATCGGGCTCTCTGCCCCGCGGGGAGCCTGCTTCCTCCTCTCTCTCTGCCTGCCTCTCTGCCTACTTGTGATCTCTATCTGTCAAATAATAATTAAAAAAAAAAAAAAGAAACAAAAAGAGCTCTCCAGAACTTAGCCTTTTCTGAAGCTGGCTTTTTCAATTGTTATAGCTCTAAACTAGCCTTTTAGAAGTTTGCTTAAAATGGAGATAGATATAGATACATATATAAAATCTCCCACTCCCCCAGGAATATCAAACTTGACCCAGTTCTAGAAGATTCCAGGCAGGAGCACATCTGTTTACTCATGTCCCTTTAGAAGGAATGTGGCTAATTGGGGCTCAGCAGGGAGCAGGGTTCTGGGGAATGTGTGGTGGTCTTCTTTAATCTCAGCCTCAGAGCTGAATGTCATCCTTGAGCAATTCCAGAGACACGTTTTCCTGTGGCCCCTGAGCCCTCTGTGCGTGCTCTGGGACTGGTTGTTTATAGGAAATGGGCCGCCTGCTGACAGCCAGCCTGGGATGGTGTTTACACTTCAAGTGAACATAGTTCAGCATTTTAAGCAAACCATGTTTGCCAGTGCCTTGTAGGTGGCGACCCGAAGAGAGAGTGACCAGAGAAGGACAGGCTGGCTCGGGGAGACCAAGGTGGCCGTGAAGTAAGGTCTGTGTAGCCTGTGACCAAAAACCAATGTGTGTGGCCTCACCAACCCTCAGCTGCATCTTCCTGCCTCCAGGATTTTGTTGGGCAGTTCGGACATGCTGTGTGCCCATGGGCCAAACTCCTTATATCATCCCATCTCATTTAAAACTGCCAATCCTATACTGGAGAGGACTATGTGATCCCTAATATCCAGTTGAGAAAACTGAGGTTCAGTGAGGTAAAGAGATTCACACAGAGTCACATGGCTTGAATTAGGACTAACCCCAGAACCAAAGCCTGCCCACTCTACCCAGTGCATCTCAATAGCGTATATAGCTTTTATTGAGCACTATTATGTGCTGATTTCTTTACGGGCCTTAAGCATCACAGCAACTCCATAAGGAACATATCATGATCCTCACCTCAGAGCAGAGAGGACCGAGTCTTGACTCTGACACAAGGTCTAGTGCATGGTTGGTAGATGACAGAGCAGAATTCATAACCACCTGGAGACTTGAATCCTCTCAAGGGTAGAAATGTGCCTGCCCTGCCTGCCCCCACTTCCTGGCCCACTGAAGTGATCAGTAGATACTGGCTGAATACACGAACCCAGGGCCGGGATAACCAAAGCCATTCCTCCCGGTTTCTTCTTGCAACCCCAGAACAGAGCCCCCACTCCTGAAATAGCTCAGTGATAGTTATTTTCATAGCAGTTGCCCTCGAAAAGACTTTGAGAAGAGGACAGGTGGCTATCTGCCCCTGGGCACACAGTTTACCTCCCACAGGCTAGAGAAAGAACAAGAGGTCTTTCATGGTCTCTTCCAATTTTATGAAGACTAGCATCGCTGTTATTGCTATTATTTCCATCCAGGTGCACAGGCTAGAGTCTTTACCAATGAAACAGATGCTCCTGGCCTTTGGGGCTGGAAATGAAAACGCAATTCCAAGGGCAAAACTAGTGAAGGCTATTAGAGGTCAAGATAGCGGCTCTCCAGGACGGGGACTGGACAAGCTATGAGGGGCCTCCAGGGGGCTCTCATGTTCTGTTTGTAAATGAGGATGTAGTTCATATGGGTCGGTTCTGTTTGTGAAGCTTCAGCAAGCCACGCAGTAATGGTAGCACATTTCCGTAGGTGCGTTTTTATTTTTATTTTATTTGTTTAATTATGATCTCTTCCTCGTTCTTTGTTGCTATGTTTTCTTTTTTCTTTTATAATTTTTTTTATTTTTTATAAACATATAAAGTATTTTTATTCCCAGGGGGTAGGTGCGTTTTTAATAACCAGGATCAGATGGAATGGTCAAACTGACGGCGGTGGCTGTGTCAGCTTTGAATCCAGCTTTCCCCTCCCTAGCTGTATGGCTTAAAGCAAGGTACTTAACCTGTCTTTCCCTCGATTTTACTCACTGGAGATGGGTTGCAGTGCTGTAAGTTGCGTAAGCCTCTTATACTTCATTTGGTAAGAAATTTGAAACCTTCAACTGTTGTTTAAATTTTGCCTTATTTTGCTGTTCATTAGCAAGTGACATTAGGTTGATTATTTTCCCCCTCCTAAAGAACATATTTCTTGTTGGTGTATTTGATAACATTTCCAATATTTTAGAATTAAACCAGAAAAAATACACATAAAGTGTCCACACAGTACTTAGCACACATGTGCACAATAAAATATTAGCTCTTAGCACTGTTTCCTTTCTTAAATATAAAAAGTCACCAGACAAGAATTTCTTGGGAAGGTGTTCTCTCCTAAGCCCATCGTCATGGCAGTGGATACATGATGGCTATTTCTCTTATCAACTTGTTTTATGGGAATGAAATGTCAGTATGACCTGGGCACTACTTTTTTGCATATTATAGTTGTCTCAGCATTGGAAGCATATATTATACTACAGCAACCAATGTATTCTAGAGTGGGGAAAAATCAACATGTCACTTGCTAATTAACAGCAAAATTAAATAAAAATTTAAAAACCTAGAGGTTTCAAATTGTCCACCAAATGGTTTGAAGTCCTCAGATACGCCAAGAGGGCCCCTGCCCCTTAACCTCATCCCATTCCTACTGCTCCCAAGCCCTTACCTCATGCTGAAGGCCATCTTACTCAACTCTTGCGGGAGGTGGGGTGCCTTTCCCACCTCCAGGCCTTTGCTTCCACACTTTCAAGGAAGTGTGAATGGAAATGCACTACTCTCTCCTACTTGCCAACTCCCCAATCTATGGTAGGCAAATAGTTTTACTCATCTTCCAAGGGCTATTTCAAGTGCCACCTTCTCTAGGAAGCCTTTCCTGATCCAACCACTTCCAGATGGGCGTCCTCAGCTCTCTCCTCTCTTCTCCCCCAGCTCTAATCCCCTCTCTCTTCCAGAAGGAACCTGTGGATATATTATGTTACTCTGCAAAGTAGAAGAGTCTTTGCAGATGTGGTTAAGTTAAGGACCTTGAGGTGGGGAGATTATCCAGGGGAGCTCAGTGGAATCACAGGGGTCATCACCAGGGAAGGGGGGGTGGTCAGAAAAGACGTGACAATAGAATCAGAGGTCAGAGTGATGTGACCACAAACCAAGCAATGCAGGCAACTTCTAGAATTTAGAAAAGTCAGAAATGGATTCTCTGCTGACACCTTGCTCTTTAGCCCTGTGAGATCCATTCAGGCTATACCTTCCAGAACGGTAAGATAACAAATTGGTGTCTTTTTAAGCCACTAAGTTTGTGACAATTTTTCACAATAGCCATAGGAACCTAATACTGGACTAGAACCATCCATACATTTTCAGGTTGGTCTTGATGAACTGGTCAAGAGGTCCTACTTTTACGCAGTGATTTGGATTCTCTCCATTGTCTACGTGAATTAGACATCCACACAGGTACTGACCCTCTACCGTACAGGAATTAGGTGCTAGGTCATCCTCTGGTTGTAGTAGGTATCAAATGTCACTCCAGGGATTGAAATGGCCAGTGGAAGTTTTCCAAGGCTGAAATAGGTCCTGGTGAAACCCAGCCCAAGTATGAGGCCTTCTGCACCTGTCCTCCAAATCCGGACCTTTCCTGGAGGGAAGAGATGATCCGTGGTAGAAGAGATTCATGATGGAAGAGATGATCAATGGGCCAGGTCAGCACCTCTTGGCAAGGCAACTGAACATGTCTGAGCCTCAGTCCCCTGCTGTGTAAAATGGAGCTCATCGGGATATTTACCTTGCCATATTGTTGTCTCAAGTGAGGAAATGTGTGTGAGAGCTTGCTGCAAATGCTCTTTGTATCCAGTATACACTAAAGGGGACTGTCCTAGTGAATTCGCCTTTCCTTCTGTAATATCCCTACAATGCCTGAAATCGGCCTTAAAACTCCGTGAAGCTGTCAGCCTGGACTGATTCCGTGTCTTCTCTTTCAGGTGAAGTCTATTACAGGAGCAAATACCTAAGAAGTGACACCTACAAAGCCAACATCGAGGCCAACAGGATTGTTGTGTCAGAGTTTGGAACGATGGCCTATCCGGACCCCTGCAAAAATATATTTTCCAAGTAACTGTCCGTTTTGAATTTGGTCATGTTTTTCGATATCCTCCGTGGTAAAAACAACCAGCATCCACTCATCTGACAATCCTCTCTGTAGGGTGCGTGAAAACGTTTACCTGGCCCAGGCTTGCCTCTCTATGCCATGCAGTTCTTGATCACTGATAGCAAGAGAAACAAATGGCATCTGACACATTATTAGGTATTTTTCCATATGGCTGATAGGAGAGTAATTTGGAACTATCTCCCAAAATTATAAACGCACCTTCTCTTCAGTCTAGAGATAGGCTCGCTTGTGTCTGGAATGGCAGATGTACAATGTTATCCACAGCTGCATAATTTGTTATAATGAGGAACTGAAAACAACCCAAATGTTCATCAACAGAAGGATAGTCACATAAATAAGAGTGAAACTGTACAAGAAAATACCAGGCAGGAGCAAAAAAAAGGCAGGGTGGGTAATGAGGTTGCTCCCTATGTGCTGAATGGAAAGATTTCTCTGGTACCTTGTTGAGTGGGGGGCACAGGGAGGAATAAGGTGTAGAAAGAGCATATGATAAGCTATGTTTTGTGTAAAAAAGGCAGGAAGAAATCTGGATTTATTTTTGCTTGTATGTGCGTAGAGAAAGTGGGAGGATCTGTGAGGTGGGAAACTGGCAAATGAGAGAAAAAGATAAGGAAAGTTTTTTAGTTGAGTACATTTCAGATCATCTGGGCTATGATGACTATGAATGTATTACAAGCTTGACAATTAAACAGTTGGCCAGGGAATCAGACCCGCTGTCAGAATCTCCTTCCTGATACTCTTCGGATATGGATGAGTTAGGAAATGGGCTAGCAGTAGACTGGTCCGGAGATGGAAGATTGCTCCTGCTTTTCTGGACTGACGTCATCTTTCCAGTTCAGGATCCAGTGCTAGGGCATCCAGTGCCAGGATCCTAAACTGACATTTGCAGGCAGGAGAGGAGCCAGGCAGGGAGTGGGCGGGCGGAGACTGCAAAACCACCACCTGTAGGGAGGCTTTGCTGCTTCACCATTCGCCAGCAGGGGGAACACTAACCAATACATGGATCTAGGATCTTCTGATCAAAGTAATGATGAGTTTTTCCTCTCACCATTTGTTTGCTTTTCTTTAAAGAAAAAAAAAAAAAAAAAAAAAAAACTAAACTAAACTAATTTCCTGGAAAAATTCAGAGTGCCCACTGTGAACTCTCATTCCTTCCAAAAGCAAGGATTAGCTGTTTTGCTAGCCTTAGGGGAGCATTATTGAAGGGTACATACGATTTATGTGGAACTTCTTAAAGTACTTCAGAACAGCCTATTAGCTCTTGGTGTCTCTGGTGTGGGAGACCTTTGGATTTTTGAGAGCTCAGGAGGGTTCGGTTGGTGGCCATCTTGTCCCAGATGACTCACTTCTTAGCTAATTCAGCATGGTGGTATCTTTAGGCAACCTGATCTCCAGGTCCTCCAGATTCCACTAGTGATCCTTTAGAACTTGGAACTTTTTTCCCCCTTAATTGAAGTATATCATTTTAAGTGATAGGAAAACTAAAACTAAAGCCATCTTGAGCAGAACATTGATTTCCTCTTGATCTGCTTCCCTCCACAGAGCTTTCTCCTACTTGTCCCATACAATCCCCGATTTCACAGACAACTGCCTGATTAACATCATGAAGTGTGGAGAAGACTTCTATGCGACCACAGAGACCAATTACATCAGGAAAATCAACCCACAGACTCTGGAGACCCTGGAGAAGGTACCAGTGAATCTACTATAACCGCATCAGTTCCTGGCTCATGGGAGGGAACCCCTGGGTTGGGCCATGTGGCCTGCAGGAACTCATGGGGCAGCCCCTCCTCTACTGCCATTGGATCCTGAGCTTCCCCAGCACAGCACTTAGCACTAGAGTCTAAGCTCCCTTGGGGTGGGGGCCATGTCGTTTCATCTCTGTGTCTGTGTTTGTTCTGAGGGCTACTAAACTAAAGTGCCACATACTAGGTGGGTTAGAACAACAGAGATTTATTCTCTCATGATTCTGGAGGCTGGAAATCTGAAATCGGGGTGTCCTCGGAGCCATGCTGTCTCTGAAGGCTCCAGGGGAAGATGCTGGCTGGCTTCTTCCAGTCTCAGGTGACTGCCAGGAATCCTCGGTGTTCCTTGGCTTATAGATGCATCACTCCAGTCTCTTCTAGAGATACAAATCATTGGATTAGGGCCACCTCCATCCAGAATGACCTCATTTTGACTTGATTACATCTACAAAGGCCCTGTTTCCAAATATGCGTACCAGGAGTTAGGGCTTCAACATATCTTTTTGGAAGACACAATTCAACCCATAACAGTGTCCACTGTCTTGGCACTGAGTGGGATCTTAATGGGAGTTTGAGCGAATGTACTGGGATTGCCCTGACTGGAGCAGCCCTACCTTGTATTGACCTGAAGAGGGAGGCCTTAGGCAGAGAGCAAAGTGGACAAAAATAAACGTCCAAGCAGATACCTTTACTGGGCAGAATCAAGTCAACATTTTCATGAAAATCAATAGACCCACTCATTTTTTCTCCAGCTGGCTAATCAAAGCCTCAGTGTCTTCTCAGTACATTTTAACGATCTGTTAAAAGGAGTGCTCTTCTTAGCTGTGAAATTATGTCCAGCACCTTTTAAGCTGGGCGGCATGGGTCCAACTGATGTTATGCTTTCCACAAAGCCTCATAGCGGAAATAGTAGGAGAGAATGAAGCCTTGCCTGACTTTTTTGGCTGGAGGTCATGCTATTCTGGGGGAGGTGAGGAGGACAGTTGGTCCCTCAGCTCGGCATTATTGCATTATTCTATGGCTGTGCCCTGTTGTGGGGTGAGATGGGGGGGGTCATTACTGAGCTGGTCAGTTTCTCTTTGACCCAGTGTTTTTGTAGCTCTCTGTTCTCAGAATAATCCTACAAGAGAGGCCTGGAGATTTACGCCTCTGTGGCATGCAAAAGGGGAGAATTTAAATGATAACCAGAAAGACACAAAGCAGCAGTTAAGATTAGCTTGAAGGCCGCCCCACTGTGCAGGTCATTGCTCTGTGGTGAGGCATTCCGCCACCATGCTGAGGACACCCAGCAGGGCCAGGGGACAGGGTTGCAACAAATGCCACAGAAAACACCCGCAGCTCCAGCTTGCCGACTCCCCTGTCCCCTCTATGCTCTCTGCGCTGTAGGAGGCCGCCCATGAGGTTATATCAGGTCACATGGGTAAACATCCTCTTTCAAGGTGAAGTCTGCCTTATTTTCCCATCAGGAGATATGCAAAAGTCGCCATCATCTCTCTGAACCTAGAAGCAGGTGCTTTTTTCATCACGCTTCACCCTTCCCCCATTTTTAAAACCAGGTGGCTGTCATTTTGCAGGTTGACTATCGCAAATACGTGGCTGTAAATCTGGCAACAGCACATCCCCATTATGATGCAGCCGGAAATGTTCTGAACATGGGCACATCCATCATGGACAAGGGGAAAACAAGATATGTGGTCTTTAGGATCCCTGCCACTGTGCCAGGTGGGTCATTCTGGGCATATCCTGAAGGACAGATGCCACGGGTGGCTACCTCCAAAGAGTTCTGATTTTCATTGGTGACACAAGACTCAGTCTGACACTTTCCCTCCTGGGTGAGTCAGATGACCATGAACGCACCTTTCTTCTTCAGGGGAAAAGAGATGCTGCCAGGCTTCCTTTTGAAAGAATGAATTCCTTCACTATTTTAACCTGCTTTTCTTTAGGCTCCAATTCATTGGTTCATTAATTTATCCATTATTCATGCACCATTTTCCTATGCACCCATCTGTCTGTCTATCCATCCATCATCCATCCAACTCTCCATCATCCATCCATCCGTCCATCCATCCGCCCATCCGCTCATCAGACATCCTTCCTTCCATCCATCATCCTTCCTTCCATCCACTTTTTTTTTTAACTTTTCTAACATGACTTTGTATGCCGAAGCTGTACTGCCCACCTTCCCCCCAGCCCCTAAAGCCAGGTTCCTAGTGTTGTTATGAGAGCTCGGTCCTTCTTCAGACCTTCAGACCTTGCAGACCCATCGCCCATTCTCTGGGCCTTCTGAACCTTCCCCATTTAAGGCCAGGAACCTGGCAGAAAGCCCAGGTCAATTGTGATTTCATGTTCTTGAGAGGAGGAGGCTTCTGACCCTTGTTTGTCCAGGACCCTCTTGGGAATCCCACCCAGGACACCAGGCCTCTGAGGGTGGTTGCACAGGGTTCAGGAGATGCGGCAGAATGACAAGGGTATTTGGCTTGACCTGCCAGTTCAGGAAAACTGGCTTCCATCTGGGATCCCTGCTGGTCCCCTCCCTCAGAGTCCTGTAGAACCTCCTGAGCTACTTACTAGTCTCTATTGGCAGATGTGAGCCCCTAAGGTCAGAAGGCACAATGAGTGTTCTTGTTAAATGAAACTCCTATGAATTAAGCCGACAAAGGAATAGAGGGTCCAGCCAGACTCCTAGAATGTCAGATCTGGGGATGGCCTAGGCATTTAAGTTTGTCACATCATATTACAAAAGAGGGTGATAAGGCCCAGGGGGATCAGGTGACAGGCCCACGGCCACACGGTCACACAGCTCACAGGAGCCTCCAGCACCGTGCCAGCAGCTTCCCACTGAGCCCCTGCTGCCTCCTGGTGGCTTTCCTGGGATTCACTCCTGCCTCCTAGGCCAGGGTGCTTTCCATTTCAGTTGGCTTTGTGCTCCATTTGTTTTGTGAAGAAAAGAACCACCCCACAACCCCACAGCATCCCTCCCACCAGCCAGCTGTTTATGGTGCGCACAGGTGGCCACAAGAAAGGTGCGGATGCTTGCAGATAACTCATTATGAACCAGCCCCAGGCCTGGGCGGGAGGCCTTTTGGCCAGAGGTGACTCATCCCAACGGAGGAACAAGAGCAGGAACAAGTACTTTTCGCTCCTTTGCCATCCGGAAGCAGGGCGAGCCGCTTGGACTACTTCATGATTTCATTCTGTTCTCTCTCTCTCCACTCTGTGAGTGCCATTATCCCTAGTAACAGAGGAGGTGGCCGGGCTGAGAGGGCTGTGTCTTCTCGGCTTAACTTTGGGCCTTTGGCCACAATGACAGACCATATCCCGTTGCACCTCAATTTCTGACCTGTAAAGTGCAGATCATACAGTCTATGTCCACTGTCACAAGAGGTATAAAATCCCCTTATCACAGTGGGTGCTTAGTCTCACCCCTAGGTGTTTCTGAACGGTCAGCACAAAGAGAAATTCATGGAAACCCTGTGAGGTACATCTCAAATGCAGGTCCTCAGCAAAATACCAAAGTCAAAACCTGGGGAGCCAGCCTATCCCCAGGTGCTTGATAGAAATGCAGAATCTGACGCCCCAGCCCCGCATACTGAATTAGACTCCACACTTCGATCATGATCCCTGGTGATCCATGTGTATGAAGAGGTATTGTTCCAGAGCAGGGGCTGACAAACTTTTTCTGGAAAGGGCCCAAGAGTGAGTATCTGAGGCTTTGCAGACGTGTGGTCCCTGTTGCCACTCCTCAGGAGAGCCCTTGCGGCTCAAGAGCAGAGCAGCCATGGACCCCGCGTTTAGAAGCCCCAGGCTTCTCCAGCCCCTCCGTGTGTTCTGAACAAACCTTGATGCAAAAGCAGGTGGAGGCTGGGTTGGGCGCCCAGGCTGTCGCTCAGACTCCTGGCCCCGAGGCCTGGCTCTGGGGCTCTGTGTTTTCGGATTGTAGCACCAGGTCTCGCAGGGCAGGGGGCCCTAAGTGGGAACACTCGAAGGCCCTGTGTCAGCCGGCAACAGCTCCTTCACCGGTTTACTTGTCCGCTCTCACCCAGAGGTTCTTCTTAGCGACCCAGTCAGTTTGAAAGGCTCAGCCCCAGGTGATGGGGCGTTGTCTGGGGCCGGCCAGGTGCCTCGCCGTTCCTGAGGCTTGCCTTTCTCTAGAGGACGAGAAGGGGAAGAACCCCTTGAAGCACACGGAGGTGTTCTGCTCCATCACCTCCCGCTCCCTCCTCTCCCCGAGCTATTACCACAGCTTCGGAGTCACCGAGAACCACATCGTTTTCCTTGAGCAGCCTTTCAAGCTGGATATCCTCAAAATGTCAACCGCGTACATCCGGGGAGCGAACTGGGCCTCCTGCCTGGCCTTCCACAAGGAGGACAAGGTAAGGCCTGGCTGGGACCCCCAGCCACATGAGGACGGCCCAAAGGAGGTATCCCAGGAAGCAGACTGACATGGAGGTTGGCAGGCAGGAGTTTTCCTAGGGTGGGAGCTACCATGCTGTCTCCCCAGATGCATCAGCCAAACTTCCAAAGAGTTCTGAAACTGGATGGTCCTGCAGAGTGGTCCCAGGTGGGGGCGAGGGGGCTGGGACCCCAAGTCACTGAGTCAGTAGAGCAGACTGTCCCTGTCTGAAAAGTGTGTGACCTCGGGCAAGCTGGCTCTCATCAGCCAGGCCATTGGCACCAGCCCGGCAGCCAAGGGCTACTCCTCAGTCCTGACCCACATCTGGGCTCCTTGCAGCTTGTGCCGTCCATGGACAAGGCCCTTCTGGCGTCCCGGCAGCCAGTGGGTAATGTCAGGGAAGGGTGCCGGAGATAATTTAGACATCCTGATGACAGAGCGTTCCACCACATGGTACAACCAAACATCTTCGGGCACACCTGAGTGTTCCAAGTGTGGATGTGTGCGTACGTGCTTGTGCCTGTTGTGTATGTGCATACCTCTGTATACAAGTGTGTGTGTGTGTGTGTGTGTGTGTGTACGCACACATATGTATGAACATAACTGAATCTGTGCTTGGATATGTGTGTATGTATATATTTACTTCCTATTGAAATGAGTAAATTTTTACTTGTGATAAATATCAAGCAATTCTTAGTGTTCTCTATTCGAATGGTATACAAGAAGGGAAAGTCACCTGTCAGTCCCCTGTCCTCCCCCTTGCTGCCACCAATCCCCTCTCCAGAGAGAACCACCACTATGCAGCTCTGAGACCTCTCCTTTCTTCTCAGGGAGGAGAGTGAGGTCCCTCCTCTGCTCAGAAAATTCTAGTGATTTCCCATCTTCCTAAGAAAAAGATCCAAAAACTTCACTGACCAGCCTGCAAATCCTCACAGGCCCACATCCCAACCACTGGCTGGCTCCCTGCTCACTCAGCCTCCTCTTGGACTTCCTGTATCTCAAACCAGCCTAATACCTTCCTGCCTCAGGGCCTTTGCATTTTCTGTCCCTTCTACCTGGAATGTTCTTCCCCAGATGGCTTCCACCCTCAGTTAATCCATGTCCCAGCTAAATGTCCAGATCCCTGAGGCCTTTTGTGATAAACCAGTCTCCAAGAGACCCTGCCCCAGGCTTCTCCATCCCTACATGGCTTCATTTCTCTCAGTAGTGCTCACTGTCCTTGGCACATTATCTGATCATTGACTGCTGGCCTCTCCCCCACCAGACTTATAAGCTCCATCAAAGAAGGGCCTTGGTTTTAGTCTGTGTTTCCTGGAAAAATATTCCTGAAAAATGGTCTGATGTGTCCTAGACCCTCCGTCTATATTTGTGGAATGCACGCTAGGGCCAGGGGCCAGCAGGGAAGCCGGCTAGAGTTGGGTTTGGTCTTCAGGCCCTGGACATCCCTTGGTTCTCAGAGAATCCCACAGTGAGAAGACCGAGCTCCTTGCTAGCGGCAGGCAGAAAGCCCTGGGAAGGGCTTTTGGAATGCGTTTAGAAGAGAGCTTTCTGGAAAGTCCCTGTGCCCAACCCAGGGATTGGGGTCATGGGAAAGAAAAGAGCTAAAAGAATTCTATATTCACCTGCCCACCACCCCCACCTCCCACACTGTCAAAGCCTTCCTCCTCTGTACTTCCACTTAATGTTCAAAGCTGGGTTCTGGGGAAGGAGAGAAAGAGGCACATGAGCTGGGAGGAGGTGGCCGAAGAACAGCCCGGAGTAGTCCCTCCCTGCCTTTCAGGAGGAGGGTGGTTAGTCCAGAGCTGCCAAAAGAAAGAACCCCACACATACTTCAGATTAGGCAACTGGGGTTGCAGATATGGCTAATTACCACCCAGAGTGATACTGCCTCGTGACACCCAGAGGTGTGAGCAGATACCCATGTGGGCCCCTTAACTAGAACAGGTCTCTCCACACTACAGCCCCCAGGATAAGGGAGTTTGCCGTGACAACTGCTTTCTGGCAAACCAGGCAGCAGGTAGACATCGGGAGACAGACCCCAGAAGGGCTGGTGTGATTTTAGGGTTTTAGGTGGTCTGGCTGTGGGTAGATCCAAGGAGGGCTAGAGGGCTGGCCAGTTTCTCCCCTACATGGCCATTGCCAGGGACCAAGCTCATCCCAGCTTGGAGTCACAGTCAAGTGAAGGAGGGGAGGGACGGTGTACCCTCAGGGGCTTCCCCCCAGACTCTGTCCTCCTGGGGATGCAGAGGCCCCTGCAGCAAAGCTTCCCTCTGCTCCATCTGAAGGAGATGATCAGGGACCGGCGAGAGCAGGGAACTCTGGAGGAGGGGATGCTCCAGGGTCATGTGCTAGTGGACTGAAGGGCTGGGTCTTGTCCTGCACCCACTGCCATTGTGCCATGTTGGCACAGGGAGAGCTGACCCCTGGGTGTGTCTCTGCTTTCAGACTTACATTCACGTCATCGACCAGAGGACCAGGAAGCCTCTGCCCACCAAGTTTTACACGGACCCCATGGTGGTCTTTCATCACGTCAACGCCTACGAGGAGGATGGCTACCTTCTGTTTGATGTCATCACCTACGAGGACAGCAGCCTTTACGAGCTCTTCTACTTGGCCAACCTGAACCAGGACTTTGAGGAGAACTGCAGGCTCACTTCCATCCCCACCCTCAGGAGGTTCGCCGTGCCCCTGGGTGTGGACAAGGTAATGGCTCGGAAGGGGACCCCTTTCATTCCCGGGGAGTCGTGAGCCCCAGTGGGGAGTGACTTTCACACGCACTTGATTGACATTGAAATCCCAAATGAGCTGTTCTTGAAGACAAAAACAGGCTTTCATTGCTTTTCCTGAAGTGGTGCATATTCATCATAGAAACCTAAGAAAATACCAATTAGGTAAAAAGGAAACAAATCCCCCCCCCCATGAACCTATTATGGATATATTTCTATTGCCTCCCACATGTCTCTCTGTGGCTTTCAGTAGATAGACAAACAGACATACTGACACACATGCTGATGTATCTGTGTTTATGTGTATGTAATGCACCTGCCTATGGATACGTGTCTCAGTAAAGCTGTTTAAAAGTCTGTGTAGTAGGAGTTTTCTAAAACTTAGAAATGTATATTTATATTTTATATATTGCTTAATTTTAGAGAAGGAAATCACGGAGAATTTTTAACAGCTTTATTGAGAGATAATTTCACACACCATCCATTCAAAATGCGCCGTACAGCTGCTTTTAGTAACTTTGCAGAGTTGTGCCAGCAACTGGATTTTAAAACCTTTTTATTAGCCCAGGAAGAAACCTCGCACGCATCCATCTAGCCCCCTTCCTCACTCCTTCCCCCAGCCCCAGGTGAGCACTCTACTTCCTGTCTCAGAGGCTCTGCCTGTTCCAGACACGTCACACACGCCCCAGGTGCTCTCCCGTGGTGGCCGCCCTCCCTCCACACCATGTTTCCGAGGCCCATCTCCGCCACAGCGCACACCAGCCCTTCCTTCCTTTTCATGATGGAATATGCATGTACTGTTTTGTGCACTGCTTTTTTCTACTTACGTGGATATCCAAACATCTCTCCATGACAGTCAATACTCTTCTACAACATCATTTTAAATATTTGCATGGCGATTCCAGACTGGGATTCATCACTATTCACTTACCTAATGCCTGCTGTTGATTAGTCCCCTTCTTGCATTAAAAATGACCACTAGGCCAGACATTATCCTCAATTAGGGTGATGCTACCAAGGCTCCGGGCTTGGTTTCAGAGGCTACAGAGATTCCTGGCTCCAGAACTCACTGACTTCATGACTTAATTAATTTAAATGAAAGCAAATTCAATTCAACTCAATTTTGATGGCTCCTATTTACTGAATGCACTCTATGTGCCAGCTACTTTGCTAAGCATTTTATTTTCCTTGCCTCAGTTAGTGATCAAAACAACCTATGGGAGAGGTGGACACCTTAGCCTCATTTTACAGGTAAAGCAACTGGGGCTCAGAGAACTTAAGGAATATGCACAAGGTCACACAGCCCCCAGGGACAGAGCCATGATTAGCAGAGGTCTGAAGTTCTAGCCAGATACTGTTGCTTGCCAAGAGTTAATCTCTTTGTTAAAAAGAAAGCTCTAGAAGTATGAGGTGTTAAAGACATAGTGGCACCTCACTGAGACTCTCTGCTTGACCCACTCAGACTGGAAGAGAAATGGAATGAACTTCCTCCCCAAGTGGTTCAGGGCTATTGAATGAACGGCCGCCTTCCACGAAGTCATCACGTGGCACTGCCCTCTGTGGCCTGCTCCCTGGACCACACTGCAGTGCCTTGCTTGGTCTCCTGGTTCCAGGAAACAGTGGGGTTGTCACAGAGCACACAGGTGGCAAATCCCGAGGCCTGGCCCTGCTTCACACTGACCTCAGCCCAGGGATGAAACAGAGAAATGAAACGCTCCCTCCCACTGCCCACACACTGAGGGATTTTATAACCTTTTATCATGCTTGAAAAATGATTCGCTTCCTTGGAACCAGGCTAAGAAGTTCAGCATGTATATTTTGAAAAGCTGCCATGTGAGCCATCTACTGCTTTGAAACTAACAAAGAAGTATGAGCCCTGGGAAGGGTAGCTCTGGCCACGCTGTTTAATTGCTATTTATTGTCCCTTAAAACATCTTCTTGCTTCACTTTCAAGTTGCCCTCCTGCATATTGAAATCGAAAAGCTGAACAGATGGACATGGCAGACATGTCCAGATCTGGCAGCTCTAATTCTGTCCTATCCAAAGGCTTTTTAGGACAGATGGTGGGAGATGCCACATTTCTCTGGCACCCATCAGTCTGGGGCCGTTGCAAGTCACTGTCCCTCTGCCTGCAACCCTGTCCTCTTTGTATCAGGCCTCACTTCCCGTCTGGGCTTCAGGTTGGACTCAGCTGGGGGCTCTGAGACCACACCTGGGCTGGGCACTGGGGGGCAGGGAAGGGTGGGGCATGGTGTCAGCCTGTAGGGGCTTCTAATTTGCAGTGAGTCTAGCAAATTCCTGCTCAGCCTTTAGGCATCAGGATCATCACTCCGTTTAGAGGAGTTTGTAAGTTCTGATAGCACCTGAATTTCCTTGCTGGACATTTGTCCCAGGTAAATGAGCTTGTTCAGTCATCTGCCCTGGGAAAGCTTCGACAAGCTCTTGGTCTTGTCAGCTGTTTATCCCCTAAATCCGTCACAGGGCCTGGCACTCAAGAGGGTTCTCATTAAACTCCTAACTACTATAAATCCATGAACGAATGGTAAGTGGGTGAGAAATGTGACGGGGGTTCCCTAAAAGGACACCAGTCTCTCTATAGCATTTGGAACATTTCCCAAGTAGAAGTGCTTTCCACATAGAATGGGCAGTAGTGAAGTATATTTAAAAGTCTGGGACCTCCCAGCTGCCCCAGATTCTCTTGTGTTTGGGCCAGCTGGGGTCAAAGGAAGGTGGGGCCCCTTGGCACTCTAGGCCTGTTGATGCAGGGTGGCACAGGGTTGTCTAAGGTGGGGCCGGGCTGGGAGGGGCGTGGACGTGTACAAACAGTTCGGGTGGCTGCCCTGCCCTCCTCCTGCGGGGCTCCGTGCACTGCCTCCAGGTGGGTTCATAAGCACTTGCCTTCCCTTCCAACAGCTAGCTATCCATGGGTAAGGGGCCATCATGGGCAGAGGGACTGCGGACTTACAACAGGTGGTTTCAACTCCTGGCTCAGCAGATTTGGTTTTTGTCTTGACCCCAAGTTCAAAAACGAAGATCCAGTAATAGAAGAAGCTGCCATTTACTGAGAGCTCATTATGGGTTAGATGCCTTTTTTCTTCTTGGGCCCCAGCAGGAGGGCCCCCTGCTTTGACCTTGACATTTGGGGGAGGGGCTGCTGATCCAGCCTTTCCTTGGCAGTGTCCCTTCCTCACAGATTGAAGAGTTCAGAGGGCCCAAGAGCTGTGCCCATCTGGAGAGGCACCCTCCCCTGCCTCAACCATGAACCAGCTACTGGGATCCCTAAATTCTCTGCCCAAATAGCCCCAAGACTGCTTCTAGCTCCTGCTTCTCTCTTCCTAAAAGCAGGCTGTGCCACTGGTGTACTGGCCTCAGACCCATGAGGTGGCCAGGGTTGGCTATTGGCTTGGTCGTGCTGGCTGGGGAATCTGGGCAGTGGGAAGAAACGGGGCAGGGAACAAAGAACCTGGGTCCAGAGGCTGGCCCTGATTCTGCCACCCTATTTTGGCTCGGAACTCCAAGGAGTCCTAGAATTCCAAATTCACACATCCTTCCAGACCAGCACTGTCCAAAAGAATCCGTTGCAATGATGGAACCATTGCAATTCTCTGTCTAATGCAGTAGCCACTAGCCACATGGGTTAATGAACTGTGGCCAGTGCAGCTGAGGAAGTGGATGTTTAATTGTACTTAATTTTAAGTTAAATGTAAGTAACCGCATGTGGTCAGTGTTTCCCATATGGGACAGCACAGTTCCATATTATGAAGGTCTCTGTATCAAGATGGGGGAGAGAATGGTGTCTCACTTAACAGCGTGCTCAGTGTATTTAGACGTTGGGTTGGTGGGTCTTCACTCTTGTCCTGGGTCCTGCAAATTTTAGGAACTGTTAAATGCTTTGCATGCTTCTCGCCTCGTCAGTAGGCCACCCCTCTGTGTTGCTTATTATCCCCATGACTACAGATGAGAGACGAAGTAAGTGGCCCAATATTGCAGGAACATCTGTGGGGTTTGAGTTGGGATTTGAATGCATGTCGGTCTGAGTTACTGACTATGATGTGCCTGGCCCCGGACCAGGTGTTTTCGTGACTATTATTTAATTGTAACCATAATCTTCAGGTATCAGTCAAAGCAACCCCACTTACGGTCACCACCATCAAAAAGTAATGAATTGCCCCCATATTTTACAAAGCAGGAAACAGGCTCAGGGAGGCTTAGGGGCTGAGGTTGGGGAGATGCTGCTCAAGCTCACACAGAAACCCGCAGAGTCCGATTTCACAGACCGGGCTTCCAAACCCCAAGGCCAGTGTTTTGGGGAATTACTGAGATGGCTGAAGCTGTTGCTTCCGGGAGTTTCCTCACGTTGAGGGATTTCAAAGCAAACTGTAGGATTTTGTTGACATTGGGCTAGAAAGCTCTTCTCAAAGCTGAGCACGTGGCCACCAAAAGCAGCCGAGTCATGTTCATTACTGCTGCGTGGAAAAATTCAGTTTATCCCTCAACCAGTCTGACCAGTTTCAGGCTGGAATTAGAAGATGTCTCTGAGGACGGACTCCCTGCGACGCAAGCCCAGGGCGTGCACAACAGGTCCGTTGCTGTCAGGTGACTTAGCAAAGCACCAGGCAGCCCCCGCGGGTCTGCGATACAGTATGGGTGGACGCACTCAGAGCTTCCGTTTACAAGACACTACCGATGTGCTGAGTGCCGGGCGACTTTTTCCACGCATTTCATCTCATTTAATTCCTACCACCACCCTGTACGGCACATGTTTTGCACCTTGACAGTGGAAGGAAAGCTTATTGAGTCGTGTATTCACTCATTCATTCAGCGGCTACTTTCCCGTGTGTGCTTTCAGCTCTGTGCCATGCACTGAGCGAAATCTGGTCCCAGGCTAAAAAGGGAAGACAGCATAAAAGAAGGAAGAAGCTCCATACAGGAGATAATGACAGCTCAGGACAAATCCCTCGGCAACATTCAGATGGAGTTGT
Source organism: Mellivora capensis (assembly GCA_004024625.1). Classification (NCBI taxonomy): domain Eukaryota; kingdom Metazoa; phylum Chordata; class Mammalia; order Carnivora; family Mustelidae; genus Mellivora; species Mellivora capensis. The sequence goes on along the minus strand of PISX010000008.1, from coordinate 549,908 downwards.
TGGGGAAGGGGGATTTGAGCAGAGACCTACAGAATGGGAATGGGCCAGCCTCATGGCCTTAGCACCTGCCTTGCCTACAGTGTTCTTGCTTCCAAGCAGAAGAACTGCGAAGTGAAGGGCCCAGACTCTCCTTCCCTCTGTGTGGCTGTGGGCAGGCCTCTTTCCTTCTCTGGGCCTTATTTTCCTCTTCTGCCAACTGAAGGATTGAACTAAACAAATCTCAAAGGGCCCCTGCAGTTCAACTGCTAGGATGCAGCAAATCTGTCCCCCTTCCCAGCAAAAAGCTGCTCTCATTCAAATTAAAATCCTTTTAATTATAAAATTCCATTCTGAAAAATTTGGAAAGTAGAGAGAAATTTACAGGAGAAGAAGTCAGCCATAACAGTAATTCTCAGCCTGTAAACTCCATGAAGGCAGGGACTCAGTCTTACTTCTCCTTCATTGCCTAACCTGCACGCGCCCCAATGGTAGTAACATCACGAGCATCGTCATCATCAAAATGATGTAGGGGCGCCTGGGGTGGCTCAGTCGGTTAAGCATCTGACTCTTGGTTTTGGCTCGGGTCCTGATCTCGGGGTTGTGAGATATGAGCCCTTTGCTGGGCTCCTCGCTGAGTATGGAGTCTCCTTGAGAGTCTCTCCTTCTCCCTCTGCCCCTCCCACTCCCATGCTCATGCTCTCTCTCTCTCCGTAAAATAAATAAACCCTAAAAACAGCAGCAACAACAGTAACATTACCAGCTGCCGCTAACATTTATTCAGCACTGACTGTTAAGGAGACCCTCTCGCAAACCGTCTGCATGATTATTTAATCTGCACAGCAACCTGGAGATGTGTATACTCTTTGCATGATGCATCTACTGAAACTTATTATACAAATGAGGACACAGAACTCTCCAGAGATACGAAGTCACTTGCTTGAGGCCCCATAGCTGGTATATAGGAAAACAGGGAGTAGTAGAACCCCAGTAAATATCTAATCAATTGAAGTGGCCGGTTAGCTCAGTTGGTTAGAGCGTGGTGCTAATATCTAATCAATTGTTTTAAATCCCTCTCCTGGGTTACTGTGGTGATGGTAAGACACCAAACAAAGTCTGATTATAAGCTGAGACCAAGGAATGCCCTCCACAGATCCTTCTCTCCCAAGCCATTCTTAGTGCCTATTTGTTTTCATTTCAGCAGTGGTACATTTTCACAGGAGAAAATCCTGAAAATACAGATAAGCATAGAAAAATAAAGTCCCCATAATTCCACTGCCTGCTGTCTTGTTAATAATTGGTGTCTCCCCCAGGATCTTTTCAGTGTAAGTTCTTTTTAAGCTGATTGAGCTCAGACTGCATATGCAATTTACTCTACTGCTTTTCTCGGTATTCTACCATGAGCATTTCCCATGTTATTATGAACGCTTTATAAACATCCTTCTGATGACCGATGCAGCCTTCCCTGCAGGAAGGGAATCAAGCCAGTATTTAAAAAGGGAGAACCTACCAATACATTAATTTCACCCGTGAAAGATAAGATAGCCCAGAGTCGGAAAAAAGAGCCGTGAGTCTAGGGACCCCCTTCCTACTCCCTACGTTACGAGGTCTCAGACAGTAAGAATAAAAACACCAGCAATATGATAGCTGCTTCCTGTGGCTCCCGTGAGGCCAGAACGAGATGACATCCACCAAAGCACTTGTTTTATGACGTACCCAGTAAAACAAGTGTTTGCTCTGGATAACCTGTTTTCAATTTTTTTTTTTTTTTGAAAACTCAGAATGCAGAAGTGGGCTCAAACTTAATCAAACTGACATCTACAACAGCAAAAGCCCTGAAGGAAGAAGATGACCAAGTCTACTGCCAGCCAGAGTTGCTTTATGAAGGTAAAATGCATCCTCTTTTCGAGATACCTAGGGAGGGGGCAGGCTTTTGTGAATTCCCCTGAGGCCTCTCTCTACCTCCTTCTGATGCAGAGGAGCTGTGCCCGGACAAGGGACAAACAGGAAGACTCTTGGGGTGCCCCAGCAGAAAGCACTGGGCGACAGTTCTCTTTCAAATATCTTCAAACAGCTCCCAGGAAGGCACTGGGGCCGGGGGTGGTGGTTGGATCAGGTGATTTTCACGGCTTGTCTCTGCAAACGTTCTGATTTATTGAATGCTGACTTACTGAACAGGGACGGTGTGTCTGCACTTCTGTTTCTATACCTTCAAAACACCCTGCAGAACAGGGACCATCAGCCCCATTCAGTGGAGGAGGAGATGGCTCAGAAAGGCTGTGCTCCACACAGAATGTAAAACCCTCCAATAAGAGTTGCACCCATGAGAGCAGGCTTCTCGACCTGGGCACCCCTGATGTTTGGGGCTGGGTCATGCTCTGTGCTGGGGGCCGTCCTGGGCACTGTAGGATACTGAGCAGCACCCCTGGCCCTGACTGTAAGCACCCACACCCTGAATTAGAATAACCAAAAACATGTCCAGACATTGCTGGTGTCCAGTGGGGGCACTATCACCCTGATGGAGAACCACTGCCCTAGAATATAAGCCTCAGTTATCCCCAGCATGTGACAAAAGCGTGGCTTAGAGGCGTCTCTGCTCAGTACAGATGTGGAATGAATGGACTTGTCCAGGACACTCGATAGAGGGTGGCTGGGCATGGCTCGGCTTTGCTCCCACGTTGGCTGCTGCCAGGTTCATGCATCTGGATGGAAACTGTCCTGGGGACTTCATTAGACCAACCGCAGATTTGCCCATAAGAACCACTGCTGTAAAACAGCATCCTAGGATCCTGTAACCGGTTCCGTGTGGCACCCCAGGCACTGGGAGGATTTGGAAGTGAATATGTAGGTCTTGGTCCTACTTTTTTTTTTCCCCTAAGATTTTACTTATTTGGCAGAGAGAGAGAGAGAGAGAGAGAGAGCACCAGCAGGTGGAGTGGGAGGCAGAGGGAGAGGGAGAAGCAGGGTCCCAGCCAAGCAGAGAGCCCCACATGGGGCTTGATCCCAGGACGCTGGTATTATGACCTGAGCTTAAGGCAGACACTTAACTGATTGAGCCCCCCAGCTGCCCCCGGTCCCAGTTCTTAAGGCTGGCTGCCTTAAGAAGATGACTTGCATCTCTACTCACTTGCCACATGGTATGGGCAGATGGAGGGTTAAAATGCTGTGGTATTTTTTTATATCCAAGAAGAGAATTCTTGCTTATTGTGGCAATCTTGGGTAATGCTGAAAAATATGGCAACAGATAGATCCCTCATAATCCCTCCACCCGTGGCAACACTTTGGAAATACCTGTTGTGTTTCTGTCATGCCTGGGTTGTTTGGCATTTGTCAGGTCCTCTTCTAGAACTTCCCAGACCTCATTCTGCCAGTCTCACCCCATTATCCTTCGCACACGTAGAGTGCTTTACCAAGGGCCTGGCCCATAGTGAGAGTCCAGCACAAGGTAGGAGTTATCAGAACAACTCTGGGAGGTAGGTGTTGGCACATGTCATTCTTGTTTTAGAGCTGAGGACAGCAAAACTGAGCATAATTCCTATCTTTGGGCACAAAGATAGGCAGCAGAGCCAAGACCTGAACCTAGGTCTCTTGGACTCCAAAACCCTTAACCTCTGCATTTACAGTTTTACAAAATGCAGACATACTCTATCATCTAGAATATTCTGAAATGGCTTCTTCCACTGAATGAATATAGCCTGAGAATTTCCCAGATCCTAAAGATTCTTCAAGAGCATGGTTTCAGCAGCCTCACAGAATTCACAGGGATAAAGCCCATTTTACTTAACTGATCATTGACAGGGTGGAGGGGGGGGTGGTCCCCAGACCAGGTTTGAGGTCCAGGAGCACCATGGAAAGTCTCAGAGGTACTCTGGGGCCAACCGTGGGCACCTTTTTCTGGTTTCAGTATGTGGGTGGTCCCTTCAGCTCACAGTCACTGTGACCTGTCTCTTGAAATTTTCATGATTACTTGTCTGTGGGCCTGGACATCTTTGTACCTTAACAGGCCATTCCCCTGCGCTCCAGGCAAGCCTGATAACCTTTCCTGCCTCCTTTTTAGGAGGCCTCTGTGTGGCAGATTTTCCACACCTTCCTCCTCTTTTCTTGGACATTACATTTTCACCAGCAGTTGGCTCCGACTGCCTGGAATATTCTGTAAGATGGGGGATTTTCATTTCAGCCCTCAGACTTAGAAATTCAATTTGCCCCCACAGGCATATATATATGTACACACACAATTTTTAGTGTTTTTTTTTTAATTACAAAAGTAATAGACATAACGAAAATTTCATGTAATGAGAAACTTAAAGTGTACAATATAAAATACAAACTGTAAGGAAGTTACTACCCCAGTAATGCTTCTGAACCTTTTCTCGACATTTGTAACATAGTGGAGATAATACTAGAACCAGCCTTCTACAGTTTGTCTTATGATATTGGCACTTTCCCATGTTATTAAAATTCTTTGCAAACATTAGTTTTACTTAGGTTACTATGTGAATTCGCCAGATTTATTTAACTATTCCCAGTGGACATCCCTTTCCATGGCTTCAGAGTTTTCTTCCACACTCCCACACATGTACACGCATACACGAGCACTTTTTTTTTCAGAGCTTTAAAAAAATTGCAGTAGCCTCTGATTCTAATCGTGCAATTCTTTTTGATTTCTATCTTGGATAATTAAGGATGTTTATACACTTAAAAAACGAGGTCTATCTTTCCTTGCTCCTGAACCTTCTCATAGAGCCAGGGTAATTATCAGAGGTTCCCTCCCCCTGCACTGTTACCAGCCTTACCTAATAATCCAGGCCCTGAAGCAAGTTCAGCAATCCTGGATTGGGAGCTGTTTTTGTGCACAGGACGCCGAGTCTGGCATGAAGGGTGGAAGCTCCCAGTCCTCAGCGATGGGGGCTTCAATGGCTGTGTCATTCTCTCCAGGCTTAGAGCTGCCTCGGATCAATTATGCTCTCAACGGGAAGCGATATCGCTATGTCTTTGCTGCCGAAGTTCAGTGGAGTCCCATCCCAACCAAGGTACTGATCTCTATGTGACTTGGACTGGTGCACCCTACGACGGTTGTGTCTGCCTGCAAAGCTAAACTCTAGGTTCTCAGACTGGGTGACCTTGACCAGAAAAAGGAGGTCCCTTTGGGGCAGAGGGCAGATCAGAGAGTGAAGTCCGTTTGGACAGAATACCAGGGACGCGAGATAGGCTATCCAAGAGAGGCAGCCCTATCTGATGGACCGAAGCTCAGCAAAGAGGTCAGAGCTGTAGGTCATCCATTGATTTCCTTATTCAATACATGTTTATTGAGCACCAATTACGCTACAGCATGGTGGCAGTGAGGATAAGGAGGTGAACAGGGTGATCCCAGTCCCTGCCCTCAAGGAACCTGCCCTTTCAAGCAGAGGGCTGAAACTTGGACCCTTTAGTTATTGTTACTTGTTGAACACTTACTGTACCCCAAGGACTATGTTAAGTACAGACACCACTTGTCTTTAATATCATTTTTAATAATAAATGGAATATCTTTTCTAAAAAATGCAAGTGTTGCAGAAATGTGCAAAGCAAAAAATTACGGTTCACACACACACACTCCCCACTAATCCCACACCCCAAGGGGAAACACGTCTATTAGGGATTAAGAGAAGTCCAGGGACTTGCACTTTTTTAAAACAACAAAAGGATCATATTACACTTTAAATGTTTGCACTGAAGACATTCATTTATTCAACACGTACAAAAATTGCAGTGTAGCGCCAAATACCAGATACATTCAGGCTTTTGTTTGTTTGAACAACCATTTTTATTCATAAGATTCAAAACATTTTATAAAAGAATACATGAAAGGTCTTTTTAATGAGTGTGTCTTAGGATATTTGAGGTCAAGAAGTCATCCTTAAAAGTCTGAATCATCCAGGAATGCTGGGTAGCTCGGTCAGGGTTTTTATTTTTTAAAAATTCAGTATGTAAAAAATTTTATTTTTTAAAAATTGGATGACAGGAGGACCTTTGCTTAAAAATGCAAGAGGAAGCTCGCTACTTTCATTTCTGGTGCTACACTGACCCCAGGTAGATGGCATTTGGAGTCTACGCTGGAGGGGCTGGATCCCCTCTGTCTGTGGGCACTGATGTCACCAGTTCCCAGGGAATGAGCACGCTCTCCAACAAGTCACTCACGTGTCTCTCCTCTTTGGATATACAGATACTGAAATACGATGTTCTCACAAAGTCATCCTTAAAATGGGGACAGGAGCATTGCTGGCCAGCAGAACCCCTATTTGTCCCCACACCGGGTGCCCAGGACGAGGATGATGGTAAGATTCCAGGAAGGGGAGCCCACTTGCCACACTCTGCTTGCGATCACTCCTCAAACAGAGACATCATCTGGGAGCAGTGTGACCCTCCCTCTCCGACCCCCGTATCACAGACCTGGTGGGAACAGGCTTTGAAACCCAGGTCTGTCTGAGTCCAAAGCAGTAAGGAGTCCCTCAAAACACCCTCACTTCTGACACCAACTGCAAGTTGAGGGGTCTCTAAGACTACCCTCAGTGTCGATAGAAGGACTAGTAGGACACACTGAAAACTGTTGTGTTCATGGTTACGGTTTGTCATAGTGAAAGGACTGCAGATTAAAAGAAAAGATATCCATGGGACAGAATCCAGGAGAATTCCATTCATGGAGTATCTGGTTGTCTCTGGAGGTCACGGCCAACCCCAACTCCTCCAACAATATCCATGGAATGTCACCAACTAGGGAAGCTCACTCAAGCCTTCATGTCGGAGCTTTTTTAGGGCATCGGTCATATGGTCATGGTTGGTTGGCTATGTGGTTGACCTTTGGCCTTCAGCCTCTCTGGAAGTCAAAGTGACATCTAAATCACTTTGCTAGGATAGATCATCAGGCTGGCCCCAGGTAAATAAAGATACTCTTATGAGGCAGGACATTATAAGGGCTTAGAGGTCACCTCCTAGGAGCAAAGGCCAGACCTCCCTTTGGGGGACATTAAATTGTTTACTACACAAAAGCCCACTTCCTTTCCACTTTAATATTCATTGCAATGGCTGGGGCAGAATTCTTAACCATCTCTAAGCATGTATTTTCTGCATGGAGCACCTGTAAATGCGTATTCAAGGCCCACCTCCCTTTTCTAGATTTCCACATGACCAAATGGTCCTTTTCCTCCTTGATTCTGCCTCTGCCCCAAAAATCCCTGCCCACACTCCTGGGGATGCTAAGGAGGGCAACCAGAACCATGGGTGGGGCTGTCCCACTGAGCTGCCAGCTGCTTCCCTTAGGTGAGGAGTGGATTTCTGCCTGGGCCCTGTCTTCTTACTGAACCCACATGGCATGGCACACCAGGCGGCGGACCCCACGGTCCTGTCATCTCTGAGGGGGGAGATTGTTGGCAGCAGAACCTACTGAAGCTGGCCTCCCACTGGGCCGGCCCAGGGCTTCCCCTCCATTCTCTTGTGGGCAGGGAGTAGCAATGTCTTTATTGCTACTGAGGGAATGCAACTTCCCTAAGGCCACACACCCAGTGCCTACAGAATTAGGATTTTAATCCAAGCCCATCTGACTTCAACTATGCTCAACCACCTTAAGACCCAGGAGGCTTTGGGAGGAATCATGAGTAGTTGCTGGAAGTTTAGGGGCATTATTTCATTTAATCCTCTGTCCCTTGAGAGTGAATACTTGGAATATGTCCATTTTACAGAGGGCAAGGCCGAGGCTGCTAGCGTGCTACATGTGCATCCAGTGGGCTGGGCTCATTCAAATGTCGTTGAGTGTGGCTCGTCTGAGTTTAGCCAAGTGTCCTATATTAGCCCAATGCAGCACAAAATTGATTCTCCATAATCAGACTTTCTAAATCATAGGCAAATAGCCATCCTCCAATGCAGGCAGTACTTTACAGAATGCGTTCATTACTCACCACGCAAGAGGTTCTCTCAGCAACCGGGGAGGGCAGGGAGGATTTGCCTTACTCTGCAGATGAATGGACTAAGGTTCAGAGAGGTAAAGGGACTGGATCCTGTGGGGCTGGAACCAGGTCTTCTGATTCCTACTTCCCTGACCTTCCCCTTCTGTTCCCACAGAATTTCAAACTCGCCTTCCTTTTGTTTTGACTCCATGCTTACTTCAAAGAGGACAGGGAGATACAGCTGAGAAACTTACCCCTCCAGCTGGAGGAAATTCAAGTCCGCATTTTTACCAAGTGTCTCTTTTTGTTTCCCCAAAGGGATTATCCTATCCGCCATCGTCTCTACCGATCCCCAAAAGCTGCCTTTTCTGCTTATTCTGGATGCCAAAAGTTTTACAGAATTGGCTCGTGCATCCATTGATGTAGAGATGCACCTGGACCTCCATGGGTTATTCATCCCGGACACAGACTGGGACTTGAGGAAGCAGGCCCTTTCCCAGGAAGAGCGGGACAGGGCTCCAGACAGCTGCGTGGCCCCGCAGGCCTGACTGGGGTGGGGCCTGGGCCCTGGGCAGAAGGGCTCCATTGGCAGGCTCCTGCAGGACTGCGGGCTTGGTTTCTCTCTGGGTGAAGGGGAGGTCCTTCATTTTGTTTGCACTTCTTCTTTCTGTGGTTGCTTTGAGACAAAAGTGTGGAAATAGTGCTTGTTAGTATCTTTTCTTTCAACTTATTTTGGCCATAAAGACCTTGTTTAAAAGTGGATAAATATTTATTGATTAGCTCAGGCCCTTCTAAGAAAGCCTTTTTCCTTTATGACAATGACAGAGACTAGAAACTGTACTGAGTCACATAGTCAACCTTCTTAGAATGAGCAACCACTGACATCTCAGAGGAGAGACAAACATTCATCATTGTTCCTTCCTGCTGCCCCTTCCCGCCCTCTTTCCAGTAGACTAGCTTATGGATCTAGGAGCTGTAGCTTTCTCCACCGTGACATTAGTAAATTATGTGGCCAGGAAGGCATATTGCTTTGGGGTCATTCCACGCAAGGCATGGCATAATTTAAAATAATAAAAACTTTAAAGTCTGTTCCAACCTTATTTAATTTTTCCATGGCTTCTTTCTTCTGAAGTTCTTCTAAGGCAGTAAAATAGAGGAGCTGGACAGTTTGTAGCCTGCTAGATGCCCCACTGTACACCCAGTGGGATGGCAGACTGGTGTGGGCATCCCCCTCTGCAGGACAAGGGTGAGGGGCTGGACACTCACCCAACTTGCCATGGCCAGGGGGCTAGAATTTAGGATTGAGGCCCAGGCCTGGGCTGGCATGAGGAGTTCTTGCTTAAGACTGAGAACGAGGGCAGTGAGCCATCCCAGTGTCTGTATGGGAGAGGAGGCTCCCCAAGCTGAATGCGCTGCCAGGACGGGCTAGGCGTCTGCACAGAGGTGGTGGTAGCAATGGTGGAAGCTGGGAATAAGCCCAGAAGCGTCCCAAGTGAGCACCGGGAGCTCCACGGATAGTTGAGTCTCACCTTTGTGGTCTAGCGGGTGCCTGGTTTAGACACCCAAACGCAGGCTGGATAATTCCAACATGCCCATGTCATAGGGTTGGGGGAGCTGGGAGCCCACCCTTATTTTGCACCTGCCTCCTGCCGTAAGTCTGAATTTCATTCGGTCACCGGTATGGATTCAGTGACATGTCTTGAGGGCAGGAAGGAATCTCCTGCGACACTGCATGGAGTACCCCAGAGGGGGCAGCCCTCTCAAGGGTAGTCTTGGCTTTTGCCCTCTGGCCACCATGAAGCCATACTTAGCTCGACTCACAGGTGGGGTCCATCTGGTCTGGGGGTTGGGTTTTGTTTGGGGGGGGGTGTTTTTTTTGGACATTTTTATTGGCCTAATTGTAGATCCATGTGCAGTTCTAAGAAATAATACAAAAGAGATCCTGAAAGGACTTTACCAGGTTTTCCCCATAGCAGCAATTATAGTTCAGCAGGAGGATCCAGACACTGATTCCGGCCACAGACCTTTTCAGATCTCTCATTCAGATCTCTCGTCTGGTACTCATTGCTATGTGTATTTAGCTCTGTGCAATTTCATCACACGTGTAAATTCCTGCAGCCACCACCACGGTCGAGATGTTGAATGGCACATTAACACAAGGATTCGTGGGGTGATTTTTTACCACTACACCAACGTCCTCCCACCATGACCCTTCCCATCCCTAGCACCTGGCAAGCACCATTCCTAAAATTCTGTCATTTCAAAGCTGTTATATAAATGGAATCACCTTTGAGGATTGACCTTTCCTAGCAGAACTGCTTGGAGATTCAACCATGCGCTGTGTTGGGTGGTTTTGTTCACTGCTGTATCCCCCGCACCTAGAACACTGCCTGCAGCACGTTTATCCTCTCAATAAATATTTGTTGAGTGAATGCCTGAGTGGATTCCTTCAACAAACTGGTTGTTGGTTGATAGGGTACCAACAAGAAATGGATATTTTCCTAATGATCTCCTGGGACGACAAGGAAGACAACTCACAGGGAACCCAGTGACACCAGCCGAGACACCCCATGCAGGTTCCTCTCCCTGCCATCCCTGATCTCTCCTCTCTCTCTCTTCCTGTCAGCTCCTCAACCCCCCTCTCCCGTCCCAGCATTTCCATTTCACCCTTGGCTTCCAGAGCTCATTAGACAAAAACCTGACCCCTGGAAATGGCAGAATGAAGACCATCTCTGCTTCCTTTGGGGATCCCAGCACCTCCAGCCTTCATGAGATCAACGGGGAGGAAATGCCAGCTATGGTGGCCTAAGAAAAACATGATCAAGGTCTGCATTCACAGAGCAGGAGTGGGAAAGAGGAAAAAGGTGATGTGACACTCACCTACTTATTCTTCTTCAGATATTTGAGAAGAGGGTGGAACTAAGAAGTGCTTCCCCCACCCCCATTCTCCTCAATTCTGATTGCCAAACAGATCCAGACCTACTCACGAAAAAGGGTGCAGTTCTGCGGGGAAGAAAAATATGTCTGTGGTTTGTTTGCCTTGTTTGAGATGACAGGTGAGATACCAGACAGATGAGGAAGGCTGGCACACCAAATCTTTTTTTCTCAGTTTCAAAAACACCAAAGGTCGATGACAGGATGCCCGATTTATCTTGATCCTTAACGCCATCCTGTTTCGTTACACACAGGCCAGGGTAATTAGCTCAAAAGGCCACAGGAGCTAAGACGCATGCGCTTTCTCAGGCACCTCAAGACAGTGTGTCTTCCCCTCCGAGCCTTCCTTGTTATGCTTCGTGTGGGTGTAACACGTGACCAGGAAGTTCTACAGGAACAATCACTCACTCAGATTTGTTTATTGCTTTGATAAAGCCACAGCATTTCACAAGTGCTCTGAGATGTGTCAGGTACTTGGTGAGCCCTCAAATGTTTGCTGACCCACTAACTTGTTCCTTCAAAGGTTTCTCCAACTCGATTCCAGTTCAGGCATAAGCGGATGTGTACTTGGACAGATCAACTCTCGAAACATCTAAGTGCTTTCCAGCTACATCTGCATTACTGGCTCACGCTCCCTTCCTCCCAAAGTTACGGAGTGTCGGGCTGACTCCGTTAAGACGGTTGCTGGTCCAGGCTAAGTACAAACACCTTTGATCACTTCTTAAGTTGTTTAAAGACTGTTCGGGTGGCTTTTAAATGGCCAAGAGAAGTCTTTCCCGTGGCAAATCAGGGCACGCAGACGGAAGAGTCTTTCCCAACTTCCTCAACAAAAGGAATGAGACTGTGGCCTCCACAGCTCAGCTTCCTTCTAGGTGTTTGGCTTGGCCACCAGGTGCAGACACACACACACACACACACACACAAACACACACACAGACACACACAGACACACACAGACACACACACAAACACACACACAGACACACACACACACAGCCAGTGGCAAAAGCTGCTGGGTCACGTCAGGGAACAGTCCCTTGAGGTCAAGCCCCAGCAGAGAGGCTGGGGATGTTCGTGGACCAGGTGAGCAGAGAGAGCTGTGGAAGCACTGTGTTGGGCAGGGTAGGGATGAGCCAGCCTTCTTCCCTCCTGGTGATCAGGGAAGGCTTCCCAGAGGAGTGTGCCTTCAGGAGCTGCCTGAGTGTTTGCAGGGAGCACCTGGCAAAGTGCTGGTCCTTACAGGCTGATGGTGTAGCTCAGGAAAAGGATTTGGGGACGGTTGTGGGTTGACTGAACAAAGCAGGTGGAGAGTGATTTCCCCGAGAAAGAGCAGTTGAAAGAGTGTGAGAATTTGGCAAATTGTGTGTGTGTGTGCGTGTGTGTGTGTGTGTGTGTGTGTCTGATTATAAAAATCATATATGTTCATCGTAGAGCACCTGGTTACATTAAAAAAAGAAATGAGAAAGACACCCATAGTCCCACTATCAAGAGAAAACCCCCGAAATAATTCTAGTGTGGTTTTTCTTCAGTATTTAAAATATTTTTGTGTGCAGTGTATATAGTAGCAACTGGTTTATAACCTGTTTCTTTCATGGAACATATAATGCAGGTATTTTCTCAAAGTACTAAATTCTTCTAAAGGGAGCATGTTACTTCACCTTTGGGACATGACATGATGTACGCTATCCTACTGCTGGACATTTAGGTTGTTTCCAATTTTTGACTATTATAGGTAATGCCAGATCAGTAACTTTGCACACATGTTTCTAGAGCTCATCCCTCCCCCTGGCTCTGTATTCAAGCAGTTATTATTGCGATTTTCTTTGGCTAGATTCCCAACTTGGTTTTTCCGAGCCAAAGAGAAGAAAAACAAGGTTTTGGGTATTCTTTGAAAGGCCTAGGGTTTTGGTTTCCTTTGGATTCAAAGGAAACTGAGAAACCATTAGAAAATCCAAGAGGCTCACATGGTCAAAGTGGCTGGAGGCAATAGAAAAAAGAGGGGGTACATGGTAACATGACTTTCATCCAAATCCTCCCTTCCTCCTCTTCCCCTATTCTACCTCCTCCATAACTTTCCATTCTGGGAAGATACTTGCTCTTTTCCAGGAATATATTCACTTCACTGTGTTGGGATTTAATGGGTAGCACAACCAGCACCTCAGCTGTCCTCAGGGAATGGACAGCACCGTGAAGGACGCAGCACCAGGAAAACAGACCAATGCCATTCAGTGGAATGCTGGTGAGAAAAGGGAACACCCCAGGGGACACCCAATGCTGCCCTGAAAACCAGGGCTGGCTGATAGGGGAAGGATGGCAGCAGGGAACTAGGGGAAATGGGCGATTCTAGGGCTGAGGCCTGGAATCGGGGGAGAAGTTGGTAAATTTAGAAAACTTGAACTGTGGGGAAGAAGCTGGGCAGAAAAGGCAAGTTTCAGCCTGATCCCCAATTTATCTGTACTCACCTAAGAAATGGGATTGACACTCACTCAAAAGAAATCTCCAGTGGCCTCTTCAAGGACAACCAAGGACTAATAGTCAATAAAAAATTCTTTTTATTCTATTTTTAAAGATTTCGTTTATTTATTTAGAAAGAGGTGGGGAGGGTCAGAGGGATCAGGAGAGTGACTCTCCAGCAGACTTCACCCTCTGCACAAAGCCCAATACAGGGCTCCATCCAGTGACCTTGAGATCATGACCTGTGCCAAAACCACGAGTTAGACGCTTAACTGACTGAGCCACCCAGGCGCCCCAATAATACTTTTTTGAGATCTAATTCACACACCATAAAATTCACTCATATAAAGTATACAGTTCAATGGTGTTTAGTATGTTCAGTGATGTTTAATAATCACTAGAGCATTCTCATTACCCCCAAAAGAAAACCTGTCCCTATGAGCAGTCTCTCCTCCTTCTGTGCCTCACCCCCCCAATTCTAGACAACCACAAATCTGCTTTCTATCTCCGTGGATTTATCTGTTCTGGACAGTTCATATAAATTGAATCACACAAGGTATGGGGTATCTGTGACTGCCTTCTTTCACATAGCATAATAGTTTCAAGGTTTGTTTATCTTGTTGCATGAATTGACACTTCATTCTTTTTGTGGCCAAATAATATCCTTTTTATGAATACTGCACATTTTGTCTCTCTGTTCATCAGGTGATGGACATTTGGGTTGTTTCCTCTCTTGGGCTATTGTGAATAATGCTGCTATGAACATCATATGGACATATGTTTTCATTCCTCTTACGTATATTCCTAGGAGTGAAATTGCTGTGTCACATGATCACTGTGGGTTTAACATTTTGAGGAACTGCCAAGCTGCTTTTCAAAGTGGCTGCAATGCAATTTTGCATTGCACCAGAAATATATGAAAGTTTCCATCTTCCCACATCCTTCCTGACATGTTATTGTCTGCTATTTTTATTTTAGCCATCCTAGATAAAATGGAGTGGTATCGTGTGGTTTTTATTTGCATTTCCCTAATAACTAATGATGCTGAACGTCCTTCCATGTGCTTATTGGCCATGTGTATGTCTTCTTTGTGGAGATACACCTACTCCAATCTTTTGGCACTTCAAAAAAAAATGGGCTCCATGTCCAGCATGGAGGCCAGTTGGGGGCTTGAAGTCACAACCCTGAGATCAAGACCTGAGCTGAGATCAAGGGTCAGATGCTTAACCAATTGAGGCACTCAAGCAACCCTCTTTTGTCATTTTTAAACTGGGGTATTTGTCTCTTCATTGTTGAATTGTTGAGGGTTCTTTATATATTATAGATGTAAATCCCTGATCAAATGTACAATTTGCAATATTTTCTCCCATTTTATGTGTAGTCTTTATTTTCTTGATGGTGCCCTTTGAAGTACAAAAGTTTTAAAATTTTGATGAAGTCCAATTTATGCAACTTTTAAAATTTCTTCTACTTTTGGTGTCATATCTCAGAAACCATTACCTAATCTATGGTCCCAAAGATCTCTTCCTATGTTTGCTTCTACAAGTTTTATGGTTTTAGCACTTACATTTAGGTCTGTGATGCATTTTGAGTTAATCTTCGCTTACAGTGTGAGGTAGGGGTCCTACTTGACTCTTACATACAGATATCCAGCTGTCCCAGCAGAACAGTCACTTTTTAGGGTTGATAAATCTTCCAGGCAGGAAAAAACAAATGTATCACCTTTTCCTCCATCATTTCCTAGAAGATGTTTCCTTTAACCAGCACAAAGAAACTGTAGGCAGCTCTTGGCTGATCCCAGCAAGGCCTTGGTTCAGAAACAAGGAAACCAAGATGGAAGGCCCAGTCAGTAGTGCATGGCTCCTTGGCGATGGCTCCTTATCTTCCTCCATCTTCATCCCTGGGTCCTGGCAAAGTTCCAAGTAAGTCCAGCATATGTGTGCTTAATTTGGACTCTCAAGCTCTGGCGGGATTTTCTAGTATTTTCTTTCTTTGAGTACATCCACTGTGTTCCAGGAAGGCTGTGGGTGACTAGTCTTCCTAGAGATCCTAGCCTATCCCGGGTGGAAGGAGAGCTGGTGGTGGCTTTGAGGCTGGTGAAAAGCATGAGTTCCCTGATTTTTGTCTTCAGTCTGCCATTGGGTTGAGCAGGCTAGAGACCTTAGCCTAGTTTGGGGTATGTTAAATTACCATGGGAATGAACATGGGAGGAACAGTGATATGTTCCTCATTTGCGGATCTTCTCTGGTAAGGGCAGGAGCTAAGCTTTCTTACTCTGACAACAGTGTAACACCAGCTGATGTGTATTGACAACTGATGCTCTCCGGGCGCTGTGCTTAGCCCTTTATGTGCTGGTTCCCGCACAATCCTCAGAATGCAATAAGGGAGATCCCAGTACCATTCCCATTGGATGGATGAGAAAACTGAGTCTCAGAACAGTTAAGTGACTTGCCCAAGATCACACAGATAGCTCCTGAGGCTCCAAAGTCCAACTTCTTTTTTTTTTTTTTAAGATTTTATTTATTTATTTGACAGAGATCACAAGTAGGCAGAGAGGCAGGCAGAGAGAGAGAGAGAGAGAGAGAAGCAGGCTCCCCACTGAACAGAGAGCCCAATATGGGACTCAATCCCAAGACCCTGAGATCATGACCCGAGCTGAAGGCAGCGGCTTAACCCACTGAGCCACCCAGGCGCCCCCAAAGTCCAACTTTTTAACCACTACTTTTATTGCCTGAATCTTACTCACTCCTCCACCTTTGGGGCTTAGTACAGTGCCTGGGACAAAGCGGATCAGTCATTTAACTTCTCTGTGCCTCTGTTTCCTCATCTGTAGAATGAGGACAGTAACAGAATGTACCTCACAGGGCTCCAGTGAGTATTAAATAAATCAGTGTCCCTAACGTCTCAGTCCTAACCTGAGCTAGCTGAGGTTATGTGGGCAGGTCAGGCAGAGGACGCTACTTGTAAGCCCTCAGTGAAGGCTGGTCTTCAATGAAGCACGGCCTTCTTTCTGCTGTGGTGGAAGAGGAAAGGGTCAGCCTCTGTGGCACCCAAGAGTGGTCCAGTCCACCCCACTGGCCAGTGGCATCATAAATGACATTAGCAGATCGTTGCCACACCCCAAATAGCCATTGCACAACAAATAGTCTCATCGGGCACAGGCAGAACACAGTTGCCTCGGTAGAGAGCAGGTCTCTGAGTTACCTGGTTTCAGTTCGAATACCAGCCATCTCCTGGAGTTGATGTGACAACTAAAAGGGATACTACGTACCAAGGGCACAGGCCAGCACCCGGCACAAGGATGCGTGGTCACAAACAGGAAGGCCACACGGCAGGGATTTTTGTCAGTTTGGTTCATCACCCTACCCTACCCTTGTCTGAAATAGCACTGGGCTGTTTTCTGTGGCTTCTGGAACAAATCACCACAGACACGGCGATGTAAGCAACCCAGGCCTATTCCTCCAGCTCTGGAGGTCAGAAGTCCAAAATGAGTCTCATAGGAATAAAATGAAGATGCAGAAGGGCAGCTTCCCTCTGGGGGCTACGGGGGAGGGTCTGTTTCCTTGCCCCTTCCTGCTTCCTTCTCCCCCGGCTCTGGGTCTCACCCCACCTCTCCCACGATCCCCCTGCTTCAGCATCCCAACACTTTCCTCCTCTGCAGTCAAGATCGCCTACCTCCCTCTTATCAGGACCCTTTTAATTATATTTAGGGCATACCAGATAACCCACAATACCCTTCCTATCTAAAATCCTTAACTTCACACCATCTGCAAAGTCCCTTTGCCATCTAGGTTACATTCGGAGGTTCCGGGAATTAGGACTTGGATATCTTTGGGGGCCATTATCCAGCCTACCCCAAGCATCGCCCTGGCTCGGCCCTTTCAGGAATGACCACAGCAGCACACATGGCCTCCTCGCCTTCAGGTCCCGCTCAAATCTCACCCTCGGTGTGGATTTCCTGACCCCAATTTAACACTGCAACTTAACTCTGCCACATCGCACCCACTCCTGTTCCCCCTTATCCCTTTAATTTCATTTTCCCCACAGCACTTTCGGCGTCCTAGCACACTACAAATGTACTTGTTTATCACGGCTTTGGTATTTGTCCATTCTCCTCACCCGAATGGAGACTCAAGGATTACTTCTGGGGCGAGGACTTTTCTGTTTTAGTCTCATATGTCTCCTAGGGGTCTGGAGCGGTGCTGGGCAAATAGCCGGTGCTCAATACATGAATGTTGAATGAACACGGGACCTGGCTGGCCTCATCAAGTTTCTCTCAGCTGTGAGTCCGGTTCTTTATCTTCTGTGCCCTGTCGAGGCTTTCATAACAACGAAGACACTGCCGGCGGTGCCCGTCGATTCGAGGCAACCTACGTGTTAGCCCGTGCACGGTCTCCCCCCCATTCCATGAACACACTGGCAATTTTGATCTCTAAAATACACATAACCTCAATTCGTATCTTCACCAAGACTTGCGAAAGTCTGGGAGGGCAATGGATGATTTGGCTTGGACACTTACTGAAGGATAAACTTTTGAGAACTCAGATGATGCAGAGATGGGAGGGTGAGCGATCCCTGCCTGAAGCCGCCAAGGTTTGTTATACTGAGTTATACTGTTTCTAACTAGTCTACCTGGAGTCAATGAGCTTGTGGTTTCTGCAGTTGGTCAGGCCTAAGAGGTTGGCTGTAGAGGGGTCTCAAGCACCTGAGGGGACATGGTGGAAGGGCTTCAGGGTGCCCATGAGCTTCCTGAAACTGCATGTGAACTCTTGTATATGTGAATGCTCTTAAGGAGAGTAGAGTGCGTTGCTTGAGTCAACTTCTCAATAGGAAACCTGGAGAATGTCTGCACATCCCCAGTGGTGAGGTTTCTGTGAGTCCGTGACTTGGGACAGATATAGTTCAAACTAACAGGCCGCACACAGCTCCGGAAGGAAAGGCACGCCCCCTTCTCATCACCCCAAACCCTAACAAGTCTTCAAGCTATTGTGTTAAAGATGCTGAACCAGGCACTGGTTCAAATCTCAAGTTGACCAGTCTCAATTTCCACAAGACTCTGGGCATTTCATGAGGCCCCAAATGTTCTCATGGTAGAACTGGGATTGTTCTACTTTCTTTGATTTTTTTTTTTGTTGTTGTTGTGTGAATATGGAAATTCTTCAAGGGTACAAAATGCTATAGAATCATGAAATATTCATGATAAAGGAAATAATGTGCCTTATTTTGTTATGTGGCAGTAGACTGGATTGTTTCCTATGCTGCCATCCATCCATCCATCAGGAATAAACTGAGGTTCAGAGAACTCGGGTTACTCACTCAAAACCTAGAAAGAGCAGGACCTGATTGAAGACCTACTTCTGACTGCCACATGGCGATGTTACTGGTGCCACCCACCAAAACAATTCTGAAGGCAGAAGGGAGAAGGGAGGGGAACTGCCTCCCAGAAGGCAGGCGGGAGGACAGGTCTACCAAAGACAGCACCTTGAAATCTGTTTTTTTTTTTTAAGATTTTATTTACTTATTTGTCAGAGAGAGAGAGAGAGACTGAGCACAGGCAGACAGAGTGGCAGGCAGAGGCAGAGGGAGAAGCAGGCTCCCTGCTGAGCAAGGAGCCCGATGTGGGACTCGATCCCAGGACGCTGGGATCATGACCTGAGCCGAAGGCAGCCGCTTAACCAACTGAGCCACCCAGGCGTCCCTGAAATGTTTTATCTTACAATGCATGTGCATATTATAGTGCACTTCATATTATGCCCATACTCATCTGAATATCAAAGAATTTCCTAGCAATCTTTAAGTCCAATGAATGCTCTGGGAAGGGGCTCCCCCCACTCTGAGTAGCTCTGCTACAATCTGTACCCCAAACACCATTTTCCATGTCAGATGTTGGTTATTTTCGAGACTTATCTCCTGCATTGGACTAGAAGTTCCTGGAAGGCAAAAGCTGAATCTTCATTCTTCCTTTCTCCCTCCTGAGACTGAGTCCAGCATCCAACATGAAACAAGCACACAGATCATGAATTCGGCATAAACTTATCGCATGCCTGCCTAACCAAGTTCAGGTGCCGTGGGAGAGTCAGACGGATCACTGCTCTGAAGACATTTACAACTGAGGTGGAGAGGCCAGGCTTCCAGAATCTGCCTGGAAAGGATCTTCCCAAGACTCTTGGCACCACATTTTAAAAGCTTGGGACTGTAATGCAGCAATAGAAGAAATAGTAGGTAATTAGACACCAAATAAAAAGTGTCATTAAATAGGACAAATTTTGTGAAAAGTGACAACCTGTTCCTCTGGAAAGGCAGCATTGTGTCAGAGAGCACACCTTGCAGTAGCAAAGCACAAATTATTGATGATGAAATGAGTGTTTCCCAAGAGGGAAAAGTTGAAAACACAGTCACCTGCTCTAGATGTTATCTATTCTGCCAGAAGGGTCTCGGTCTCTGATTGCTTGGCCTTTGAGGGCCATATTCTGAACTTCAGCGGCACAGATTAAGCCATGTCCCTTTCTGACAAACATGGGTAGATTCTGACCTTATTAGATTGAAATTGATTCATCAGATAGTCACTGAGCTTACTATGTCTGTGTGGGCCGTGCTGTGAGAGGCAAGGGTACATGATGAAGGGTTCACAAATTTGGCAATGAAACGGGGACTCAAAATCCTGGCTCCTCCATGAATCAGCTGAGGGATGCAGAATGGGGTTTTTAGCTCTCTGAGCCTTGGTTTTTTTTAAACCACAGCATGGAGATCCTAATTCTTATCTTATAGGTTGTTGTAAAGGTTCATTGGGGTGATGGACAAAAAGCTCTCTGCACAGGGAATTGAACATAGGTGGGCACAAGAAGTGGCAATTGTGGGGTGCCTGGGTGGCTCAGCTGGTTAATCGACTGCCTTTGGCTCAGGTCATGATCCCTGGGATAGAGTCCCACATCAGGCTCTTTGCTCAGCCAGGAGCCTGCTTCTCCCTCTTCGACACTCCCTGCTTGTGCTCTCTCTCTCTCTCTCTCTCTCTCTGTGTCAAATAAATAAATAAAACCCTTTAAAAAAAAGGCAATTGTGGAAAAATTAAGGAAGTAATTTCTAATTTCAAGAAACTTCGGGTCTAGTGAAAATACCAGTATGTTAACAGGTTAAATGCCATTAGTGTGATGGGTGTGACTATTTTCAAAGTAAGCATTTACAGAGTGCTTACTGTGGGCCAGATACTGTGCTAAATGATTGTAGCTGGATAAGCTCATTTATTCTTCACAAGACGGTGGGTAGCAGGAACCACAACTGTTCCCAGTGGGGCACGTGAGGCTTAGAGGCAGTTTAAGTAACATGGCCTGGGGGCACAGCGCTGAAGAGTGGTAAGAAGCGGGGATTGAACCCAGAGATCAGACTCTAGAGCGAATTCAAGGCACAACAATGAAAGAGAAAGAAGTCAGGAGAGGCTTCACAGAACTGATACTAGAATGGTGAGCAGTTCCTCAGGCACCAGTCATGAGAGAAGGAGCCCAGGCAGGAGGAAAAGGCAGCTGCAAACAGCTGGGGGGATGAACAGATTGTTCTGTCTGGGAATTCAGGTGGGTGTGCACAGAGAGTTTGGGATGATCTAGAAGATGAAGGGGGGACACCTCAGATGCCAGGCATAGGGATTTGGAATTTTAACCTGGGAGAAATGAAGGACCAATGAAGGACGAGAAAGACAGGGTCACTGACACGTACAGAATGCACCTATCTGCTAGGTCCAAAGAGGAAATGACTCTGGGTACTCTATTGGAATAATCAGGCCATATCCCATTTTCCAACTAAATTACAACTTTCTAGATATTGTGTGTGTGCAAGTCTCCCCTCTCCCCTACTGTCCAGTAAGTTCCTTAAATGTCAACTCTAACTGCTTTTCTTTTCCTGCAAGGGATGGGCAAGTCTAGGTGCCTAAAGAATCAGGTGAGTGATGACAAGCATGAATGAGTAAAGAAGAACTGAAGTTGTGAATGGAGTTGTGGGCTGGATTTAAGGAGATGCATGTAGCTGGGGTGGGTCGCGAGCCTAACTGTGAAAGGGAAACAGAAAAACTCCTAGAAGGAAGAATAGGAAAACAGCACCGTGGTTGCCAAGATTTTCAAACAGGACATGGGAAGCACTAGCCATAAAAGGAAAGAGTAATAAACTCAATTAAAACTCAACTTCAATAAAATTAAGAATGTCTGCTCATCAAAGATGCTATCTGGAGAGTGAAAGTGAAGCCCCAGGTAGAAGAAATGTGTGTTCCCATATATATGATAAAGAACTCCTAAATATCACTTTGAAGAACCAGTTTTTAAAAATGAGGGACAACTCAAACAAGCACTTAAATACATGTATTTAATATATACACACACATGCATTCCATAAATACACACATACACACATATATACATAGATTAAAACACATACATATGTACATATACCATCACACACCCACCAGAATGGGTGTGATTAAAAGACCAACACCACCAATTACAGAAGGATACAGAGCAACTGGAACTCTCATGCATGACTGGATGGAGTAGAATTTGGTACAACCACTTTGGAAAACTTTCCGGCAGTTGGCTGATGCTAAACATATTCCCACCCTAGGACCCAACAGTTCAACTCTTGGGCCCATCAATGCAAGAAAAAAGTGCCAACATCCCACCCAAAGACTTGTTCATAACAGCTCTGTTCCAACAGCCCCAAACTGGAAACAGTCCAAACAACCATCAGCAGGAAAAGGGATAACCATAGAGGGCCACGGTCAACAACGGTATAGTCACATTCACGTAAAAACCGAACATGGCTACAAGCAACCAAATGGAAGAATTTCAAAGACACTGTAGAGTGAAAAATGCTGGACACAAAGAATCAAGAACAGGAAAAACCAATCAATAGTGACAGAAGTCAGACAGTGGGTCCCTCTGGGAGATACTGCCTGGACATTGGGTCTGTGGGAGCCTCTGTGTTACCGGAAATGTTCTTTATCTTGATCTGGCTGGTGATTCCACAGGGGTGCTCATATGGAACAATTCACTGAGCCATACACTTAAGATTAGTGCACTCTACTGTACATTATACCTCAATAAAGACATTTTGATAGCTAATAAATATAGTGTTCGTTTCAAAACTTGCTGAAGAAGAGGTCTGACATATTTCACAAAAAGTTAAGAATGAATTCTAATGTTAAAATAATAAAATTAAAGGCACGGAGCATGACATCAAATGACTAGAATGGGGTGTTTCAAGAGCTGGAGCAGGAAAAGGGCATGTTAGAGGGAGTCAGAAAACAGAGTGTGGCCACCTAGAGCCCAGCACCGGGAAGAAACCCTCAGAGAGGTTGTCAGCCCAGAACTTCCAGGGACCTGGCGGGAGGGGAAGAGACTAGATTCTGGCGTGGAAGTCAACTAGGAGCTAATCATTCCTGGGGCTCCTTGCTGGCTCAGTCAGTCGAGCATCTGGCTCTTGATTTCAACTCAGGTCATGATCTTAGGGCTGTGAGACTGAGCCCTGCGTTGGACTCTGTGCTGTGTGTGGAGTCTGCTTGGGATTCCCTCTCCCTCTGTCCTCCTTTCACTCATGCTTTCTAAATAATTAAATCAAATATTTAAAAAAAAAAAAAAGAGGCAGCAGCAGCTCATCATTCCTGAGCTGGAAAGGACGCCACTGAAAGCCAGAATGAGCACTGGTGTCAAGCAATGACTGACATGACACTAAGTATTTACTGAGCACCTACTACAGGCCAGGCCCTGCTGTTGGCCCTCCACTGGAGTCATCTCCTTTAATCATTCTGGCCACTCTGTGAAGTTACTCTGGTTACCCCAAGTTTACAGAATGCAGTAACTTCCCCAGGGTCTCTGAGGGTCAGAGAAAGAGACCCAGGGCAGGCAGGTAGGAAAGCCAGTGAATGAAAGGATTTCAAATGACTTCAGACATTTGAACAGGTCTGAGGAGCAGACGGATTACTTACATGATACAAATTCTGCAGGAATGACCAGCTCATTTTCCACCCAGCAGTGTACTGACCAGAATCCTAGGAAAAGAGCAGAAATGGAGTATTTTTTAAATGCTTTCAGGTATATAAACATATAATACCCAAACTAAATTTAAAGGGTACAGTGTGCAAAAGGGTGTGACTTGAAGGAGGAAAGTAAAGTTTCTTGCACTAAACTTGGTTTGAAAGTAGATATTGGGGGCAACTATCCCAAGAGCTATTATACTGTGACCTCCTGCGATCTGGGAGTTTCATTTCATGTACTTCAAGTCACTCTTCCTAATTTGTCTTCCTCCATGCAATGCCAGGTTAGGCAGAAAGGGATGAAAAGATCCAGGAAGCTTCCCTCTCTCCCCACCTTCTCTCTTCTGTTTCTTTCTTTTGATAAGTATATATTTATTACACACATATTATATTCCATGCATTGTTTTAGAGGTTAAGGATACAGTGATGAGTAAAATGGGAAGTTCCTGCCAGGCCTCGTGAAACCTGTATTAAAACCAGAGGAGACACACAATTCACAAATAAACATATTTAATTCCAGGCAGTGATTGAATGCAATGAGGAAAAATGTAGTTAGGTGGAAGCCTTTCTTTTTTTGTGTGTATGCGTTATTTTTGTAATCTTTTTTTTTAAGATTTTATTTATTTATTTGACAGAGAGAGAGATCACAAGTAGGCAGAGAGTCAGGCAGAGAGAGAGAGGGAAGCAGGCTCCCCGCCGAGCAGAGAGCCCGATTCAGGGCTCGATCCCAGGACCCCGAGACCATGACCTGAGCCGAAGGCAGAGCCCCAACCCACCGAGCCACCCAGGTACCCCCTAATCTTTTTTTAAATTACTTTTTTATTAAGTTATGTTAGTCACCATACAGTCCATCATTAGTTTTTGATGTAGTGTTCCATGATTCATTGTTTGCGAGTAACACCCAGTGCTCCATGCGATATGTGCCCTCCTTACTACCCATCACTGGGCTCACCCATCCCCCCACACCCTCCACTTTAAAACTCTAAGTTTGATTCCCAGAGTCCATAGTCTCTCATAGTTCCTTTCTCCCTCTGATTCCCCCCTTTCATTTTTCCCTTCCTTCTCCTAATGTCCTCCATGCTATTCCCTATGTTCCACAAGTAAGTGAAACCATATGATAACTATCTTTCTCTGCTTGACTTATTTCACTCAGCATAAGCTCCTCCAGTTCCATCCATGTTGATGCAAATGTTGGGTATTCATCCTTTCTGATGGCTGAGTAATATTCCATTGTATATATGGACCACATCTTCTCTATCTGTTCGTCTGTTGAAGGGCATCTTGGCAAGTGGAGGCCTTTCTGAGGGGTTGATGTTTAAGCTTTGATCTAAGTAGAACGAAAGAGCAAACTATGAGAACATAGCAAAAGAGATCAGAAATCAGCCAGTGCAAAGGTCCTGAGGTGGCATACATGGTCAGAGAAGAGCAAAAAGGCCAGTTTAGTTAGTGCACACCAAGGAAAGTAAAAGGTCTTTGTAAGCCGCAGGGAAGCCATTGGAAGGTTTTGCATTGGGAAGCAACTTGATTTGTTGGCTTATGGGGAGAAAGAACTCACAAGGGATCAAGACAATAAGCAAGGAGAGCAATTAGGAGGCCACTGCTGGAGTCTAGGGGGAGTTAATTAGTGGCTGTATCAGGGTGGTACTGGCAGAGGTTTTAAGTTGAAGCTGGATTCAGGAGACTGTCTGCAGAGAGCTACAGGGTTTGCTGGTGAGAACAGTATGAGAGACAGAGGTCGAGGATGTCCCTAAGTTTCTGTCCTTCAGTCCTTAGATGAATGATGCTGCCACTGATTTGTGGAATGGTTAGGTTTAAGGGGTAAACCAGGAGGTTAATTTCTGACATGTTGAATTGCAATGCCCATTAGATATTCACTTGGAGCTGTCAGCAGGCTGTTGCTTGGTGTTTGGTGGGGGAATCATAGAAACCATCTGAAGTAATGGATAAAGAAGATGTGGGCCATATATACTATGGAGTATTATGCCTCCAACAGGAAGGATGAATACCCAACTTATGTATCAACATGGACAGGATTGGAGGAGATTATGCTGAGTGAAATAAGTCAAGCAGAGAAAGACAGTTATCATATGGTTTCACTTACTTGTGGAGCATAAGGAATAACATGGAGGACATGGGGAGATAGAGAGGAGAAGTGAGATGGGGGAAATTGGAGGGGGAGACGAAGCACGAGAGACTGTAGACTTTGAGAAACAAACTGAGGGTTTTTGGGGGGGATTGGGAGAGCCTGGTGGTGGGTATTAAGGAGCACATATTGCATGTAGCACTGGGTGTGGTGCATAAACAATGAATCTTGGAACACTGAAAAAATAAATTAACAACAAGAAAGAAATCATCTAAAGTAATCCCTTATGGACAGAAAAATCTCAGTGCTCTCTAATTGTTAACATTTATTCATTCAGTAAATATTTCTTGAGTACCTACTGTGTGTCACACACTCTACTGGGTGCTGGGGAGTACAGCACAGATTTGGTCAGAAACAGTCACTCTCTTCATTACAACTTAATTAGTTCACTCGTTTCTAAGACACTTCTCCAAATGTGTAAATACAAAGAACTCTCAAGAGTTATAAATACTGAGATGCTCTCTGACTCAGCAATTTGGAAGAGCTTAGATTTTCCAAAAGAAAAGAGCTATAAATAGATTTGGACAAATGACAGATTTACTCATAAAATATGCGAAGACCGCCTTAAAATGAATCAGAAGAGACTGTCTCTCAACCAAATTAATGTTTACGAAGAGTCAACTTGGTGTAATGGAAAAGCTTACAGGGCTGGAAGGCAGAAGCTCTGGGCCTGTGTGTTCGGCTTGGACTAGGTCACATGTATGACCTTGACTAAGTCCTTGACTCATCCTGAGTCAGTTTTCTCTTCAATAAATTGAATGTAAGTTTCAGTGTTTTCTAAAGAGCCTCCAAACTATTAAGTTCTTTCTTTGCATTATTTCTCTTGCTGACCTCTCATTCTTCTTTCCAACATTTATTAAAAAACAAAACTCTAAACTCCAAGTTGATTCTTCTCTTCCATGAGGGCTCATCCTTCAAACCAAAGTAAAGCTGGCTTTTTTCCTTTTTGCAACTGGAATTTTTTTTTTCTGATTCTAAGAAAATGATCCATGATCAGAAAAGCACAAAGAGAGTAAAAAGTCCCTACACTCATACCACTGAGGTAACTCTGTCTGTTTTATCTACAACATATCATATGGGAGGTGTTGAATATTTGTTAAATGAATGACTGCTGCTACTATTTGTAAATTTTAGTCAGAAAGGAAGGAAGGAAGGAAGGAAGGAAGGAAGGAAGGAAGGGAGGGGAGAGAGAAGAAGAAAATCCTTTCTCTGGGGGTTGTTTAGCCACTAAGGCAGCGGGGGTCAGTTACAGTCACCAGGGACTGAAATAGCTGGGAGCCTACCAGATCTCAAATTACTGGTTTCACAACAGCTGAGATCTGAAATCTATGGAATGTGGGGAAACAATAACACCAAATACACCATTCTGAAGGCTGTAAACAGTATCAAGGGTGGCTCAGTTTGAGCAATAACAAGGAAGCCTACAAAACAGTCCAAGGGCTAACCAGGAGTGGCTCCTGCAGCTGACAGAAGGGCAGGTTCTGCCCCACAGATCCTTCCTCCCACACTTGGGCCCTTTTCCTTCCCTACAGCACAGGATGTGTTTTCTTGGGGCACCTGAGCTGACCTCAAAACTTTATTGAAAACCTAGCATCTTTTTGATTGTTAACTTCCCTCTCAGTAAAAGGTAGTTTTCTGGTCACCAGGGGGGCATCTGGGCAGAAGGCTTTAGAGAGACCTGCATCAATCAGGGAAAAGGTAGTTGCTAGCTTCAGAGGGTCACCTGTGCAACAGGCAGATCAGAAGACCTTATATATGCTTTCAGAGCATATATAGCTTGCCTGCTATTGGCAATATTTCCCAACAGCCCACCTGCCTGAGAAACTCATTCATCTTTCAAAACCAAGCTCAGATAGGACCTTCAAGGAAGATCTCCAAGCAGCCTCCCAGGGCAGAGTCCGTGTGCTATGCCATGTTCCTGCTTTCTGTGCTGAACTTACTGCATTGTAATTAGCTGGTTTCTAGGCTGGTTTGTAAGCTCCTCCAAGGTAGGAGCTGTGTTGTATTCACTCATGTTTCAAGGGACCTGCATAGTGCCTGGTGCTTAATAGAGGCTGCTCCAGTGCTTTTGCATAATTAGAGGTAGCAAGTTGGGTAAATGAGCACAGCAGGCAGGATGTAACTAACACAGTGGGGTCAGCGGGTGACAGGGAGCTGAGGAAAACCCCATCCAGAACAGGAAGCTGCTCTTCAGCTCTAGCTGATTGCTCCATGGGACAAGGGCCCAGTGGGGCCAAATCCGGTGATTTTTCAAGATCTGAAAATTCAGATCCACATGTCAAATGTCTCAGTTTTTTCAACGTCAGCTCCTCCTTCCATTTGGGAGAAAAAGATGCATGGAAGAAAAAGAAAAAGTGTGGCACCATTTCCTTTGTGGGGCAGTGCCTACCCCTTCCTTTTGTCAAAATGCCAGAGAAGGTTCACCTCTACCAGGAAGAGCCTACCTGACTAATCCCCAGTCACCTCCAGTTATTTCAACTAAGGCAATACTCCCATTCCAGGGAAACTGGTTACCTGAGGGTAATTCTCTTACTTGAGCCTTGTTTTGTTTTGGAACCTCCTTGATAGGTCAAGAGTAGACCAGCACTCCATGCAGTTAATAAGTGTTTATCAAGTATTTATATTGTACAGATAACTCTGTCATATACATCACCTTTGACCCCAACAACCCAGTTGGGAATGAAGACAAAGACAAAGAAAGTAAAAACAGGAGATAAAATTCAGAAAACATTTATTAAGTGCTTGGTATTCACAATTTTGTTCTCCACCCATCCGACATTCAGTGTGCGTTACTACAGCCCCACACTGTGCGTAGCGCCCGGAAATCGAGCCACTAAAATGTACAAGCTAGCCGGTGACATGGATAAGTAAACCCATTTATAATAAGTTACCTGCCAGAGCAACGTTCAAGGTACAGCAGTAGCGTGGAGAAACGCGCGTCGACCTCTCCCAGGGACACTGCGCAGGTAGTATCACGGAGAAGGTAAGTTCAAGCTGCTTATCTCGGTTTTCTGTTTTACTTTTATTGTGACATTTTACAACATACATAAAAATACTGAGACTAGTACAATGAAACTCCATGTGCTCACAACGTGCTTACCCATTAGTAACTCATATGCACTTCTGATTCATCAGTACCCTCCGCCGCTTCCCTCCAACCCTTCATTCTGTCTTGAAGCCAATCCGAGACATCTTTATCATTTCACCCATAAACGCTGCGTTTAAAGAAGGACTAGAAGTGTCTAGACCTTCCACTGTTAAATTCCTTTTCCCCACCCATTCTGCCAGCAGTTCTGCCAGAGTCATACACTCTGATTCCTGCGGTGACTCCGAAGCCTTAGCTGGTTCAGGGTGGAGACTCAAGGCTGTACTGGACCCTTTCCGTTGGTTGAAGAAGAAGATGGAACTGATCCAGTGAAAACCCCCTCCTGCCTTACCTGAAATGCTGACCATTCTTCAGGTCCTCGGTCCCAGTCGCTAATTCTTCAGAAAAATTGCTAATTCTTTAGAAGCTTATTGAATTAATTGAATTTAGAAGCTTACTGAGGGTCGTACAAATGAACTAATGTTTGTACAAACAACCTAGTGTTTGAACAAAGTGGTGGCTACACTCCACACTCCCATGTGCCCTTACCCTCCAGGGAAACCTAAGACCCAAGGGGCTTGCCCTGACTGCGCCGACCCAAAGCTGCTTCCTGTCACAAGCTGGATCTTCACTGGCTGGGATCCTAGACGCACCTGAGCATCTGGTTCTCTACACACACCCTCCAGCCCTTTGGCATTTCCTGTCTGCCTGAAAGGTAGCAGCAGCCACGCAGTTACCCGACCAGAACACTGTCCCGGACTCCCTCTCCCTCACAATTCCGTCTGTTCCTTCTCAGCCGCCCATGATTAACCACATCCACCACCATCCTCCGATTTAGGTCCCGGGCCCCTTCCTTCAAGTACGGCAATACTTAAGCATCTTTCTGCCGTTGGCACGACCCTCCTCGTTCTGCACGCAGCTGGGGGATCACGCGGCTGTTCAAAATGCTCTCATAGTTCCTGACCCCTGCGGCATCAAGACCAACCTCCTCACCACCGACCAGGGGGCTCTGCAAAATACAAGGCCTGTCAGTTAGCTCTGCAGCTTCATCCGCTCCATCTCCTCCGTAGCCGGCAAACAAACGCTCATTCTGCGGGCCTGCTTTCCCGCGTCTCCGTGCTCTCACCCGGGAAGCGCCTCTTCTCTCGGGAATAGGAAAAGCTACACCCACCGCGCCCTGGCTTACAAGCGTGAGCTCCCACGAGTCCACAAAAACACGAGGTCATCACCTTCATTGCGCAGACGGAGAAATGGAAGATGGGCACCTTACCCATGGCCACACAGCTACTCAG
This sequence comes from Mellivora capensis, assembly GCA_004024625.1. NCBI lineage: Eukaryota > Metazoa > Chordata > Mammalia > Carnivora > Mustelidae > Mellivora > Mellivora capensis. The sequence continues at coordinate 520,093 of PISX010000008.1, read as the reverse complement.
TGGAGGCGGCAAGGCTCGGATTCAGACTCGCGGCGCCAGAGGCCCCGGGCTGAGCCAGAAGAGTCCCGGGGGTCTGCACGCCCTCCACCTCGGCAGCGACGGCTCCCGGCGGCGGACAGCCCCAGGCTGCGCGGGAACCGCGACCAGCTGATCCCTCAGAGGAACTAGGCTTCTGATTGGCCGCCTCCGGCAACCGTTGGAGAGAGGGAGGGACCGAGGGCCCGGGGCCGTCGCAGAACAATGACGCAACGCCGCGGCTCCTTAAAGGCGCCAGCCCCTTGCGCCGCCGATGGCGCAGGCGCGTTCCGGGGGCTCCCGCGGCTTCTCCGAGCGCAGAGTCGGGCCGGACGGGCGCGCGCGCGCGCGGGCAGTGCACACAGGGCGCGCGCCGGGCAGCTCCAAGAGTCTGGCGGGGCGGCTGAGGCAGCTGGACCAGACGGCTGACGAGGCGGCGCCGAGATGGCCGAAGGCAGCGCTGTGTCCGACCCTCAGCATGCCGCGCGTCTGCTGCGAGCGCTCAGCTCTTTCCGCGAGGAGTCCCGCTTTTGCGACGCGCACCTGGTCCTCGACGGGGAGGAGATCCCCGTGCAGAAGAACATCCTGGCGGCGGCCAGCCCGTACATCAGGTGAGGAGGGGGCCGCGGCGGGCCGGGCGGGGCCGCGCTGCCCGGAGCCCGGGGGTGGGCCGGGCCGGGCCGGGCGTGTCCCCGGAGCCCCTGGTCCCCACCCCCCCTGTCGCCCCGCTCCTCCCCGCTCGGCGCGGGGTGCCTCGGGCGGATGCCCTGCCGGACCCCCGGGACGGCCCCTTAGCTTCGGTCACCCTCGGGCCAGACCCGTGTCCCCTGAGGACCCCCGGCCCCCTGGAGTCGACCCCCGGAGCCTGGGCCGCAGCTCTGCAGTCCTCCCTGCTCCGGTGCCCACCGCCCGGCGTTCGCACGGGCCTCGGAGCCGCCGAGGCCCCGGGACGCCGTCCCGGGCCAGCCAGGGACCCGCACCCGCGAGCAGGGCGGAGCCTCGCCCGGGCCCGGCCCGCGGAGCCGGGCTGAAGTTTGCCAGCCGCTCGCCTCCACATCGCGCAGTGGGCCAGGCCGGCGCGGCGGACGGAGCCGGGCGCGCCCCTCCCGCGGAGAAGCGGAACAAACACTTCCTCGCCCGCGGCGGGCAGAGGGAAGAGCCCGTGGGACCTTCTCCCCGGGGTCCGCCATCCGATCCCCGGGGTCGAAGTTCCTGCCAGACGCGTCTTTTTCCACGCGCGGTGGGAGCTCCGTGTAAAAGCTGGGCTGTGCGTTACAGGCACACGTTAGAGTAAGCTGTAGCTAATTTTAGAGCACTTACTGTAATTCTCAGGATGCGGCTACAAGCCAGGATCATGAGATTTCAGAGACTCAGAGGGCATTTTAAAACTTAGGTGAAACAAAGCTTAAGCTGATAGGCTAAGTCAACTAACCAGGTTAACTAAGGTTGATAACATGGTGCTTAATCAAGTCTGTCTGATCTTGCGAGGGGCTCTATTTTCTCTTAGCAACTTTCCGCAAACTGGGTTGCTCTTTGAGCAAAAGAAAAAAAATACTAAAAGCTGGAGAAACTGCCCAGTAAGCGGGTTAAATATAGACTAATAGTAGAGAATGTCACTAGAATTGACAGGTCAGAAAAAAGCAAAATGATGGGCATGTATTCTTAGGGCTTTGTCCCAGCACCACTCGGCACCCAAACTCCATTTTAACCTTTGCGTTAGGAGATACCTCTGCCAACTCAGAAGCAGTTCAGGTGCTCTTGTAACTTCTCCTGGCTGCGTTCTGTACATGTGCTTGCACTCTTTGTGGATTTAAAGGTGGGGTGCAGGGAGTCTTTGTTAGAATGGAGTTTGGAAGCCTCTGCCTTCGGCTCAGGTCATGATCCCGGGGTCCTCAGATCCAGCCCCGCATCGGGCTCTCTGCTCAGCAAGGAGCCTGCTTCCTCCTCTCTCTCTGCCTGCCTCTCTGCCTACTTGTGATTTCTGTCTGTCAAATAAATAAAATCTTAAAAAAAAAAAAAAAAGAATGGAATTTGGATTGCCAGTCTGATAGACAGCTCCTACCTGGCCGTTGGGAGGTTTGAGCATTCAGTATCAAATTGGAATCAGCAGGTCACAGTCTTCCCTGTATACAAAGTATTCCCTGTTTGGGGAGATAGTTAGCACAACTACTATAGATGAATTATTGTTGTAAGTGGCATCCAGCCGACTTAAAAGAAAATTACAAATCACCAAACACATGCTCTCTATCCCCTTCCCATGCTTCAATTTTCTCCATACCGCTTACCACTATAATATACCCTCTGTTTCACTCATTTCCTTTATCCCTCTTCCCCAGCCACCGTGTAAGCAATGTGAGGCCAGGGAGTTTTCTTTTGTCCATTACTGTATCCCTGGCAGCCAGAAAGAACAGGGCCTAATGGTTCAGCAAATGTGTTGGATGAGTGATGGCCTGCCTTTCTTCCCCAGCAGGTTGGACCTTAGATGATTGGCTCTGTTATATTTCATTTCAGATGCTCAGCTATCCCTCATTGAGAAGAGCACTAGGCCTGCTTTCTCCTTCTACCTCTTACTCGTATAGCTGTGATCTCTTGGCGGATGACTTACTCTTGACTTCAGCTCACTAGTCTGACAAATGAGGGATAAAATGTGTCTTCATCTCATTTAATCTTTGGCCTGCGGAGGAACATGAAATAGTGCTTGGAAAGCCTCCAGGTTGACACACAAGTCTACAGAGGTGGTGGTCATCACTGCTCTATCTTCTGCATTCGGAAAGATGTGGTATCCCCTTGGGACGTGGTGGCAAATAGTGAGAATCTGTAGTAATGTCAAATGTTACTTACTTACAGTAGCAGTAATTTAGGTGTGAAATACTACTAATCAAAGTAGCCAAGCTGAAAGGGACTTCAGATCTTCTCTGGTCTAGTTCTGTTACTTTTCAAATAAGGAAATGGGGCTTGGTGGGCCTTAGTGATTTGTATTATGATGAAGTTACTAGTACCTAGTGGTTGAACTAAGATTAGACTCCAAGTTAATGATACCTCATCTCCTACTCTAACCATACCATGTTACGACATTAACTCGTACCTGAGTATTCTTTGTGTAAGCTCTACTACTTACCGATTCACAATATAATTTAAATGTTTACCAAATACTTGTACATACTGTCTCATCTTGATTTCCACTTCCATCTTATTTACTAGGTAGGGAAGATATTTTTAACACTTTATAGATAAACAGGAATCAGTCCGTGTGTTTTTGTCAGTGGCTGATTAAGTTTATTTGACTGTTGAAGGGGTGGAAGGTTCTTGGTTGTCCTTTAAAATGATGAAGCTCAAGTCTACTTCAAAGCAATTTGACTAATATATAATACTACTTAGAAATAAACTTTAGTTATTTTTATAGCTGTGATTTCGTGCCTTTATAATGTATCTTTTGTTTGAAAGGAACTGTAAAGAGTTTTGTTGAAACAAAATGAATTTGCATGTTCTAGCACTTGATGTTTCTTTCCCTTTTGAAGCTTAAGCATTTAGGCCTGTGATGTCATTAATATGTGGATTGGGTGTTCAAAAGTTTAGTAGTCTCTGATATTTTATACAAATTTAAGTTTTGTTTATTATCTTTAGTTGGCCTGTTTAACTATCCTAACCAGTGTAAAGTTGTATGGTTTAGAAACAATGTTATATATTGCTTCTGAATGCTCAAAAAAGGGAACCAATTCAGCTTCCTCAGAGTAGGAATTAAAGCAACTCATTTGGCATACTTTCTACTTAATAGAGAAAAGTCTTTTAACCTAACTTAATGGTTTAATCATTTCCTGTGCTTTGTCTTTGGTTTAGCATTTATTTCTCCTCCTGCTACTCTTAACTATCCGACACTAGGAGGACTTTCAGTATAAAAGGGACAAACCAGAAAACTCAGCTTTAGCAGTAGAATCCTAATGATAACCTGAAAAAAGGTTGTGTAGAGTATATGTCATGCAGCTTTAGGATACAGATGCTACTGGAAGGAGGGCAGGACCTTCCACAGTCCATCATTAAGCTCAGTAAGTGGGATGCTGCTTTCCCAGTATGCCCTCTCACCGGCTGTTTCCCATTCTGATCCCTGAATGATGTTTTTTCCTTTAGTTTGTTGGGAAAACTAAATCTAAATGTAGCTGACGACCTTTAAGGATGACAAAATTGAATTCGTTGGTATAACGACCCACAGAATCTTTCCTTTCTCAGCAGCCCTGAGACCTTCTGGGAAAGGTTCCCTGAGGCTTATAGGAAATTTCCCTTTCTCTTGAATATTGCAAAGTTTGCTTTGCTTCATGTCTGAAGCTCTTCTGATTCTGGCACAATCCCATTGATCTGATATAGAGTACAGACTCTTAAGAGCTCTGGTTCTTTGGGAGTTATGTATGTGAAAAGGAACTGTATCATTCTGCAAGAACACGTGCATGTTCCTATCTTGTCACTTTTGTGGGGGAGGGGGGAGATGCTATTTATTTATGGCAAATACTCCACATCCATGACCCTTGCCAGTCGGAAGTTCTTAGAAATGATGCCTTTGGCCTTGGCCAGTCAGAGAATAGAGTCCCCTGACTCACCCATCCTGCACATGGCCTCGCAGGTAGCATAGGTTTCAAACTGGCCGTTGAGCCCGAAGTCACCTTGTCAGCCTCAGCCACATTCACCTGGATGGATGCGTGGTCCTTGGTGCCGATGATGCAGTCGCTAGAGGAGGAGTTCCGTGGCACGCACAGGTGCACGAACTTGCCCGTGCTCCTCCTGCTGCCGCCTCCACCGCTGTGGGCCCAGAAAAGCCTCTCTTCACTTTTGAGAATTTCGGTTTTTTCTGGGGAACTGTTGGAGCGTTAATTGTTTAGCTTTTCATCATGGTGAATAAAGGGAAGAAAGATTCTCAAGATTTTTAGATCCCTTGAGTCAGCCAGTGATAAGAATGGCAGCTTTTCCCCCCTTGTTTTTTTCAGGGACCGCTGGTCTTGAGAGGGTGGAATAGAGACACTGGGCCCAGAATCCAGTCTAGGTCATCTTGGATTCCTTTTCCGGGACTTGGTTTCCTCATCTGCAAAGTGAGGTTGGCCGGGCCACATGAACAGCAAATCCCCTTTAAGTCTGAATTGTGTGGCTCCGTGCTATTTTTGCTTTGTTTTGTGTGTGTATGTTGTGGAGAAGGGTCTGTTTCTGTTCTTACAGCTTTATTGTATCATTTACAGTTTTGTTGCGCATTGACATTAAGGGATTTCCTCTGCCCTTTCACACATGATTTGGTTGGGTATTCTGTTCTATGAATCCAGCCCGGTAGAGCTGTTTTGTAACAAACATTTACTCTATGCTGTTACTCTGGGTGTATTCCAAGGGCTAATTATCGATGAGCCTGTTTTGCCATTTAAATCTAAACTTTGGACGCCTGGGTGGCTCAGTTGGTTAAGCGGCTGCCTTCGGCTCGGGTCATGATCCCGGCGTCCTGGGATCGAGTCCCACATCGGGCTCCTTGTTCGGCAGGGAGCCTGCTTCTTCCTCTCCCTCTGCCTCTGCCTGCCACTCTGTCTGCCTGTGCTCGCTCTCTCTCTCCCTCTCTCTAAAAAAAAAAAAAAAAAAATCTAAACTTTGACTCATAGATGATGCTGATGAACTACTTAAGGAGACTAATATGATCTCTGTAGGACGTCTAAGTTTCAGAGCAGCATAGAAATTGTCAACATCCTTTCTCTGGGCACCTGAAACCTGTCCTGTACTTGATCGGTGCTAATATCCATTAGTTTTGTCTGCTGTGTGCAGAGCATGCTGTGGTACCCAAGTCCCTTTTCTTCAGTTGGTGCTTTGGGTTTTTGGTTCCCCTATATGCGGCCACTCCTGCCACGGGATTTTGAATGGTGACTGTAACCTGTTACGTTCCTTAGTGGCTAAGGGTTCAGCTAGAAACTCCCAGTTGGGAGACTCTTGCTGAGTCATGAGCATCCTTCAATTCAAATGATGACATCTGCCTCTTGCTGTTCCTTCATGGTGCTGGGGATGTACGTCGGGCCTGAATATCTTTTAATGGATCTGGGCCTTGTTTTCATCCAGCCACTGTAAGGCATCCCGAACGACTTCACAAGATGCAGTCTGTCCTGAGGGCTTACAGTCATCAATGCAAATTTTTTTTTTTTTCTTTTTCTCCCCTTCCTCCTTCACCCCCTTCTCCTTTTCTTTCACCTTCCCCTCCTTTCTGGTGTTTGCAGTCGTGTTTGATGAAACCCTTTCTTATGTGAGGTTTTCAGAACTGATATTAAAGTATGTTCTGTTTCAGAAGGACCAGTGCAGCATTTTCTCTGGCTTCTAAGGAAAACTAAGGACTTGCAAATTGGAGCTCTAAGTCCAACATAGATTGCTTATTTCAGCTTAAAGGTTTTTATTTATCTGAGATAGTGGTTGCCTGCTAGTAGCAGTGAATGTTCTAATTCTGGAGAGGTTTTTGGAAGGTTTCAAATGGTGAAACAAATCAATGAAATTCTTGTTAAACTGGTGGATCTGACATAAAGGGAAACATTGAGTGTTTAGACTTACTGTAGAACTTTCCTGAGGATTGCTATTTTGATTAATAGTGTATGTGATAGACGTAAAACATCTCCGTGAACACTGATTAAGTTCTCATTCTTTAACCTATGGTCTTTGACTTCTGCCTCTTCTCACAGTTTGTATTTTCCCTGGTAAGTCCTCTTCAGTGTTTTTAAAGTAATTTCTCTCGTGCAATTTAGAGAGTCAAGCAAAGCGATTTCCACAAACTCTGGTTCTTAGGATGTAGATTTGGATAATATAGCCTAAGCATACAGATTACAAAGCCACTGTATCCATTGTTTAAACTGTTAATCAGTTTGTCTCATGATATCAAAGTGAGGGTTAAAATCTATTTATAATCTGTAAAGAAAACATAATTAGGACAAATAAGGAGTTGTTTGGCTTATGAGTACTGTGAGGTTAGTCCTTCAGGGAGCCATATGATCCTTCGGCAGGAGACAAGTCTATCATTTTGTGTACTGAAGCTGTAATATAAATGAATAATTTGTAAGTTAGAATTCTAGGTTAAGGGTGGAGACGGGGAGGCGTGGGGTGTGACAAGTGGCAGACCGTGGTTGCAACCTTGAATTCAAGTGCTTCCCCTGGGTTCTCCATCCCCTGAGACAGGCTGAGTCCAAAGAAGGAAGGGATCAAAGGCTGAGGTAAAGGTGACATCTGTAGTTCTTGGGCGGGTAAAGTCACGTGTCTGTCTAAGTGCCCTCCCGTGCTCAGCCGGAGCTCTTGACCCCTGTGCCCAGAAGAGCAGAGAGTGAAGTCTTCTTTCTTGGTATTGACTGCCAAAAAGCAACTTAGCTATAAAACGATGGTCTAATGTTTGCTGATTCCATTCCTCTGTGGGAATAAATTATAATATTTTCCCCTCTTTTCAGAGATATTAGAAAAATAGAATACTTAAGGAAAATAAAATCTTGTTAAGGTTTTTGTCCTTTGTCCCAAAGAAGACACAGATGGCCAACACAACATCAGACATCAATCATCAGGGAAATGCACATCAAAGCCACAATGAGCTATCACTGTATACATGTTAGAAGGGCTAAAATAAAAAAGACAGGAAATTGCAAGTGTTGGCAAGGATGTAGAGAAGGAACCCTCATACACCATTGCCGGGAACATAAATTGGTACAGTCACTGCGGAAAACAGTATAGAGGTTCCTTAAAAAAATTAAGAATAGATACATAAGCAAGCAACCTAAGTGTCCATCAATAGATGAATGGATAAAGAAGATGTGTGTGTATATATATATTATATATATATATATAGTGTGTATATATATACAATAGAATATATATGTGTGTGTATAAACACACACACATGCAGTGGAATATTACAGAGCCATAGAAGGGATGAGATCATGCCATTTGAGACAGCACGGATGGACTGAGAGGGTTTTATGCTAAATGAAGTAAGTCAGATTAAGAAAGACAAATACCATGATTTCATGCATAAGTAAAATCTAAAAAAATAAAAGCAACAAATTAGTAAACAACAAAAAGCAAAAAATCAGATCTGAAATTACAGAGGACAAACTGATGGTCCCCCTTGGTGGGGGGGGGGGTGTTTGGGCAAAATGGGTTAAAGAGAGAGAGATACAGGCTTCCAGTCATGGAATGAGTAAGTCATGGGAATACAAGGCACAGCATAAGGAATATAGTCAGTGATACTGTCATAGCACTGTACGGGGACAGATGGTGGCCACACTTGTGGTGAGCACAGTATAGTGTATACACTTGGTGAGTTACTGTGCTGTCCACCTGAAACTAAGGTGACATGGGGTGTCAGTTCTACTCAAATAAAAAAGAAAAGAGGGGCACCTGGGTGGCTCAGTCGGTTAAGCGTCTGCCTTTGGCTCAGGTGATATCTCTAGGCTGGGACTAAGCCTGGGATCAGGCTCCCTGCTCAGCAGGGAGTCTGTTCTCCCTCTCCCTCTGCCTCTGTGTCTGTAGCTCTCCCAAATGAGTAATTTTTTTAAAAGATTTTATTTATTTGTTTATTTGACAGAGAGAGAGAGAGATCCCAAGTAGGCAGAGAGAGAGGACGAAGCAGGCTCCCCGCTGAGCAGAGAGCCCGATGCCAGGCTCCATCCCAGAACCCTGGGATCATGACCCGAGCTGAAGGCAGAGGCTTAACCCACTGAGCCCCCCAGGCCCCCCCAAATGAATAAATTTTTTAAAAATCTTAAAAAAAAGAAAAGAAAAGAAAATCCATTGTAAAAAGAAAAAAAGTTAGCATTGTCTTGAAGTATGAAATGTACTGTGTTAACTCATCACAACTAGACTTGGCCGTAAAGGGACCTAACGTCATTTGTGTGGGTTTAGCCGTCTGTTCATCAAATACACCCGAAGGTATCAGTGGCAGCTAGGTGCTGCGGAGACTCCGGTGACCGGTGACAGACAAGGATCTTGCATTTCACTGGTTGACAGCACTTTCCAAGGCTTGGTTTTGTGTGTGTGTGGCTGCTGTTTGAGTGTGTCTCCCACACACCGTGTCAGAACGGAGACTGAGTACCTGGAGACCTTATCCCTCGAGTGACTTGTTCTACCTCTGTGGGGCTAGTAAAGGAAATAAACATAGGACCAAAGTCTTGTCAACGTATTTTTGACATTTGCTGAATTTTTCAATACTGATGAAATATATCCTGATGTTGTGTGGTACTGTCCATTTCAAGAATGGGGAAAGAATGGACTGACTTCATTTTTGGAGTAGATCATTCTGAAAATGCTCTACAAGTGTATTTAAAGGACTCATCTGATTATTCAGTACTACATTAGTGACCTCAGTTAATCACCTTAACAGAAATAACTGTCTTTAAGTAGAGAACATGGATCCTTGGTCAAGGTTCCTTAATAGGCTCTTTCATTCACCAAACTTTTCTTGAGCATTTTTGTGCAGCACAGCTGTACCCTGGGCGCCCGGGTCTCCAGCCCCCATTGAGTCCATCTGAGGGGGCGGACAGTGAAGACGACTTCCACAGAGAGAGATAAGGGATGGATATGATTGCTGCTGGTCCGGGTGGAAGGAGCACCCCTCTGAGGGTCTGTAGGTGGAAGAGGAGGATTTGACCTGAGCAGGAGTGGGGGGTTGGGGGTGGTGCGTAGCACAGGGCACGGGAAACCAAGTGCTGCGGTCCAGAGACCAGAACAGACGGGCACACTGGATCGGAGCAGGGGGTAGGGCAGAAGAACACCAGCATGACAAGATGGTGAGTATCGGGTAGGAAAGCATGAGACAAGATTAGCGGAGTGGGCAGGGCCCTGTTGTCCTGGATTGGCACTCACACTGCCCTCCGGTAAGTTGAAACTTTCACTGTGGCATTTCCCTGAGTTGCTGGAAGGTATTGGGAGCTGACTGGGGAGGTGCTGGGGTGTGGAGACAGGACCCAATATAATCTCCCAACATAGTTTAGTCCATGCAAGGGTTGAGGTCCTGTTTTAAAGGTTATGGATAGACATTGAGGCTTATAAGGAGGAGGAGATGTACCCTTACTTAGGAGGGTGCTGCCGTTGTTGGGACGGGAAATAAGGAGGCCCTGGACTAGGGTTGGTCAGAGTCAGAGTAAACTGCCTGGGTTAGGGGTAGTGGTGATAGGACTTTCGGTGAGAAGACGCCTCAAGAGAGGCTAGGTTCACCGGCAAACAGTGCCTATCACTTACTGTGAATATTAAATTGGGAATAGCTTTAAAAGATTCTGTAAAGCACAGAATCTGTTCTCAGAGTTCACAGCTTACTTGTGCAAAGACAAGTCCCAAAGTATGGGACAGTATTTTAGTTGTATAGATGCTTGTGGCTCTAGGAATTGTGCGGAGGAAGAGTACTTGGGTTGTCATGTAAGGTTTCGTGCAGGAAAACAAAGCTTTTGGACAAAGCCTTGAAGAGAAGGACTAGCAGGTGAGTGGGGCAGGAGAGAGGTTAAGCACAGCATCAGGAGGTACGTGCTCAGGCAGTCAGGAGACTGATGGGACTGGACTGGAGGCTCGGGAGGGATGGTGGCAAGTGTGGATGGACAGGCAGGTGAGAGCTGGCTTCTCGAGTGCCAGCTAACAAGTTTAGATTTCATGCACTCATTAAGCACTAGTACTATGACTGGAGCTCCACTTTAGGAAGGTGACTTGGTTGTTGTACATCCACAGGGCTGGGGGGCCCTGGAGTTGCTGGCTGACAGGACGGCTCGCCGTGGCAGCGTCCTGGGCACCGAGTAGAGGCCGGTATCCACGCTTAGAAAAGAAAGCAGCCCGCCGTTCTCTGAATGTGGGGACGAAGGAGGAGGAGGTAGCAGGTTTCGAGCCTAGCTGCCTAAAGAAAGTGGGAAGCATAACATTCTGTTTTTGTGTTGAATTTGGGATAACATTTCTGAATAAACATCTTCATTATACTCTTCTGGTTCTTGAAAATTCTACGAGTGCTCCACAAATCTGTGAATATGAATGTTTATTTTTGCGGCATTTCTTGTCTGTGCCGTCCTCACCTCCTCTTTTGTGACAGATAACATTTGTACTCCTCCTTCGGGCCCCGGTTCCGATATCCCTTCCTCACATTTTCCCAGTTCGGCCAAACAATCGCTCCCTCCTACAGACTCCTTTAGCATATCGCATGTGCCTTCAGCACTGCCTGTCTTCCGTGGGGAGAATGAGAATAGACAGGTGCACTGGGTCTTTAAAGCCCCCGTCTTTATCTCCAGGGCCAGAGGCCCTAAGCCCATTCCCGGAAACCCCGTGCACGAGAGCTCTGAGCTGACTGTAAGTCCTGACGAAACATGGAAGGTCAGAGTCCAGGATGCTGGACACCTGCTCCCAGACAGGGTTACACTCTTTCCTGTAACATTTTGCTGAGTGACTGTGTGCTGGGGATGGGGTAGAGAGACAGAATCAACTGTCCTGTGACAGAAGTTACTACCAGAGAGTCTTTAATTTGCCCCATTTTAGATGCACAGTCAACCCAACCGGCCATTTCTGGTGCCAAGAAACCTGGAGAAGAAGGGACCAAATTCTTAATTCAGAAGGAGCAGCTCCAGTGAGAGCACTTTTGTTACGACATGACTAAAGAATTAATTGAGAAGCATTCATTCCCTTGACAACATTTTGGAAGGCACTTTGAGCTTCAAGTAGTTTGGAGAAGTTTATAACAGTAGATCGTAAATTATGGAGGCGCCAGAAGCAAGAAGGCGGCTTGAAGCTGCTGGAGAGGGGCTCAGCCCACCCTTTATGAAAAGGAGCTGAAGGGCCGTGTTGGAGGCTGTGTTTTGTTTCTGATTTTCTCTACCCCCACTATCTCCTTCTTCAAAAAGGAGAGAAAAAAAAAAAACTAAAACAAAAACAAAAAAACAAACCCAAACCTCGTTTCTTAACCTTCACTTCATGCTTTGGTTTGAAACTGCTTTGAAAGGATAACTACAAACACAATAACAAGTTCATAGAAATTCTTACTTCTCCTTTAGGAGAATATTATTTTGGAGCATAAATCCTCCTTCTAACTCTTAACGTTGGGAAGGAGGGAACAGAAGGCTAGTAGAAAAGCAGAAGTTCTGTGGTACTTTGTATCCTGCCGCGAAAAAGAGGCAGAGGAGCCAGCTTCCCCGTAGAAAATCCGTGTAAGAAGTGCACCCAAAACAAAGGGAGGACCGCGTGCACGGGGTCTTCAGAGGGCGCAGAAAGCACCTCTCTTAAATAGCATCTAGAAATGCATCCTGAGCAGAAAATCTGGAGCTGCCCTGACAGGTTGTGGCACGAAAGTCTGTCTTTTATGTGCGTTTCCAGAAGGTCAGGGTGTGACCGGAGTGAGGGCTCAGGCTTGTTTCATTCTAGAGGAATTTTTTGCTTCACAAGTTTGCTGCATCATGATTCTGCCTTTGAACTCATCTTAAAATTTTAACATGCATTTTCAATCCTTGTCTTGTGAGAAGTAAATTTTATGGATTGCTTTACTTGCAAAATTACAAGAACCAGGTTTAAATTTTAAGAATCTTTTTTTTTTTTTTAACACAAAAAATCACAGAAGATCGCACAAGGGTTATTTATGCGAGCCTTTATTCTGGTTCTGAACAGTGTACTTAGTTGCCGTCGTCATCGTCTCCCAGGTAGACCTGTCACTTGCGCTAGAGCTTTCCCTCTCCTTACAGCTCAGCTCACACGCTCGTCAGCCTTTTTAATAGTGAGTTGCACGTAGTCATCTTGCTGTATGATGCAACTCGTTTCATTGTTTCCCTTTGACATGTTAATTTCCAGTTCTTTTTTCTTCTGAATAGCGAGTCTATAATAAGCACATTAGGGGAAAAAGGGGGGGGGTGTTCTTTTTTCTTTGTATTTTTTTGTGGGTACATGTAAGCCTCTTTGGGGGCTGTGTGCCCAGTACATCTGTTTCTGAAGCTAGAACAGATTCCTTCTTGGAGAATAAAACCAGATCACCGTCCAGGAAGACTGGATTATCACGGAAAGACCTTGGCAGTGTATCTGATGTTTTTTCCCTCAGGCCTATCACCATGGCCTTCTCACTCTTGCAAGTGTTTTCTCAAAGTTATTGCTGTTTCGCCTATCTTTTAGACCAGATTTTTCAATGTTGTATGCTTGCTACTATAAAAATATTTAGAGGAGAGTTTGGTGAAGTTTTTCTGTAAAGAGTCCAGTGTTTTAGGCTTTTTAGGCCACAGGTGGCCTCTGCCACCTAGTCCTCTTTGTTTTTGTTCTAACGACCTTTTAAAAATATAAAAACCATTTTTAGCCCAGAGGCCCTCCAGAAACAGGCTATATGTTGTAGTTTGTTGATTGTTGACCCCAGAGTATTAAATTTTTTTAAAGAACTTGCACATAGAGACTGTAACTCGGAAGATCACCTTTAAAGCTGTCTAAATCATGGAATAATGCTTTGCAGGCCAGCCTTGGGTGGAGCGGAGATCCGCAGTCCAGGCTGATTCTCCCTGGCCCACCCTCCCATCTTCTTCTCTTTCTTCTGGGTGGTGGTTCTGTTGCATTGTCTTCTTCCTTCTGTATCTCTTATTTTTTCCCTTCCCTTCTGGCTCCTTCCCTCGGCTCAGAGGCATGCTTGGGCCACTTCCACTGCCTGGTATGTGGCAGACATGCAGATGTCCAGCGGATGTATCTCTGCGTCCTCTGCTAACAAGTGCATGACTTTTTATTAAAAAAATCTAATTTAATATTAATTAATTAATTTTAAGTAGGCTCCATGCCAAGCATGGAGCCCAGCGTGGGGCTTGAACTCAAAACCCTGAGATCGAGACCTGAGCTAAGATCAAGCGTCAGACGCTTAACCACCTGAGCCCTCCAGGCACCCTACAAGCACATAATTCTTCAAACTAGAGTGTCTATTTATCTTGTCCGCGGTCTTACCACCTCTTTTTTCTTACCTCTGCTCCTATCTTATCACTCCATTAAACTCGTTTTTCCAAATTGCTAAATAGGATTGCCAAATCTGGTGAAAACTTGGAAGTGTTTATCCGGCTCAGCCCATCTGCTGTATTTATCACTCTTGGTCATTTTCTTGACACTTGGTCTCTCCAGACTACTGTGACTCCGCTTTTCCCATTTCCCCTACAGTCGGCTTTTCTGGCTCTCCTCCCTGTCTGTCCCTATACGTGATGTGGCACAAGCTTCTGTCCTGCCCTCCACTCTCTGACAACATCATCTGCTCCAGAGATGCGGCTGGCTACCTCGGCCTCTCTCCTGAGCACCAGGCCCAATATCCCTGACAACCTGCTGCAGGGCTGCCCTGCCCCACCCCGCCCCCAGGCCAGCTCTCCTCCCTCAGGTGGGTTGTCAGTATACTGCCAGACTTCCTGGGAGAAATTCAGAGACCTTGGGGATGTGCCCGCCCCCCACACACATACGTGATGCCACGGCCAGTGGTTTTGGCCTCTCACACCTGCAGCCTGGCTCCTCTTCTGCGTCACTGCTGCTCACGTTCCAGCTGTTACTAGTTCTGAAAGGTGACGGAACTGGTCCGTCTGACTCCATGCTCTGTCCCCATCAGTCCTCCATGCTGCTGTCGCTGCGCTGATGCTTCTAGAATGTAATTAGATAATGCCTAGAACTAATGGCTTCCGCGATGAGGTTGATGCAGGTACTGGAGCAGGAAAAATACACCATGAGCCTAGAGTATTTGTGCCAGAAAGTAAGGAGGTGCCCAAAAGACGAGAGAGCCAATGGGAAGGAACTCTCAGTGGCCAAAGCTTTGGCAGTTTGAACAAGGAAATGAGTATCAGTAACATCGGATCATAAATCATAGAATGTTATACATATCCACATGTGTAGGCATGAGTAAATGAATGAGTGGGCGAAACAGAAAAGGAGTAGGAGATAGCTTTTATTTTTCAGTTTTATAAAAGAAAAATTTTTTTTTTGAGAGAGAACACGCATGCCCAAGCCTAGGGAGAGGGAGAATCATAAGCCAACTCCATGCCCAGCACAGAACCCAACACAAGGCTTGATCTCACAACCCTGAAATCATGACCTGAGCTGAAGCCAAGAACTGGACGCTTAACTGACTCAGCCACTGAGGTGTCCTGAGATAGCTCTTCCTTACAAAAGAATTTCCATTAATAAGTATAGGTGGAATAAAAGAATAGAAAATCATCATTTGAGCACGATAATAATAATTGTTACAGGCAAGATCCACCAGTGGATACTGAAATTAGTGGGGAAGACTTGGCAGAGAAAAAGGATATTTTGGGGGTGTCTGGGTGGCTCAGTTGATTGAGCGTCTGCCTTTGGCTTAAGTCATGATCTCAGGGTCCTGGGATCCAGCTGTGCATCAGGCTCTCCAATCCGCAGGGAGGCTGCTTTTCCCTCTTCCTCCCCCTCTATGATTTCTCTCATGCTCGCTCTCAAATAAATAAAATCCTTTTTAAAAAAGGATATTTGTATATTCTAAATTATCTTCTTCAGCGGATTTAATAGTAACAAAGGGATAAATAGTGACTTTAAGTTCTTCGTGGAGAAACCCAGCAGACATCATCATAGCCAAATGGCCGAGGTTGACCTCATACACATCAGCATTGTGAAATGCTGCACAGAAGGACGTGACCTCACTTCTGTAGGGTTCCTACAGAACCCTGAAAGGACATAATCAGTCTTAAGAAATTAAGCCCAACCTGAGGGACCTTTTACAAAATAATTGACCACTGCTCACCGAAGAGTCAAGGCCTTGAACGGTGAAGATTTGAAGGACTGTCACAAGTTAAAGACCTGATCAGGAGCTGAGGTTTGGAGCCCTAAGTGGGACCTCAGAACAGAGAGAAGACACTGGGAGAAAAACTGGTGAAATGTGAATAAAGTCCATAATTGATTTAACAGTTTCATACCAGTCTGTAGTTCGTAGTGCTGATAGTTGTACTAGCATTTAAGATCCTGACATTCGTGGAAGCCACCTGAGGGGGTACAGGAACTCTATGATTAAAACCTTTTCTGTAAGTTGAAAATTATTTCAGAATAAAAAGATTTTTTAAAAATTCCTCATGTACAGCTCCATTTCCCTTGACGTGAAGTCCGTGTGTGTGTGTGTGTGTGTGTGTGTGTGTGTGTACGCGCATGCGCAGGTCCTCCAGAAGCTGGCTTGTCCCCACCCCCTTCCCCATGTGCTTCTCTCTCCAGCCTTGTTAACCTGCTCGCCCCGTCGTTCCTTGGACGTACAATACCTAATACCTCACTGCCTTTGCTGTCCCTCCTCCTCGGTGTAAAACACTCACCCGAGGCCCGATGCAGGTACCACCTCTGGGAAGCCTTTTCTAAAAAACATTTTTTTAAAAGACTTTATTCATTTATTTGACAGAGATCACAAGTAGGTAGAGAGGCAGGCAGAGAGAGGAGGAAGCAGGCTCCGTGCTGAGCAGAGAGCCCGAGGCGGGGCTCGATCCCAGGATCCTGAGATCATGACCCGAGCCGAAGGCAGAGGCTTTAATGGGAAGCCTTTTCTGACCTCTCTCCCTAGAGAGCTGACTTTTTGCCTCCCTTTTACTTAGCACAGAGCCCACTCCACAGTGTTTATAGTGATTCACTTGCCTTGTCCCTTTGGCCTCTTCCTCTGTCCCTCCTGTGACAGTTTCACAGTCTTCCCTTATCTTTCTTGGCCGTGGCACGTATGAGGAGGTGCTGATCAGTTATTTGGTAGACAGTTAAGGATCTTGGGTTTGTCTGATTTCTTCCAGTTAGATTGCGGTTCTGCATTTGTGGCAAGAATAGCATGGGAATGATGTCCCATCCTCCTCCTCCATGTACCCTGGCACAGCCCCACCGCGGTTTTGTCCCAACATCAGATGACGTTCGTTGATCACGTGGTTAAAGATGGCGTCCACTGGTTTAATCCACTGGTTTTCTCTTTGTGGTTAGCAATTGCGGGGCGACACTTGGAGATGATGGAAGTATTCCATGCCTCATCAACTTTCACTCACCAGTTTGAGTATCACGCTTTGTAACTCAGTCACTCCTTCTGTTATTAATTAGACTCCTAATGTCAGGCTCATGCGGCTGCGTGGAGAATAGCACCCTGCCCTGAGATGGGGACGGCCTGGGGAGGAACAGGCTTCCAGCGGGCTGGGGCAGAGATTTATTCTGGGACATAATGCTAGAGGCTTTAGACTTCCGGAAACGACTCGTAACATTGCATTTTACTGACCCGAAGCCCAGGGTTAGAAGCGATGATTCGTCATTTCCTCGAGATTGGAGCTCACCAGCTAGTTGAGATCTGATTTCTGAACCCATCCCTAGTGCTTGATGCCGTGCCTGGACCAGCAGAGGGACTCGGGGCAAGGTCAGTGGCCCAGAACCATAGTTCTTACGGGTTTGGTCCCCCTGCCTCTCTCTCCCCTCAGGGTCGCCGTGCTTGTGCAGGCATAAGTGAGTACGTGAGGTCATTTACAGCTGTGTGTGTCCACAGGCCCTGGGATGTGCTGTGCCTACCGCCTCCCACCCCACCCCCGTCCCCCAGACGAACACCCTGCGGAAGTTTTCTCAGGCTCTCCTCCTGCGGAAGGTAGTTCCACTCGGCATGTTCTCCTATCTGAAAACATTATCTCCCTTCAGATAAATTTTTCCTTCGTTCAGATCACATGACTCAAAGGCACACACTTTGTGTTGTGTTTCTTGCAGATACTGATGTACTTGGACATGCTTACTCAGAGCAGGTGGAGATAGGGACTGTCTGTCATCTTCGGAGTGGATGGTGTGCTGTCAGAAGGAGAGCAGAAGCGTTTCCGTGACCCCGTGTGTGCCGCCTAGCCAGCGGTGGCCGGGTCAGGAGGTTGTCAGGGACGGGTGGCGCGGTGGCCGGGGCCTCTTCAGACCTGAGGTGGTTCTGCTTCAGCTTCATTACTAAGAAGCTGCTTGGTGGGATGACACCTGACCAGTAAACTCTTGGTTTTCCAGAAACCTCCCCTAATCTTCGCGTTTTCCCATGCAGTGCGCTAGTGACGGTGAGCGGAGGGCAGTGAAGCAGGGATGGACCGCCGGCCGTTCAGGCGGGGCCGCTCACAGACCACAGACCTCCCCCGCAGCCGGCCTTCCGGGCCACTTTACATTTGCCCTCAGCACGGGGGCAGGCGATGGCACCATGGACATTTGGGTGGCTTTGCAGCTGGGGGGACAGTCAGTTCTTGAGTTGCTGACTACCGCACAAGGGGATTGGATGCCGGGGAAGCGTCCGCTCCCCTCAGTGTGGGTGAACCAGCGGGGCGCAGCTCAGGAAACTCACGACGCTTGGGCTGGTCAGTAATGCCGTTTCTGCAGGTGCGCTCATGTGGTCTCGGTGACTGGCGAAACCCGGGGGTGCCCCAGCTGGCTGTGTGCTGCGCTTAATTCAAGTCCACGCACATTTGTCAGGAGCCGATCGGTACCAGGCGGTTCATGAGGTGAGGGGACAGAGTGGTGCGCAAGACAAGTCCCTGTCGTCTCGGGTATAGACCTCAAACAGATGTGGTTTATGAGATGGTGGTAAGTTCGGTAAGGACTGAAGCAGGGAAGGGGCTAGAGTGTTATTTTCGATAGCGTGGTACCCGGGCTGCTCTTGAGAGCAGAGACCTGAAGTGAGTGAAGTATTAAACCATGTGATTAGGGGGAGTGCAGGGTAAAGGGAAGATTCCAGGGCTGAAGGAATGTGTCCCAGTGAGCTGGGGAACCTTTTAAATGTACACAGTCTTGGAACCTGACTCAGTTGCTCTGGGATGGGACCCAGGGATCTGCTTTTCTAGAAGAGCTTGCCAGAAAATTCTGGGAAGCCGGATTCACGAGCTACTCTTAAAACTCATTCAAATGATGAGTCATTGCAGCATCTGTGTGAGGAGGGGAGTTTTGATGGTAAGGCAGGGAAAACTAATCCATCTAGGTAAGAAGAGGCCAATGGAGGTGAAGAGAAAGGAATAGAGGGAGATTAAAGGGAAAAATGAAGCCGAAGCTCCATTAGCATTGCCACGCAGGGAGTGAGGCTGTCTCCTAGAATCGTAACATGAGGAAGGTGGTCACGTCCCTGCTCTGCTGGTTCTTTCCCGACTCCCACTTCGAAATCCCTGCTCTCCATGTTAGGCTGGTGGCAGATCTCGGCCAGGTCTGCGGCATCCTGCCCGAGTTTTCTGGTGATTTCCTCCCCGCACTGCCACCTGACCACTCTGTATGATCCTACTCTTCCTGTAGGAAGAGCACCTCAGTGGCTGGCTGGGGAGCCTTTGTGGGTCCCGGTGCTGGGGGGAGGGGAGCCCACCTAGAGGTCTGTGGCACCTGGTTCATAGCCCACTGGTCCTTGGGGCTTCATGGGGCTTCCCTCTGGGACCCTTGCTCCTGTCTCAGATACCCATGTAAATCATGTAGATGGTGTCTTGGGTGACAGGAACCTTTAGAAAGCCAGGTTCCTGTTTTCCTATCCATAAAAAAGCAGGCCATAAAAAGGCCTTGTCATGGGAGGATGCCTCTGTTGATGGAATTATTACCTGCAATTTATATTTCATTAAGTTGAATGGGGACTAAAACAATACACTTTCAAAATAGAATTTATGTTTTAGAGCAGTTCGGGTTCATGGCAGAATTGACCTTTTGGTTCAGGTACAGAGATGTCCCATCCATCTCAGGCCCCCACACATGCATAACCCCCCCCCCATTATCAGTACCCCCACCAGAGTGGGATGTTTGTTACAGTTGATGGACCCATGCTGACCCGTCACTGTCACCCAGAGCCCTTAGCTTACGGTAGTGTTCATTCTTGGTGGTGTACATTCTGTGGGATAAGGCAACTGTACGATGACAGGTATCCATCGTTGTAGGATCATACGGAGTCGTTCCCCTGCCCTGAACATCCACTTCTGGTGTGGTTTTTAGGAGCTCATGAGGATGAAAGAGGAGGGGAGGAGCAGCTGTAAGACAGGAGTTTGGCTTAAATGGGCAAACGCAGTGGCGAGCCTGAGCCCCTCTGCTCAGATCTCGCAGAGCCTCCTGTCAGTAGCCACACGGTCTGGGGCGACACGAATCACTTAAAGCCGTGTGAGTAATGCCCGTGCATCACCCCAGAATTTCTACAAATCTTGACTTAAACCTTACATTCTCTTGCATTCTATTTGAGTACATGTCTTGGGTTTTGTTGGAGACAAGCTTTTGCATCAGAGAGGAAGAAAAGTCACCCTCACATCAAATCTCATTCAGTGATGTCTGAAGTGGTTCTGGGAAGAGTAGTAGAACCAGGCCTGGTTACCTGGGCGTTGAGACACTTTGAACTTTCTCAGCAGTTGGAAGCTGGTGAGGAAAGAACTATTTATAACCAACAGTTTACTTTGGCTTTGTTACACTCACTTTTTTTTTTTTTTTTTAATTTTTTAAAGTTTATTTATTTGTTTGAGAGAGAGGGAGAGCGAGCGAGCACAGGCAGGCAGAGCAGCAGGCAGAGGCAGAGGGAGAAGCAGGCTCCCTGCCGAGCAAGGAGCCCGATGTGGGACTCGATCCCAGGACCCTGGGATCATGACCTGAGCCGAAGGCAGCCGCTTAACCAACTCAGCCACCCAGGCGTCCCTTGTTACACTCACTTAAAGGTTGTAGGCCTGTTTCATGGATGCAAAATTTTGAATAATACCAGCTTCATTATTAGCTAGGAACCAACAATGCTTTTTTTTTTTTTTTTAATAAAATCTCTTTTCACTGTTGCCAAGAAAAAGAAAAATTGATTTTGTTTCACATCTGTTCAGTGTAAATAGGATAGAAAATAAATGCTTGCCTGCCCAGAGGATAGGTGATTGGAGGAAAAATAAACTCACCCTGCGTATCGCCCCACAGGCACGCGTGTTATCAGTCCTCAGTCCCTGATTGAGTGGGGCGGCCTTCACCCTCTAGGACTCCATGGGACGCCTCCAAAGCCAAGTCCACGCACACACTCGGTGGCCTGTTTTGGCAGTTTTGTCCAGAAATGTTTGGGGACGGGAGAGCTCTCAGACCACCTCATCTAACCTCTCTTTTTACAAATGAGAAAACAGGGGCAGAGAGGGGAAATGTCTTGCCCCAGAAACAAAACTGGGGAAGAATGTGACAGGCATATGGATATTTATATCTGGACACCTGAGGCCCAATTTTATGATACTCTCAATTATTTCTAGTGTTTTCCACGTGTGATGGAATTCTCAAAGTGGTATTTTAAGACTGCTGCCTTCTCCAGGAGAGAGTTTGTACATTGACATCCTATCGTATGACCGTATGGCTTCCTAGGGGAGAGATGAAAAACACTGAAAAGAACAGTTGATTTACCTCCTGTTTTGTTTGTTTTTTTTTTAAATGGGCTAACTTACAAAACAGAACTGTCAGTTATTAATGCTTTGGATGAGCTTTTTTTCTTTTTTTTTTAATTCATTAACTCATTCAGTCCAGGTCACCACATTCTCTGCAGCAGAGAGAGAGATGATGTGCAAGATGAGAAAATTCTAGATAGAAAGGGGAAAGTTATGGAGAAAATGTACTGGGCTGGAGGTTGAGGACGATCAATCGGTGGGTTTTGGGCAAATTGAGGTATTTCCTGAAGGAAAGAAATGTAAGAGAGAATGACAAAAACTAAAGGGATCTAGTGACTTAGCTGGGGAATCAGGACAAAGGGAAGACAAAAGGAGGGAGAATAAGACACATTTGAGGTCACTGAGTTGGAAAGGGATAGCAGCTCTCCAAGAACAGAGAAGGCGGTAACAAGAGTGACGGTAGCCTCTGAAGCAAGACTATTTCAGAACAGATTTGAGTGGCTCTTACCAGCTAGGATTGGAAGAGACTCGAGACAAGCCTTCACCATATTCTTGACAGATGGAGGATCATCCAGCCTACGAGGAACATCGTCTGCACGCTGGTGTTGTTCCAAAAACAAGCCGCCGTAATACAAGTACATGCTTGGAGGTTAAGAGTTGTTGTTGTTGTTGTTGTTGTTTTTAAGATTTTATTTATTTGAGAGAGAGAGAGAGAGAGAGAGAGAGTACAAGCTGGGGAGAAGGCAGAGAGAAAGGGAGAAGCAAGCTTCCCTCTGAGCAGGACACCCGATGTGGAGCCCCATCCCAGGATTCTGGGATCGTGACCTGAGCAGAAGGCGGATGCTTAACCGACTGAGCCACCCAGGCGCCCCACTGAGGTTAAGCGTTTAGGCACTTATAGCAATTTGACAGAGTAATTTTATGTCTGTTGAATCTGATGATAAAATGATTGGGGCCTGCATTTTATGTGTCTTTTTATTTCATTTTTCTCATAATTCCTTCATTTTTTAATTAAGGTGTAAACAACATAACCTTGTATTAGCTTCAGGTATACAACATAACGATTCGATATTTGTATACATTACAAAACGATCACCATGGTAAGTCTAGTTAACCTGTCACCTTACATAGTTACCAAACTTTTTTTCTTGTGATGAGAACTTGTAAGATCTACTGTCTTAGCAGCTTTCAAATACTCAGTCTAGTCTTAATAACTGGAGTGGCCATGTGGTACATTCTGCTTTATTTATAATAAACTTTTATTATATCTTACAAAGTATTCATCTGGGATGGATTACAAGTACCAAACACTCCGTGGGTTATTTGGGAAGCATCGATTAACCCCTTGCTACTCGGAGGGGTCTGGAGACCAGCAGCGTCTGTGCTGCGTGAGACCTTGTTACAAATGCAGAAACTCAGGCCCCACCAAGACCTTCTGAATCAAGACCCCTAGATGACCCTGATGAACATTAAAGTTTGAGAAACGCTGCGCTTCTGTCCTTTCAGCCTTGGACAGGTGCGATTATGAAACACTCTTCCTCATATCACTTCTGGTTCCACTTCACTGTACCTGAGGTCATGTAGAAAGGAAATCTCATGTGACAGTGCTGTGACTATTTGAAGACCACTATAACTTCCAACACTTACCTTACAAATAACTGTTGAACTTCTCTTCATTGTGAACTACTGGGTTCTATTGTCAGGTTACAGTGATGAAGAGGACTCTGGCCTCCAGGAACTTACAGTTAAATAAAGGAGATAGGAAATGGGATATGTACTTAAATACCATAATCACAGCAGAACTTGATGAGCTTGTAGTATAAAGGGCTTGGGAAATCTGTAGCAGGAGAAATTATTTTTACCTGCATGGAGGTGAGGTACGGTACAGGTGCAGCCTGTGGCAGGGTGGAGTGATAAGGAGTAACTCTTTGTGGAACTGTCATTTTCGCCAGTCTTTACAAGATGGGTAGGAGTGGAATGTGCACAGATGGTACCAGGAGAGATCCGACGCAGGATAGGAAGACGGGAAAGTTTGGGGGCAGGTGTAGGGATCTGCATTTAAACCATAATTAAACTTCTGTAATTTAGGCTTCAGGTGTTCAGAGACATCTAAACATCTACAATGATTGATTTTTCCTGGGCTTTGAAAAGGATCTGATTTTAGAGAAGACTGAAATGGCCAGTGCTCATATCTACAGGAATCTTTTTTCTGTCCTCTTAGCCGTCTCCCGCTGAGGGAGAAGACTATACTCTGATTGTGAAAACATAGGACAATGTAGTCAACTTCACAAACACAGCAACGATGCAGTCACATGGTTGTACGCTGAAAGGGGGCAGCAAGGAAAGTTCTGCTTGTAGCCCCTTCTCTCCCCAGTCCAGTCCCTCTCCTCCTTCCACCATCCACAACATGCGCGGTTCCTCCCATCAAAGGCCTGCAGTCTTTGAATAGCAACTTCCTCAGTCTGGATCTCGTCGGGAGAAAAAGTCCACATGGTAACTTCAAAAACGAAAGCCTAATATAAAGAATAATAAACTGCAGTAAGAGGTTGGAGTTAAGAGGGATTAGCTAGTAAGAGGTAAGGAAAACTCTAAAAAATACAGGAATAGCCCATAGAAGGAACAGCCTCCAGCCTGGGCTGAGCTCCACACGTTTTGGACAGGACAGAGCCACAGCTCCCTGCATGGCACAGAAGCCGCACAGCTGGAACTTGCCAGAAGTCTGTCCTCGCGGGTGCCTGGGAAAGCTGCTCGAGAGAGGTCAGAACTGCCGGCCGGGAGCTCCTGGGAGACTGCCGTGTGCTGCCAGCAGCCGAGCACCACAGGGGCTCCGAGCTGGGAAGCCTGGCTGTGTTCTGGAGCCTTCCAAGCTGCTAGAACAGAACCAGGAAGCACCGTCTTTCCAGCGCTCTCTACCGAAAAGCTTCACGTCTTGCCAGTTGACGAAGAAAAATTATTTAAGAGGCTCAGATCCATTTTCACAGAGCATGCAGACAGGGAGAATTTGGAGCTGAGAGGCAGTGCGTCGACACCGAGCACAGCAACTGAGAAGTACAGATAGTCATGACATCCGAAGTGAAAAGTGCCACGTGTGCTGCCAGGAAGACTACACAGTGCACTTCAGATTTAGGTCTTAGGTCTACCACTAATACAGTTTTTCTCTCTTGGTTGGAAATTAATGAAATTTTGTTCCTCATTTACTAAGTGTCAGGCATAGAGATAAACCCAAGGTGCAGCAAGCAGAAATGAAATACCTTTTGAGTGAAACTGTTTAGTTCAGCAGAAACTGTAGAGGCAGGAGTAGCAGACAAATACAGGAAGGAAACGAGATTGCCTAAATATTTTCCTGGTACCTCTAGATACATTACCCCATCAATTTCATCCCATCAGTTTCATTTTTCGGGATCTCCCACGGCCTTCTTCTGGCAGCAGGACAGACTGGCTTCCTTCTACTTCTACTAGCTGCTGGCTTAGGGCCATTCTGTACCATTCCTTACACTGACTTCCCTTTTTTCCCCTGCTGGAGCATGTCTTTTAGTTACTGAGATCCTCCTCTTTCTTGATTCGCTCCCTTGTTTGTTGAGGCACATTTTCCAGCAGCATAGTGAGAAAGGTCGCAAGGGAAATAATTTGTTTGGGGACCATGTGTAGCTGATACCTATTCTGTCCTGACATTTGATTGGCAGTGTGGCTGGTTGTCAAAATCTAGGTTGGAAATAATTTCCCTCCCGAAGTTTGAGGTCATGTGCTCTCGGGGCAGACCTATGTCCATAGCTTTAGGTCTTTCCTTTCAGGGCTGGTCAGATCCTCCAAAGAGTCTTCTAGTTTCTTGCCTGGAGGATGTAGTTCTGGCTTTCAACATTTAAGAACAGAATTGAGGGGGAAAAGATTGATGGTCTCAGCATTAACTATGTAAACATTCTATTTGTTCTGTCTGTTTTTGTGCAGTACTCTTACCTCAAATGTGTCTGATATCCCCCCTGTCCAGAGACCCTCTGTTTTATATTCTTTTGTTTTATATTCTTTACGATGTAAATCACTTACCTTGCCCTGGAGCTGGGTGGAGAGGACCTAATGGGAATTGTGTGTATATGGGGAGGCAGGACTTTGGAATTCAGCTCCTTATTACCTCTGTCAATCTGTGTCTATCTCTCACCCTCCTTCCACAGCTGCCTCATTTAACCAATTCCCAGCCTCAAGGGATGGGGGGTTCTTAAGTGCAGTTTAGATTGTGTCTTACCTTTCCTCACTGCTAAATTATGAACCTTGTTTAGACCTTGGTAAGGTACCAGTTCTTCAACAAGACCGAAGAAACTCATTCACCATGAAAAATTATTCTTCAGATTGTTCATTGCCTTAAACAAACATGCCAAGTCTGCCAGAGGTTTAATATCAAGAATCTAATAAAGAACTCCTACACTTCCATATGAAGACAATTAACTCCATTTAAAAAATGACAAAAGATTTGAACTTAACATGTGTTTCACAGAAGAGGGAACACATATGGCCACAGACAGGAAGAGGTGTTCCACACCTGAGTGACAGGGAGGTACAGATCACAGCCACAAGGAGAGTAGTTTAATGGGTACAGTAATAACAAAGAAGCAAGGGAAAATCAGACACGGGATTTGGGACGATAGTTACTTCAGATGGGGAGAGCGGAGGGATGGATGGTTAGAAGGAACATCTGGGTAGAAGCAGGTTCTTGTCAGGGTCCTAGCTGTGTCTTGGGTGCAGTGTTCATGGTGTCCTTGTTACGTTATTGAAAATAATTGGATAATTAAATACATGAAAAAGAAATGTAACCCTAACAGAGCTGGGGCTCCCAGGGTGAAGTAGAGATCCTTACTCAGGTGACTCTTAGCTATGGTTGTCTGTTTTGTTTTTTAAGAAATAGCATTCTGAATCCTGGAAGAAGTATTTTGTAGTCAGAAAATATAAATATATGTATATGTATATTAATCTAAAGTTAACAAATTACATTTCCTAGGTGGGGTTCATATGCTGATAAATATCTACTTTATAGAGTTTTAGTACATAAATATTTATAGCTATTTCTGTTCTTTCATAGAAATTTTACATTTTTTTCCCTTTCTTAGGACAAAGTTAAACTATAATCCTCCAAAAGATGATGGATCAACCTATAAGATTGAACTTGAAGGGATATCGGTAATGGTTATGAGAGAGATCCTGGATTACATCTTCAGTGGGCAGGTATGGTGAGACTCACAGGGAGGAAGACTAAGTAGAGGCCGCTCAGGCTCAGGGCGAGGGTCTCCGTCATCCATTCTATGGCCCAGCAACACTGTCCTCTTCATCTGTCATTGTCTGCATGACGCATCTCCTGCCGGGAACGCTGCCCACCTGTTCTTCTGGGGCCCTGCTCTTTTTAAGAGCAGACTGAGTAAAATCTTAGCCCAGTCCCAGTTTTTGTACTGGGACCTCCACCTTCCATTGTGAGATGGGAGGGACCTGGGATGCTCCTTTCATGGGTGTCTTTATGTTTTCAAACCTTAATTCCCCTCTTGCTCTGTACCCCATAACCTGGAAATGGGAGCTTTCTTGGGCAGTGGGAATTATTTTATAGAAATAAAGAGCTTGAGGTTCACACAAATGACAGGCCCCTGCATTGTATTCATGCCTGGGTCAGTAGGACTGACATCCCCGTTGCACCCCGTTCTTGCTGATGTCCCTTTTCCTCTCCGGCTGTTTACATTCCCGGGGTTTAATGAAACCCAGGGAAGAAGGTGTTAAATGATTAGACTTCTTTCTTTTTCTTTATCTTCCTCAAGCCCCCTACCCCAGGTTTCATGATTTAAAGTGTAGCATGAGGGCTCTTATGAATAATCGTAGGTTGAACCGGTGCTAGTTTTTTAACAGGAAGAAGTTAGTGTATCTTACATTTTGTTATGTGAAAATGCATTTTATCTTTACTCTTTTTGAGGGCTTCTTTCTTACTCTGTCCCGTATTCCTTCCTCATCTTATTTTACCTTTCCTGTTTGTAAGAGCCGCCTCCTACCTGTTTTCTAACACACTGCTTGCCTTCTCTGGTTATATTCATTCAGTCAGCCTCGGTGATTGCCATTCTTTTTGAAGTTTTTGAGTTAATTTCATGATGTTACCCCTTCTCTTTGCTCTGAACACGGGGGTGGGGGTGCATGTAAGGTTATGTGTATGCTTCTTAAAAATAAATGAATTTAGATTGATTTGGGGACAGTCCTTAAAATATCGGAGATACTCAGAAGCATCACAAAACCAGGCTGAGAAGCAGCCTGTCCTCTAACTTTGCAAAATCAGTTCAGCAGCAGCTATAACAAGCTATAAGCCAGTAAGAGCATATTCGCATTCAGGCTCGGATTTGAATCTCGAAACCTTATTTACAGATTGACTTCTGTGTTTAGGCCCCAGATAAAATTACTTAGAGCTTAAGAAAAGAAAAATAGACCAAAAAAAATTAATTATGGTTTACATCCATAGTTGCAACGTCCGTTAGAACGGACCCCTGACCTGGCGGTTCAGTTTGATCAGGGCGGAATGTGGGGTTTTCCGCGTGCCTGCATCTGACCGGTGTACAGCCATCCGCTGTCCTGTGGCTGAACTTAATACTTAAGTCAAGTAAACGGGAGAGTTTCCCTTAGTTGTGACTTTCTCGACACACTTCTTTCCACAGTTTTGTTGCTCACTTTATAAGGTGATTGGCAGTCATACGTTCTCTTTCTGTATCTGCGGTACACGGTGTGTGAAATGGGACAGGACTTTCCGTGCCGGCCCGTGCTCTGGAGCCCTTCCCCGTTTCCGAGTGTAGGACCAGCGCCCGTTCTGTGGGAGAGGAGGGTCTGGAGTGTTGTGATTGTGGCCGTATTTTTGAGGCTTGGTTCTTCACATCGCCGGTGTGTTGCAAGCGGGGGGAGGAAGAAGCAGCGGAAGATTAAGGAAAAGCGAAGTTCATCATGATAAACAAGAAATCTTACCTTGGGGATTTCTTCCAGAAAGTAGCTGTGAGACCAGAGCGTACGCATTGTACCCAATGCGATGTTTGGCATTCGGAGTGCCGTGGCCCTCCCCCTCCGAGGGGCCGGTGTGGTGTGTCTGGCTTGCCATCCGGCAAAAGGCGGAACATGGCGAGTCTGGAGGCGGGATTTGCCACAGTTTGGGGGATGGTGTTGAAAGAAACCCTCTTCGGTTTACCACAGAAGGCGGCACGGTCCACCTCCCAAGCGTTTCATCCATTTAGTTCTGGAAAGGAGCAACGTGGACCGTGTACCCGGGAAGGGTTCGTGATAGTTCACGTGGGTAAGGCAAGGGCAGTGCAAGGAAAAGTCAACCAGCCACGTTCTGCTCACCAGGGCCCTGAAGCTCCTCTTGAAAAAGAAGCACCAGGCCGGAGTGTGTGAAACTGCCGACAGAAGGGGAGCTTTCAGGTGGTTCAGCCAATAGGTTAGCGGTCTGGGCTCTAAATACGGACGTCGAAGCATAAAATATTTATGATACTCTTGCAGATCCGGCTGAACGAAGATACAATCCAAGATGTTGTACAGGCAGCGGACCTGCTCCTGCTGACGGATCTCAAAACTCTGTGCTGTGAGTTTTTGGAAGGCTGCATCGCCGCGGAGAACTGCATCGGCATCCGTGACTTCGCCCTCCACTACTGCCTGCACCACGTCCACTACCTGGCCACGGAGTACCTGGAGACTCATTTCCGTGACGTCAGCAGCACAGAAGAGTTCTTAGAACTCAGCCCGCAGAAGCTTAAAGAAGTGATTTCTCTCGAGAAGTTAAATGTCGGCAATGAAAGATACGTGTTTGAAGCAGTAATTCGATGGATAGCGCATGACACAGAGCTGAGAAAGGTACCTGTGGTTTATAACGTGGTCTGACTGCCTTTTTGCTTACTTCCTGATTCCGTTCGCTCATTCATTTATTGATGGACTCCACCACGTGGGTGTTTTCTCTTTCCCCTTCAACTCGAAAGGCTCACCAAGTTGTGATCTAAAAGATGTCTGGGGGTCCCTGGGTGGCTCAGTCTGTTGGGCCTCCAACTCTCGATTTCGACCCAGGTCATGACCTCGGGGTCCTGAGATCGAACCCCACATCGGGCTCCATGCTCAGAGGAGTGTCTGCTTCCCTCTCTCCTTTTCCCTCTGCCCCTCCCCCCATGCCCTCTCTTGCTTTCTCTCTCTCCAATAAAATCTTTAACAAAAATAAGATAAAAGATGTCTGTGGTACATCCTTACATAGGGCCATTGCATAGGATCAAGTGGTGTTTTCTTTCAGACTAGACTACAAAAGCTCATGAAACTCATAATATGCCAATGGGAATATTAATACTTGTAAGGACCGTAATATCTTTTCTGCATTCCTTTTAGCGGGAAGATGCATTTCAAGCTTAAGCTGGGGAGTTTAGAAATTCAGGGTTCCCACTCTCTTGTTCAGCACCCATCTTTGCAACATTAATGGGTGGACCTAGGACTCTGACGGGGGCGGCAGAGTGAGGGGCACACACAGCTCTGGCAGAGAGGGCAGGGGAGTGGACATCAGGAACCGCTGTGGTGTGGGCTCTCCCTGGAGTGATCGACACCACTCAGCAGAAGGCTGGAGAATGTTCTGCGGTGGGCCAGTGCAGTCAGAGGGGAAGGTTCTGGGAGCAACAGCTGGGAAGGAAGGGTCTCAGAGAATACCAGGTTTTAGACCCAAACTGTCACTACAGTGGGGGAGAGAGCAGAATCACAGAGCTTGAAGTCCAATATTTATAGACACCAGCTTCAATTGCTATATCCGAAGAAAGAACCATGTTAGGTGTCAGGGAAGTTTTCGAAATGTATGATCGCATTGTTAATGGTTCTCAGCAACTGTTGACTTAGGTTTTAGTGACTGTCTCATGATTTGAAAAATTCTATAGGCTTATTTAGAAACTGTGGACTACTGTAATACAGACGGAAACTGTTACACAGGAATGAGAAAGAAATCCACACTCCTGTGTGGTTGTAGTCTCAGGATAGGCAGTACAGCTCGTGTTTGGTTTTCCACATTAGTTGAGTAGATGAGGAAAGGAGATAGGAGAATTCTCAGTTCACTGCTGCTCAGAGAGACCACGGTCACTAGCGGTCCCGGTGAGGTTGCCGCGGAAACTAGAGGCAGTCCGACCTCTGGCCCCTCTGAACCTCATTCCTCAAGGACTCTTGGCTTTACCACTCAGGACATGGAACAGTATACCTTCAAATGACTGTTCCAAAACCAAGAAAAACTCGTCTGCTAAGGAGTTTCACCTCGTGTATGTGGAATGCTGTAGTCCATGAGATCAAATTTAATGAGCCGTCACGGAAGGTATATAATTCATGATATATGTGTTAGGTATTTTTTAACAATAATAATGAAGAAACACATAGTACTCGGAATTTTTCGGAACTCTCGCTTTTCTGTTTTTCTTGTAATGTTAATGTTGATGGATTTTGATTATCTCTTTTCCCGGCCTGAATTAAGCTATCGCTATGTATAATGTTCCCGTAAATGCGATGGAACCTCTAGCGTGTCCGACTCTGTGAAATAAGGCCCCTGCAGCCCAGTGACCCTCTCGGGTGTAAAGAAGGCTGCTTGGAACTTTTCTGCGATACCTCACGTATAAGTCTGAACTGGTTATTCTTTAAGTTAAGCTTGTCTTTATCAAGGCCATGGGGAAATAGAAAGGAAAGGGGCCGGTGAAGCAAAGTCCGGCAGCGCTGGCCTGGTGACTTGCCCACTGCTGATCCTTGAACAATTTCGGCTTTGCCGTGAGTCAGAAAGCGCATGTTCTAAAGCCTGTGTGCTGCGTCCCACATTTTTTTCTCCCCACCCTTCCTACCCTCCTGTGCAGGTTCACATGAAGGACGTGATGTCAGCGCTGTGGGTTTCTGGGTTAGACTCCAGCTACTTACGGGAACAGATGCTCAATGAACCCTTAGTACGAGAAATCGTCAGAGAGTGCAACAACATACCACTGAGCCAGCCGCAGCAGGGGGAGGCCATGCTCGCAAACTTCAAGCCCCGCGGCTACTCGGAGTGCATTGTGACTGTTGGCGGAGAAGAGAGAGTGTAAGTATGGATGTGCTTCGTTTCAAAGGTCGTAGAAGGGAAGAGCTCTCTCCGTGTAAACAGGAATTCGTGGTATTGTTTTTGGTGTCTAAGCATAATAGCAATAGATATTTTAAAAATGTTTTAAACATTCTTTAGAGCAGTAAAACTAGTCATAGTTATTATAAGCAGAACTATGTAAAACACATTAACTGCTAATCAATTATTTATTTCCTTAGTTCACGGAAACCAACAGCAGCGATGCGATGTATGTGCCCTCTTTATGACCCTAATAGGCAGCTTTGGATTGAACTGGCCCCTTTAAGCATGCCAAGAATTAACCACGGAGTTCTCTCAGCAGGTACCATTCTGCGGTCAATTTTACTTAAACACAAGATCAAGTAAATATGTGATTTCAGGGTTGTACGGAATGACTCAAAACCTTTTAGAGGGGCGCCTGGGTGGCTCAGTGGGTTAAAGCCTCTGCCTTCGCTCCGGTCATGATCCCAGGGTCCTGGGATCGAGCCCCGCATCGGGCTCTCTGCTCGGCGGGGAGCCTGCTTCCTCCTCTCTCTCTGCCTGCCTCTCTGCCTACCTGTGATCTCTCTCTGTCAAATAAATAAATAAAATCTTTAAAAAAAAAACAAACCTTTTAGAGATTTAATTTTAAGAGATAATTTTATTATCTCCATGATGACGTCTTCTATGTGGCTCTCGCTTTCAAGACTTTGTAAGGAGAAGAGTGCCTTCTGTCAGTCTGTATTGTTCCTGAATCTTTAATATGTAGCTATTTTTAAGACTTTAGTGGAAGAGCATTTTACTTGATGACTTACTGATAGAAGGGCAGCATTCACTGACTCTTACTACCGGTTAGCTGTGTGGCCACACCCAGAACACAGAATTCCCTTGAGCCATAAAAGTCCCTTTTTTTTTAATTCATGCAATTTAGAATTACAGTAACTATGAAAAGTAAAGGTGTTCTGCCAAAGCAGGCATTTCGTGTGAGACTTTATAAAACAGTACTTACATTAGCAATGGTTTAAGTTACTTTACCGAATGTGTGTTTCACTTGACCTTCACGAGTTTGAAGACAGCTCTACCTTATTCAAAGCTCTCACTCAAGGAGGTGATGGGAGAGGTTATATTTGTGGCCCTCTGACTGCCCCCTTTCTTTTCACCTTGCTCTGCTCTTTTGGGTTCACCCACAAGTGCCATTTCACTAAATTCCAATTATTATCAACAGTCTTCCTGGAATCCTTCATACTGTATAGTCTCTGCTTGCCCACTAACATTACTTTAAAGAGTTTGAAAGGTATTCCATCCCATTCCATACTATAGAAATGGCTGAAGCTGTACTGTAGTACAGAAATTGAATCATTTTTTTGGGTTCCAAGGTGGTTGAACTTATTGTCGATAATAATATAAGCAGCGGAATGCAGTAGTGTAGCCGACAGGATGTGAGTCTCATTTTCTTGCTCTCTCTTCTCAGAATTAGCTTCCTTACATTTCCTTCCCATAATATGTACACCTATTCAAAATTTTCACACATGCACACCTGCCACAACGTTTCCTATATCACAGATTTTCCGAGATTTCCTAGAGGGATCGGTACTTCAGAAACATTGAACAGTGAGGATGGGGTCATGTTCGGTTATACTGAGAGCAAAGCTGTGACGTGATCGAGTGGTTCCTATTTGTCCAGCCAGTACTGTGTTTCTTCTTTTCCTGCCTTTTTTTTTTAATTGATGGATTTTTTTTTTTTTTTGGGTCATTCACTTTGTGCCCTCTCTTCCAGGTTAGAAGTTACATTCTTTGTCTATATTCCTTTGAAAGTCATCATAGATACCCTAGCCTGTATTCTTTTTTTGTTTTGTTTTTTGTTTTTTGTTTTTTGCCATTCTGCGAAGGGACAGAAACCCTAGCCTGTATTCTTAAGTTATAAAAGCCCAAGTGCATTTCTCCTATTCTTCATGTTTCACAGTCTTGCAGTATTAAAATATATGACTGTTTATGAATAAGTATCTACATATAAATGAGTTCAATTCATCTGTTTTAAATATATATATATATACACACACATACGGAGAGAGAGAGAAAGTGTGTAGGTTTACCCACATATTCTCCACTTTCTTTGTTTTTCTTTCTTACTCCTCAGACCTTCCATCTAGCCTTATTTGCCTTCTCTGAGGTCCATCCTTTTGAATTTCCT
Source organism: Mellivora capensis (assembly GCA_004024625.1). Taxonomy (NCBI): domain Eukaryota; kingdom Metazoa; phylum Chordata; class Mammalia; order Carnivora; family Mustelidae; genus Mellivora; species Mellivora capensis. The sequence goes on along the minus strand of PISX010000008.1, from coordinate 486,564 downwards.
TTACTGTGGGTCTACTGGTAGCAAACACTTTGATTTCTTTGTCTAACAATGTCATTGTTTTGCCTTCATCCTTAAGGATACTTGTGCTGGGATATAGAATTTTAGGGCATCTTGACTCTGTGGCTTGGTCTTTCCTCAGATCTGGAAAATTCTTACTCATTTTTACATCTTCAGGTATTGCCTCTGTTTCATCGTCCTCTTTCCCCCTGCTTTTTTTGGAAGTCCGATTAAACATGGCTACACCTTTTTGCCCTGTCCTTAGCCTTCTACCTCTGCTTTGTTTTGTTTTCCATGTTCTTGCCTCTCTGTGTGTTGCCCTCTTGATGATTTCTTTTGATTTACCCTCTGCTTAATGAGTTCTCTCTTTAACTCTGACAGATCTGCCATTAAACCTATCTATTAATTTTTTCAAATTTTATGTTTTTATTTTCTTATTACTAGAGATTCTCTTTAAATTTTTTTCAGATCTGCTGTGTCACTTCTACAGTCCCCTTTTTTCTAAGAGTTCTCTTAAAATTTGTCTTTCAGGGGGCACCTGGGTGGTTCAGTTGGTTAAGCATCTGCCTTTGGCTCCAGTAATGATCCCAGGGGCCTGGGATTGAGCTCCACATTGGGCTTCCTGCTCAGCGAGAAGCCTGCTTCTCCATCTCCCTTGGGCCCTCCTCCACACTCATGCTCACTCACTTGCTCTCTCTCACACTCAGATAAATAAATAAAATCTTTGTAAAAAATTTGTCATTCCGTTTTTAAACATAGTAGGCATTGTCATTTTATCATCTTTCTGGAGAGTCCAATATGTGAAATTTGAAGTCTCTGCAAGACTAATTCCTATTGTCCGTTCTTCACAGAGTCTAGTTTCTGTGTCCGAGTATCTTTGGTTGGGTGGTGATCATTTTAGTAAAAATTAATTGTAGGAATAATTTGATGCTTTAAAATTTTAGAATATTAGAATCTAAAGATTAGGTAAGGATATTTTCTTCCACACAAGTTTTACATTTGTTTCTTCCAGTTGCCTATAAGCACTGCACATTTGGAATTGAATTGCTGTAAATCAAACCCAAACCTTGAGATCTCCTAGACAAGGGAGGAGATTTAAATCTGGTTTCTGGTTCTGGTTAAACTGTGGAGAGGCTCTCCTGCCAGAAGTCATACTTCCTGTGGGCCTGGGGTTTTGATTTTTGTCCCTTTCATGCCCTCAAGGCCATTATAAGAAAGTTTGGAAATTTCCCAGATTGGTGAATGCCCTCAAAGCAAAATGGTTTCCGTGGGTGGTGACCTTTCCAGCTCCCCCTTTTCCTTTCAGCTTTGCCATATTGCCCTGTTGCCTTCTTCTCTTTTAAGATTATTTTATTTAAAAAATGTTTTGTCCAGCAATTCAGCTGTTTTGCACAAGAGTTGGTATGTATAACCTAATCCACCATTACCTGAAATAGGAAGTTCAGCAGTGACCCTTAGATCCTGTTTTGAACATGAACTGCACAGGTGCCCCAGATCTGAGTGCTCCTGGGCCTTGAACAAGCAGATGTGGGCTGTGGATGAGAGGTTGTCTGAGAATCACAGGGAGATGAGGATAGTCGGAGCTGGTTGGTGTCCACGTAGGTGGTGCCAGTCTGGGCTGCGTGCTATAGGGTAGTGGGGATCCACCCAGATGCTGAGTGAGGTGAAATGGCCAAAGCGAGCCCCAAATGTGAATTAGCCTCTCTCACCAAGGATCGAATGAATTATGATGAAAACCTTAAATCCACTGTTGTCATTAGAGAAGTTACCTCCAGATACTGTCTCTACAGCTGTGCCATTTATATTCAGCAGGAGATGGGAATTGAAGACTGAAGTTTCAACTTTCTCATGTGTTTCATTTGATTTTTACAGAGGGATTCTTGTTTGTATTTGGGGGCCAAGATGAAAATAAGCAGACCCTGAGTTCAGGAGAAAAATATGACCCAGATGCAAACACGTGGACGGCATTGCCACCGATGAACGAGGTAAAACGTTCTTTTTCATTTGTTTGGTAGAGTGTCTGTCTTCCCTTTAGCACTTTCATTTGTTTTGCATCTGTGTGTATGTAAGGAGAGAAATGGCGACCCTGCCACACCCTGTGCTCACTACCCTAGTGCCCCCCGTCCCAGCTCCTCTCTCGGTGTCTTCCTTTGGTCCATCAGACCGCCTCGTGTTTCCTCAAACCTACACACACTCTTGCTTTGGAACCTTTGCCAGACACCCTTGTGGCTTGTTCCCTGCTTCCATCAGTGTTTGTCCATGTGGCACTTCCCAGGGAGGCCTTCCCTCCTGCCCCTCAGCTCTTCTGTCTCCGCCCATTTACTTTCTCTTCGTATCACGCAATACCTTCTCAAATACTGGATATTTTTTAATTGTTCACACAAACTCCTTGATGGCTGGGGATTTTGTCTGGCTGCTGAGGGCTCTGTCTTTAGTGATAGAGCAGCACTGGGCACAGAGGGGACAGCAGGGACGCTAAGCAGGTATTTGTTGACAAATGTCCCCTCGGGCTTCTGTCATTCCACTTGGCCGTAGCAGGAGCCCGGCCTCCCCATGCCTCTCCCAGCCTCTAAGGCAGAGCTCTTGCTGGGGTTCTTCCTTGTCTTTCACACAGCAACTTGGAAGCACTTTAGCCCATTGCTAAACACAGTTTTATTGAACCAGAAGGTATTAGTTCTTGTTGTTGTGAGCTATGGTGAGTACAAAATGGTGACTCCACCAGTGAATTTATCTTGCATGTAATTCCCTTGTTTTTAATAACTCCTGGATTGGGTTCTGTCTCTCATGACAGAAAGGTGAGCTGCTCGGAAAATCGCACATGTCTGAGAGAGATGGTTTTGAGCATGACACCTCTTTGCTGAAACTCTGGAATGTGATGGTATCTGTAGTTTTTATTAAATGTGTGGATATGTGCTTTCAGTCTGGTGGTTGTCTTTTTATATAAAGAGATCTTTGATGTCTTTTCAGCCACGACATAATTTTGGTATTGTGGAGATAGACGGAATGCTGTACATTTTAGGAGGAGAGGATGGTGAGAAAGAGCTGATTTCCATGGAGTGTTACGACATTTATTCTAAAACCTGGACGAAGCAACCTGACCTGACCATGGTTAGAAAGGTGAGAACCATATCTTGTGATTACGGATTGGGTTTTAAAGTCAGCCTTTCTTCCTTTCCCACATCCACCTTTCACTACAATCGATAGTGTTGAAAGAGGGAAGGTCACAGACTTCTGTCACTTTCGGTGGCTTGCCTTCATTGTCATCAGCCCTATACCCGGACAGGAGACGGAGTGCGTGTGAGAGCTCACCCTGACGGGGGCTCTGCAATGCACTGCTGTGCCCACCCCTGCTGTTGACAGATGCTTTGTGAGCACGCTAACCTAGGAAGCAGCCAGGTCTTCCAACCCTCTTGTCTTAATGATCAGGCAGGCTTGAGGAGAGACAGCCTGCAGGTAAGCACGGCCACTGTGTCGAGAGTAGAGCGAAGACATGGCTTCCGTTAGCCATTTAGAGCACAGGCTGCCTTATTCCCGTTTTCTGCGCTGGGAGGGAGGGGCTCTTCTTCACACCGAAGCTTCCAGTCTTGTGGATATTTACACCTTGGGTGCTGTGCTCCCACTCTCTATGCTTAACTCATTTGGAGCAGGAATTGAATGACATGTTGCTCGACAGAATCTAAATCTTGGAATCTTCAAATAGTTGTGGAAGAATGGAGAGACTGGAAAGCTCCTTTAAAAATTCGGGTATTTACGTATCTCACTGAGCACAGTCACGTCAGATGGAGTTAGCAAACACTACTGCCTCCTCTTCTTGCTTTAAAAAAAAAAAAACATGTACTGCCTCCTCTTCTTGCTTTTAAAATCCTGTTTTCCTAGTATTGGGAAATACCATAGTTTTACTATTAGAAACCAAATCCTTTAAAAGACACCCTGTGGTGCTCTCTAGACTAAAGTGGGTATTTGTCTAACGTGAGTAGTAAGTGTTGCCTCCCCATCTCTCGCTTTCTCCTTCCAGATCGGCTGCTATGCAGCTATGAAAAAGAAAATCTATGCCATGGGTGGAGGGTCGTATGGAAAACTCTTTGAATCTGTGGAATGTTATGACCCAAGGACCCAGCAGTGGACTGCTATCTGTCCGCTGAAGGAAAGAAGGTACGAGAATGCGGGCATGGACCATGTAGGCGCCCCGTTTCTTTCAAATGAACCTTTCACTTGTCTTGGCATTTGGTTTCTGTAAAAGTACATGAAAAATCCATTTCTGGAAAAGGAAGACCCACATATTTATGGAACCCTGAACATTGCAGAGTTAAAACAAGCAGAAGAGGAGCTAGGGAATTGGGCCATGAGTTGTAAATCCAGTAGCTGATACGCTGCGTGTGGCCTTTCAGATTTGGAGCCGTGGCCTGTGGCGTGGCCATGGAGCTGTACGTGTTTGGGGGTGTCAGAAGTCGTGAGGACATCCAGGGGTCTAATGAGATGGTCACTTGCAAGTCTGAATTCTACCATGACGAGTTTAAACGGTGAGTTTGAACGGTTTCACCTAACTTGTGGAACTTTTCCTTTCTGCTTTCAGAGTCATGTCTTCGATTTGTTTTGTTTTGTTTTCAAGTTACTTGACTGAATTATCTTGTTTATTTAGGACATATGCCTAGTGCTTACTAGAGATTTTGTCAGAGACTTCAGAAGTATTCGTAGCTTAAAACTGTAGAACGATGTTTCTGAAATCTGTATCAGACCTTGATCCTTGGTTGTTTAAAATCATTCATTGGCTCCCTATGGCTTTTAGGAGAAAATTTAAACTCCTTAACCTAGCATGTGGCCTTCTGTGATATGGCCTTTCTCTCTTCTTTCCGCTGTAGTCAACACAGATGCTTCACTTGAGTTACAGTGAGCAACATTTTCTCCCCAAAACATGTTATTGATTATCTGGGCTCTGTGCTTTTATACTGTTCCTTTTACCTAGAATCCCCTTCCAACATTTATCCAGTTAATATAGTCTCTTCCAAAGCTGTGCGTAACTGTCACTGCCTAAAGAAAGCCTCCTCACACCTCCCAGTCCGGTTTAGGCTCCTCCATCTGTGATCCCATAACATTCAGGTCATGTCTCTTGCATTGTAATTGTTCACCATAAGATTCTTTTTTTTTGGTAAGATTTTATTTATTTATTTAAGAGAGAGAGATCGTGAGAGATCATGAGCAGGGGGGAGGGCCACAGGGAGAAGCAGACTTCCCGCTAAGCAGGGAGCTTGATGCAGACCTCCATCCCAGGACCCTGGGATCATGATCTGAACTGCAGGCAGACTCTTAACCAACTGAGCCACCTAGGCACCCTAACCATAAGATTCTTGAGGGCAAGGTTGGGCTCAGCTGTCCATGGATCTTAGCTTCAGCATCATACCTGGCCTGTGTTAGACGCCCAATGGAAGGTAGAGTCGGTGAATGAAGTGTGGTGTCAAGGACTCTCGAAACATTTGTTTCAGGTTGCTGTACTGGTCTTGTAGACTAGGCATGCTTCTACCAACCTCCTTCCCTTCTCTCCTCCCCACATTTCATTATGGTAACCACTAAACTGCACTATCTTAAATCCTAGAGGGAAATAAATGGTCATGTGAAAATTCATCTTGTTACAGTATTTCAATCCTGTTACCAGAAGGGGGTGCCATAAGGCAACATTTAATTTCATACTATTTTAGATTAGAGCAAACAATGAGCAGCCACCAGACTTTAGAGATACATACAAATGTTACCTAACTTTTGATGTATTTCAAAGAGAGGATATTTGCATAGCCTTTCTTCCCCACCCCCACCCTCCCCCGCATCAATTACAGGGGTAGACCCCCTTAGGAAAATTTATTAGACAAAGTATGAAAACAGTTTAGACAATGTCTGCTATGGTGGGGGTGGGGCAGCATTTCAGACTTTTATACATTTCTCTACGTAGATTATTGTGAGGGCAACCGTCCAAGGTGCAAAGTGGCATGTTAATTCCTGCCCAAGTGACTCTCGAGACTGTCTGCTCAATTTCATTTATAAGCAGTGGTCAGTGTGTTTGGTCTCCGATAAAATACGGACCTGTGCCGTCTTCATAATGAGTGACTGCTTGGGCAGTGTGAGCTAGAGGCTGCCACTTGTTTGCTGGGGGAATCAAGGCCACGCATGCCTCACCCGTCCCTGTCCCTGTTTGTTTATAGGACTTAAATCTGGCTGCAGAGTTTCTCAGTTTGCTCTTGATCTGCTATCAATTGCTAGAACTTTCTATTTCTGTCAGGTTGTTTTATATTAATAGTTAACAAGCTTTAAACATAGGTGTAGTACTTGCTATTCATAACTATTAGACATAAGAATATGCCTCCTTCCTTGATATTTAAAAGCACTTCCAAATAAATTCATGGATCAGTAGTCTCCTTGTTTCTGAGCTGTCCGGTGTTACTTTTTTAAGGTAAACTCTAGGCCCAACGTGGGGCTCGAACTCACAGTCTTGAGATCAAGAGTCTCATGTTCTACCAACAGAGCCAGCCAGGAGCCCACCCATGTTAGTTTTTAAATAATAGAATGAGGAAAGCTTAATTTCTTTCGTCAATATAACTTATAGGGTTCTTACTTGTTTGAGGACCCTAGAGGCATACATAACTCTAAGTGCCTTTTATTAACTCATTTGTAACTCATTCAGTCTTCAAAATAACCCTCTCAGTCCCTATGTGCTCTTTTTAGTCCTCTTTTAAACCAGAACACAGAGAGGTGAAATAATGTGTTCAGAGATACACAGGTAGCAAGTAGCAGAGCTAGACTTTGAACTCGGGCCCTCTGGCCCAGAGGCCACCTTTTCAGCCACCACTCTACACTGCTTTCAAAATACAGGCTTCCCTGTAAAAATCTATAGGAAGAAAATAACATATAGCAGTAGTTTGTTTTTCAGAAGAGCAGATGTTTCCAAGTATGTTATATTTGCGTATTGTGGAAACTGTTGCCAGAGGACCAATCTGTATTAGATTGGAGACCATTTATTGTTTTTAAGTAATCTCTTGTCTTTCCTGCCTTTGTTCCCTATTTTTAGGTTAAAACTTTCCTGGAAAAATGCCATACCTTATTTTCTCTGTTTCTAATGAAAAGCAAAACTGTTTGAAGGAAAGCAAAGAAATTGCCATAAGTTCTATCACATCATAGTAACAACTTAGTAATATTATCCAGAATGACAGGTAGCTCTGTTTCGATTCCCAGCATCCCTGCTCTTCTAATACCACCATCCTCCCAGTTATCCGTACTCAATAAAGCTTATCCTGATTCTCTCTCATCCTTCACATCTTATCGGTTGCCAAGTCTCGTCTTCTTTTGTAGACTCTGGAATATTTTCCAGATCACCCACCCTCGTTTCTCTGCTTGTGCCCTGCCGTGTCCACGGCAGAAGGTTAGCCTTCTAACTAGTTTTCCTGTGCTTTTGGTCTGTTTGTGTTTTTGAAAGATTAATCCGACTTTGGTAATTTCATTCTCCTTCTAGAAATTCTTGGTATTTCCCCATTGCTTACCAAACAAAGATAATAGTATGTAGCCCCCTGCTGGGATCCTTCATTGTCTGAGGTTAAGAGAAATGTTCAGTCTTTCCCAGTCTCTTCCCTCCCATGTCCTGCACTACAGCTCCTTTCTTAATCCGTCCTGTGTCTGGCTGCCTCCATGCACATGCTCAGCCCGCTTCTGTTTCTCTAGGACACTCATGGTGGCTGCTGAAATCAGGACCTGTCAGTTTCATCTTCTGGTCCCTGAATGTGTAATTGAGCAGACATACTTGACAATGGGCAGAATCCTCATGTTGATTCTCTGACCTGGGTTGTGGGGGCAATTATGGTAGGAGAGGCTGCCTGGAAGTCTCTCTAACTTTCCTACCAAGACGGAAAACCAAAAGCAGTTCTATATCCTTGAGGAATTTACAGAAATTAGTGTCACCATCAAAAACTTGAAAAATGCAGGAATGGGGCTACCTTTCATATCCCCACTTAAGTCATTTAGAGAAAGTAGAAAAGTCAGATGGATTTCGAAAAATGTCCATGTGCTTTCATAAACGTAATTCAATGGTTACACTGATCACAGATTTAGTACCAGATGTAGAGTCTTTCCGCAAATATTGTATCTTTATGCAACACAGACTCTGGCCTTGGTCTGCAGCTTTTGACCCGTGGTGGCAGGGGCCACCAGAAGCAGTTTGCTTTTGCCCGGCAGGGCCAGCAGGCCCCCTGCACTGTCTGACCTCAGGGCTGTATCACTTCTGCTGTTTCCATACGTTAGTCCAGGGAGATCGTGATCACCTTGGTGTCCCGTGAAAGCATCTTGCCGATCTACTCCATTGACATTGTGGTGTTTGGATTGACGGTTGGGAGTACTGCTAGTACTACAGACACCTTTGCAGGTCATGGGGAGCTGAACCGTGCTCCTGACCACATCTGTTTCAGTCACGGCCCACTCAAGAGATAGAAACTATACCGGTAATCTGAACAGAGAAAATGGAATTCACATAATTATTTACTAGGAAGAGGTGGTTAACAATGAGTGCAGAAATAGCTACTGTAGGAAGTGCAGCTACTACTACCTTTAGGGCTGAGGGCAATACCCTAAGAAGGGGCAAACTGGGAAGAGACCTCCCCGCCCTGCAAGGGTATGGTGTGGCAACTGGGTTCAGGACGCTGCCTGTTGGGTGGCAGAAGACCTTGCTGAGGGCAGGCACCTCTGGGTCCCCTGAACACTGCAGGCAGCAGCCCTTGGGACGAAGGAGAAAAGCACACCAACCCTGGCAAAGAAGCCCTTTGTGGTGCCCAGCCTCGCAGTCCCTCCAGCGCCCTCTACTGGCAAAGCCCACCACTGCATTTATCTTTTCAAGGCAGTTCATTTTCTCCATTGTGTTTTGTGTTTCATTGGTTTCTGCTCTTGTCTATATTATTTCCTTCTTTTACCTTCTTTGGGTTTATCCTGCCCTCTCTTTGCCAGCTTCTTCAGGTAGAATTTTAGAGCTCTTCATTTCTTTACTGAAACCTCCATCTTTTCATCATAAGCATGTTTCCCTTTCTTTTTTGAACATAGTTATAGTGGCCACATTCAGGTCCCCACCTGATAGATCATCCCAGCATTCAGTTATCTTGGAGCTGGCGTCTGTGTATGGTTTGTTACCTCGAGAATAGGTTCTCATTTTTCTGGCTTTTCTTTTGTTGAGTAATTTGAGGTTGCATCCCGAACATTGTGAATGGCATGGGGCCCTGAAGTCTCTTCCCGTGCTTCAGAGAGTTGCACTGAGAGTTCTAGCAGGTCATGCCCGTGGCTTGGCTCCTGGCAGGCTGTCAGGCCCGCAGCGCACGGCAGCTCAACCCCGTTGAGCGGTTCTGTAAGCCAGCCTCAGTTACAAGCACTCATGGTTCCAGGGTCAGTCCAAGACTTGAGACAAGCACATGCATGTAAAATTAGGCATCCTTCTCTACGTCTCACCTTTCTGAGACTTCCATACACTCTGAAGATTCTGGCTGCCCTGATTCTAGTGGCCACAAAGATGACGGGTCTTCTCATGGGGTCTCAGCCCCCTGGAGCTGCCAGCGTCATGCCTCCTTTGGCCAAGGTACCAAAGATCCAGAAACTCCTCCTCCTGGGTTGCTTGTTCCAGTTTTCCTTTCTTTCTCAAATCTGCCTGCTTTTGCTTAGTCTCCAGAGGCTTCAGGCACTGGTCTTTTGTATCTAACCCAGAGTTTGTAGCTGGAACTCTTATCCAGAGTTCCTCGCAGGGCGATTGGCTTGTTAAGGGAGGGCTTCTTTCTCCCCCCAGAAGCAGAAACCTCACTAGAGCTCCCTCTGTCTTTACTTCTCCTCTCCAGTTGATTGTTGCCCCCCCCCCCGCCCTGCACCATCTCTCCTTGCCTGTCTTTCCCTCCTACACTGCTCTTGCTGAAACTCGCTGCTCCAAGCCAGACTATATTCGAAAGTCTTCTTCATTGCTAATTCTAAGGGACTAGAGGACACATCCTGGTAGCCTCAAGTCCTGAGAAGTCCGTGTTTGAAAACATTGTAACTAAAGGCATACTGTTGCTTCCTCCATTACAAAGGTGACTGCTACTTAGTGACGCCCACTAGGTGCTGGGTGCTCTGTGATGTAATTTACACTGACCACTTCCTTTCATCCCCGCAAGTCCTTGGATGTGAGTGGTGGTGGTTGGTCTCCCCACTTCACAGATGATGGTTAGCTAAATTGTCCAAGGTCAACGAGGTGTAGATGGCAGAGAAAGAAGGCAAAACCATATGCCTTTTACACCTGTTTAAAAAAAAACCGCAGCTAAAGACATGCTGCAATTCAGTTTTTTATGTTAGTTTCATTTCATTCGAAGCTTCAGCGTTATATGATATAGATCACCTAGAATTGTTTTTCTGGAACTCAGGAACTCTGAGTCATTGATCTGCTTTGGAACAAATTTGGTAGATCATCTACATAGTCTGATTTCTTGAACTTTGTTTAATTATTCCAGGGAAGAATAATGTGAGATTCTCAACTCTACAAAATTATGCCAAAATATTGTTGTATTCTGATACACCTTTCAGTAAACAGTCTAGTTGTAGATGCTCATTTAGAAGTGGCAGTTACCCTCATGAGCATAATAAGCATGGCCCCATCATGGATTTGCCTGGAAGAGCTGTGTGCCTCTGCATGGGGGTTGGGCCTGGGTGTAGGGTTCAGCAGCAGACAAGGCCTGGGGACACTCTCATCAGCTTTGTTTGATTCAGAACCTGGGAAGAATTGAAATGTCAAGGTTTATATATTTGTGTTTAGCCCTGAAGACATAAAATGTGAATAAGCCAGTTATAGTTTGATATTTTCAAACATTTTCTTTCAAAGGCCTCTTCAAGTCCCTGTTTTCACTTTTCAGTAACAGCTCTGGAACGTTTCCCTTCCCCTGTTTCTTAGAGTCATTTTGACGCCAGTGGCCAAACTGTACCCCCAGTTCCAGCAAACTGCTGGATACCAGTCAGCATTCAGATGGAACGTGAGTCAGAAGTTGAGGGAAGGTATTTCGAATATGGCAGCTGTACCTTAGCTGTGTTCTGAGTTGTTATGCGATCTCGAATCATTTTGCTTCCATGTTTCTTAGAATTCAAAATATGGTAGTTGCTACTTTATAACAATCTGGGAAGAGTTCTTTGAAATCAAAGTGCTGTGCTTAGTAAAAGAGTTTCACATTTGTATGTAGCAGCCAGATGACCCGGGTCTAAGCAGCTGTGGCTTCTTGACACTTGATGGCAGAGTTCGAGATACACGCCGTCTGCTCCCATAACGAGTGTAGACCTGGACACTGGCAGTTCTGAAGGGTTTAGATACATCCCAAAGTCTGAGAGGGCTGCTGTGCCCCAGCTGTGTTGTTCGCTGCTAGAAGGAAATTGGTCCAGTTACCTTAAGTGAACATTATTACAAAGCAGAATCTACGGTTGTTAAGGTTGTTGTTTTTTAAACAAAAAACACTTTAATTTTGGAATAATTTTACACTTAATTTTACAGTTTTAATTTTACACTTTTACACTTAAAAATTGCAAAAATAAAGTCCCCATTAAGCCATTCACGCAACCATTCTTTGTGTTAACATCGTACGTAGCCGTAGTGCCGACTTCGAGACCAAGATATTTACGTCGGTGCGGCACTAATAAGTAAACTATGGTCTTCGTATTTTTCAAAGATTTATTTATTTGAGAGGGAGAACACAAGCGAGGGGAGAGGGAGAAGCAGACTCCCTGATGAGGGGCTCGATCCCAGGACTCTGGGATCATGACCTAAGCCAAAGGCAGACGCTTAACGACTGAGCCACCCAGGTGCCCCTAGTCTTTACTCCAGTTGCACCAGCTCGTCCACTCAGCTCTCTTTTCCCTTTGCTCTGAGATGCCGTGCGGGATCCCACAACACACTGTGTTGTCTTTCTTTAGTCTTTTTTTTTTTTTTTTTAAAGATTTTATTTATTTATTTATTTGAGAGAGAGAGAGAGAGAGATCACAAGTAGGCAGAGAGGCAGGCAGGGGGGAAGGGGGGAAGCAGACTCCCTGCTGAGCAGAGAGCCGGATGCAGGGCTTGATCTCAGGACTCTGAGATCATGACCTGAGCCAAAGGCAGAGGCTTAACCCACTGAACCACCCAGGCACCCCTCTTTAGTCTTTTTTTTTTTTTTTTTTAAGATTTTATTTATCCATTTGACAGACAGGTCTTTAGTCTTTTTTAACCTGTGATGTTTCCTTGGTCTTTCCCTGCCTTTCATGACCATTATATTCTTGAAGATAATTGGTGCATGTATCTCTTCATTTGGATTTATCTGATGATTTCTCATGATTAGGCTGAGGTTGGGCCTTTTTGGCAGGAACACCACAGAGGTGATGCACGCCGTTGAGGAGGACGTGCTATCTCCATGTCTTAGTACGGGTGACTCTAACGTTGATTACCTGGTTAAGGTGGGGTCTGTTGGGTTTCGCCACTATGAAGTTGCCGTTCTTTCCTTTTAATTTCCAAAAATCCTGGAAGATATCATTGAAAATATGCACCATTTCTTCTCAAGCTTTGACCACTAATTAAGTACCCGTCGGTGGACCCTCCCTGCAGTCACTATAACTGTGGTGGTTTCCTGATGCTGGTCTATTTCCCTCATTCTGTCTACGTTTGTTAACTGGAATTCTGTAAACAGAAGACCTGTCCCTTCTCCTTATTTCTTTTTTTGACGTATTCAGTTACTTACTTATATCAGTATAGACTCAGGAATATTTATTTTATTCTATGAGTTATAAATCCAGTACTCTCATTATTTATTTTTTTGCTCAGTTGTTCCAACTTTGGCCATTGGGAACACCTTCCTATTAGCTCCATGTCCCTTGGACACACCCGCCCTTCTGTAAGCACTTCCTGTCTGGCAGCACAAGATGCTTCAGACGCCTCTCGTGTTTTCTCTCTCAGCGGGGGAATCAGCCACCTCTTTGTGGAGCCCTGGGTCCTTTTTGTGCTTATTAAATTGATTTTCAGCAGAAGTGCCAAGGCAATTTAGTGAAGAAAGAAACATCTTTTCAGCAAATGATGCTGGAGAGACTAGATATCTGTGTGGAGGAACGGTGAACTTCTGCCTCACACCATACCCAAAATGCAACTTGAAAATGCATTGTAAGACCTGAACATAAAAGCCAAAACTATGAAATCTCCAGAAAAAAGTATAGGGAGGAAAACCTTTGCAATCTTGGAATAGGCAGGGATTTCCTAGAAGGACACAGAAAGCAAGAACTATTTAAAAAACGAAACAACAGCAACAACAACAAAAAATGGAACTTGTCACAATTAAAAACTGTTCTTTGGAAGGCTCCATTAAGAAAATGAAGATAATCGATAAGCTGGGGAAAATATTCATGATATATGTATCTAACAAAGGACTTGTATAAAAATACAAAGAATCTTACAATTCAGTGAGAGGACAAAACCCCAGTTTAAAAAATGAGCAACTCTTTGAGCAGACGTTTCACAAAAGAAGACAGGTGCAGTGGCCAGTGAGCGCACATGGAGATAGCCGGCCTCCCTCTTCTCGGGGAAGCCCACACCGCTAACACGGCTACAGTCAGAAAGACCGTCAGGAGTGAGAGCAGGAGGTAATGCCAAGCGGTTGGCATTCCCAGATGGTGCTAATCAGAAGGCAGAATGGCCAACCCTTTGGAAAACAGTGCAGCATTTTATTACCCGGTGGAATATACGTTAAACCATATAACCAATCAATTCCGTGACACGATATCCACCAAGACGATTCGCACTCCAGTGCCCACAACAGCTCTATTCACCAAAACCAGACACTGGCAGTTCCCCAGATGAGCATGAGCAGGTGCGCAGATAAACAGATTCTGGTCCCTCCATGTCATGGAGTACCACTTAAAAAGAAACAGATTATTGATGCAAGCAACTGTGTAGAGGAATCCCAGGAACATGGTGCTGAGCAAAAGAAGCAGGTTGAAAAGTGCTTGTCCTTTACGTTTCAGTATAGGTGACATTCTAGCACAGGCCAGACTAGTATCCAGAGTGGCAGAAAGGAACCCAGCGGCTGCCCGGCAGTGGGGATGCGGGTTGAGCTGAACTGGCACGGTGCCTAGTACTGTTGGCTCACCGAGTTTTGTCGGCTTCCTTGACCTTGCGGTCATCCTCTTGAGGTCCTTGGTTTTGCCCGTGTGTTCGCTTTGCAGATGGATCTATCTGAACGACCAGAACTTGTGCATCCCCGCCAGCTCCTCTTTTGTGTATGGAGCTGTACCCATAGGAGCCAGTATTTACGTTATCGGAGACCTCGATACAGGTAAGACCCTCGTGGTGACGTTGCTGGATGTGTTTCCCAGGGACGCCAAGGCACGTTGTGTCACCTCTGCTGCTTCTCGCGGTCTAGGTACCAATTACGACTACGTGCGTGAGTTTAAAAGAAGCACAGGGACCTGGCACCACACGAAGCCACTCCTTCCGTCTGACCTTCGCCGCACCGGGTGTGCAGCCTTACGCATTGCAAATTGCAAGCTTTTCCGCCTGCAGCTCCAGCAAGGCTTGTTCCGTATCCGTGTCCATTCCCCTTGAAGAAGGGGCCGGAGCAGAGGCAAAGCTCCCGACCAAGCGCACCGTGACACAGCTTTCTGCGAGGGGAACAGAGGTGGCAGCCGAAACTTGCTCTGTGTGCCGGGCTTTGTATGGTAACTCTGGTGGTTTTACTGTAATGCTTAGAAGCCTGAGGTTCCGCTCTCGTTGGGGAGAACCCGTAACTGCGGAAAAAGCTCTCTTGCAGGAATCGAGTCCCGCACTTAGATGTGTCTGCAGACAAATGGAGGCTAGTCACTGTCAAAGGGAGAAGGGAAGTGGGAATCGGTATCATGTAAAATATTGAAGTTAAAATCCTAAGGTGCATTTTCCCTGAAGGGGACTCATATCTGAGTGACTGCTGTGTTCGAGTACCTGGCTTTGGTAAACAAACAAAAATCCGTATATGCAAATCAACTTATCCAAACATACCAAGATTGCTTTCCTACTGCACTTGGAAGGAAATATCATGCCTAACCCTGCCTGACCGATTAAGGTTTGTGCCTCAAATGTTAGAATGGACTGTGTGCCGGTTAGTGTCCATTTACTACTAGTACTGTGCCCGAAGACCCTTTCTTAAACTATATTATCATGAATTGAAACTAAGATAAAGTTTCTCGTTTACGACATTCTATCTTAGTCATCTTAAAGGTTCAGTAAATCCATGAGTCAGGTTGCAGCCCTCGTGTGAATTTAAGGGAAGTTGCTAACTTCTGTATTAATTCAGATACATCATGCCATAATTTCTGGGGTAGTTCTCCTGGAGTTGTGAAGGGTCTCGTGCAGTGCCGTTCCTCCTTGCAAATAATCAGAACCATTTTATAAACATGAGGTTATTAAACAGAGTAGGAGATTTTCTAGAAGAAAGACATAAGTCAGACAAATCATAAAGGTCTGCTGTGACTACAAAAACTGTCCAGACAAAATATATAGGGATCAAAAACTTCAATCTGTCCGAAAGCACACAAAGTCTTGTTTACTACTGTTTAGGATTGAAAACTTGTCTTAGAACGCGCACCTGCGTAAGAATCTAGTTTTTGTAGCAGAATTTTCTCAGTGCCGTTTACTAGCAAGAGTTTTAGACAAATTATGTTATAAGTAAAGTTTGGCTGGTAGAATAAACTACCTCAACTTAATTTCATTCTGTTCATAGTAGAGCGAATTATCTCTTCCTCCACCCTCTGCCCCTCTCCCACACTCCCATGTCACCCCATTTCCCATTGGGGGAAAAAGTCTGTCGTTAGTAGCACTTATTTTGTAAGATACTTTGTTTTCCATTCAAATTATGCCACCTTAGTGTGCAATCAGAGACTTCAAAGTGCTTGATGACACCATAATTTGAATTTTATGCAATATCAGATTTCTAATCAATTTAATACAGAACTCTTCATTTCTAATTGTTTCCTACAGCTTTTTCCCCCCTCTTGGTAAATGGCTGTAAGAAGCAGTATTTTGTCTTAATTATTAATAAATGTATAAATGTATCCTTTGGTTACAAATTTGAGAATTGGAGTTTCTTCTGGAAACTTCCTAGATGGAATGCTTGTATGCTGTTAACAACATGCATATGAAACATGGCTTATGTCCCCCCCTCCCCCAGCACCATGAACAGAAAAAAAGGTTACCCCCTCTCTGCAGATTTTTTTTTCCTTATACCTACTAGGAGTCACTACTATGCTATAAAAGTTGCCAGGAGAAGCCTTGCCTGTGGGGGTTCTGAAGAATGTTGTGTGTGGCAGAAGATCCTAGTAGAAGAAGGCATGTGGTGTTTATCTTCTGTATCAGAGGCACAGGGCCAGATTTGCCACACGTTCCCGTAACACAGTCAAATCCAGTGTATAAAGCAAAGCTGACCTTTTTTTTTTTTCTTTGTATTGTGTACCAGTCTGCTGTAGTCTGCACACCTTCCCAGTGATGCCTGGGGTATCTTTTCATCAAAGCAAGCCACGTGACCACAGCAGGAGAAAGCAAACTTCTTTTTTCCAATTAGAGATTCATTTTTTAGGGGAAACAAATCGCTGAAAAAGTGAATTTTCTTTGGTAGCATATCCTGTACAGAACAGAACCTTGGCCTTCAGAAGTTACAGCTGGGGTACATTAAAGCAGTGACTGATGTCCTATGGAAGCCATGACAGTCAGCAACTCTCTCTCTTTAATTTCTGAAGCTTAAAATTCTTCCCAGGCTACGCCAGGCCTCTCCATGGAGACAGTTCATTGTTTAGGAGTGAATGAGTCCCTGTTGCAATATTTTCAGTGCCTGCATGACTTGGTCAATTCATTTTATAAAAACAGTTATTTCTTAAGTTTTTTATGCAGTTCATTGACACAGTAGCTGCAGAAATTAGGTAATGTTTTTCAAAATAAATTTGCCACATAATATGGGATGCTATCACCAATAGTAGCTGCTAAGTGCCAAACTGTTATTTTCCTATATATATAATAGATATATTAAAATACTACGTTGAAGTGTAGGAATATATTTAATTTTATTATGTTCAAAAATTAATTATGACCTTTTTTTTATAAAGGACCGTTACTTCGGTATTGTGAAATAAATTTTAACTCATTTCATGCAGGTTTAACATTCCGCTTATGCCTTGAAACATCTTTTCTTGATACATTTTTTAATACTTCTTTTTCACAAGGCACTTTTACCAGGCATAGGTTGGAATTGGCAGTTGAGGATAGATCTTAAAATTTTAAGTAAAATACCTTTGGGGAAAGTGCAATGTATTTTCATTATCCCTCCAACAGAAGGAAAGTTGTCTCAGGTTAGAGTCAGTGAATATTTAAAGGATCTCTCCTAGGCTGCGGTCTAAAGTAGGCTTGTTTGTTTGTTTGTTTAATGCATCCAAATATAGATTTTTCGAAGAGGTAAGTGTTTAATTTAAAATGAAGTGGTTTGTTTGGGGGTTTTTTTGTGAGTGTGTGAGCGTGCTTGTATCCTGCAAGGGAAAAGCGTGAGAGGGAGAGAATGTGTGTGTGTGTGTTATGTGATTTGGTAAGTGTGTTTCCATATGTTTACTTTTTCAATTGTAGTTCAAGACTACATATATTACTGTCTTCTGGTGCTTCAGATAACTTCTTGAGCCTGTGGCCCTTCAGTTTATACTACTGAGTTAAAGTCACGTTGGGTATAAATATTCATAGAGTTGTAGTTGGTAGGAAGTCTTACTTGGTCTTACTTGGTGATTGCATTTCTTTAGAAGAAGACTACCAAGTCTTACTTGGTGATTGCATTTCTTTAGTGGGATTAAGAACAGTGTTCACCAACTAGTATAGTTGGTAGGCTATAAAGATTTGGCCTAAGAAATTTTTACGCTTATTGCTTATTTCATCAGTTCTTTATTTCATCGCTGTGAGGCATCAATAGCTAACAGTAGGCTTTGTTCGGACTGCAACAACCAAAAAAGAGTATTTGGGCGGTGATGGATGGTATATTCTTTGTACTGAGGGGTCTGGTTACATCGCCACTTCAACAACGCTTTGATGGTGCCATTTTTATAATTTATAAGTGGAGGGTGGGGTTCCCTAGGCAACATACAGGAAGCACATCCTTATACTGACCTGGTAGAGATAGGGCTGTCTCTGCTGTGGTGCCTAATTACTTGCGGTAGTAAGTTGGGTTTTTTGGAGACATTCTTTAGCTGCCTTGGTCCATTGGGGTTCCATTTGGTGCATTCCTGCTTCAGTGTACCCAACCAAAAAGTTTTCCAAGGAGTGCTGATAACACTGCGGTATTGCCTTCTTGCTGGCCTGCTTGATTCCAGAGAGCCTCCTGTGGTCAGATAAAGACTGAATCAGATAAAAATTGATTATCTGGGGAAAGAATGAGGTGGCACTTGGCATGGATTTAAAAGGCACTGGAACCCCCTTAAGAAGCACCTGGTGAGGGGGAAGGGTAAGACTGCCTCGTTCTGTGGCTGCCCCTCAGGAAGTCGGGGAGCCTTCGGGAGCCAGGGAGAGAGGAGACTCCCGATTATTACAGAAAAGCTGTCCTGGGTTTAATCAGCAAATGCTTCTAGAGCACCGGCCAAAAATTCTGTTGGGATTTCTGGGGAGCTTTCATGCTGCCCTCCCTCTAGATGGTCAACTCCTTGTGAGCAGCGACCCTGTCTTGGCCATCTGCTAATCCCAGTGCTTGGCACACAGCAGGCAGCCGGTAAATGGTTGGCCACTGCAATACAGTACTCTTGTTGTCAAAGCGATGTTCATCACTGGATTGAGAAGTCCTCTCCATGAGCGACTCATTTTGCTGGAACTTTGTACACAGACGGGCTGTCCTCATGGTATAGGGTGAGTACAGAAAAAAAAAAAAAAATGCAAAGTGCCTGACGTAACAGATGGAGACCTCTTTGGTGTCCATATGGTTCTGTAGGATTTGGGGACCCTATCCTCAGCACACCTAATGCCGTTTATCACACTTGGTGTTGGGTTTTAGTTATTGTTTTGTATAAGTGGTTCCAAGCCTTTTCCAGAGCATACTGCTTGGATCCTCACATCTCCGTGATGGGTGCAGCGCCTCCCGCCCTCGGACAGGGAGTAGTCTCTCAGGCCCAGGAGATGCGGCCTCGTTCCCCACCTCACATGTGAGCAGAAACCATTATCATTTCACTGTTCAGCCTTTGAGACTCCCACTTAGTTTTCTAGGTGTACAAGTATTTTTAGTCGTAAAAGAATCATTTGTGCTATAACTTAAACCCCCAAACGTGTCCTTCACAAGTTACACAGATGTTAAGCTGAAAGGTGTTCGGTTTTCTTTGTCCATTAGCCAGAGGAAATTTAAGAATTTATGAAGGTCGTAAGAACAGAAGTACCAAGTATTCGTGTTTGACAGAGAAGCACTTTTTCCTTTTAAAGATCTGAAGCATCATTTATACCACTTTTCTTACCACATCTGAAATCAGTGAGGGAGAAGGGATTGTGTCCTAGAGTGGTGGAGAAGGTATTTTGCTTGCTCATAGCGCCTGAAGTACTCTTGCTAGCCGGTTCAGGAATAGAGATGTGTGGTATGATGGTGAGCTGTGACCCACTTGCCCATATGGAAGGACATGAAATCGGGCTGAGGCTTTGCAGCTGGTGGTCAAGTCAGTACTATGGAAATAGAGACTTCTGCGGGTTTTTTGGCAAGCCAGCTGGTAAAACTTTTAAAACTTGTGTAATTTTGGAAGCGATTCTATTTTGAATCCTAACTCTATCTCAGCTTTGTTCCAGGGCCATCCCTGTGTTTATGTGACACCTAAGGAGCTCGGTTACGACTCTGCGTTCCTTGGCGTAAGTGCGCGCCATGGAGGAAAGTGTGTTCGCATTCCCTTCTGTCCCTGAAGTTCTCTAACTGATCTGATTGGGTCTTTAAACTTCCCCGCTTCCTCATCGCAGCACATATCTGCAAATAAAACAGCCTTGCATCATGGCCTACGGCAGAACACCTGTCACCTTCGCTTTTTCTTTTTTGAGATAAAAACTAATACTGTAAAATTGCTGCGCAGCTGAAATTTAGGCTAATTATAGAGTTCAATATTGATGTCCTCATGGCCCAGCGAAGCTGCTGTAAATGCTTCCGTCAGTGTGACCTGTGTTAGAGAAGTCACCGCCGGAGGAAGAAGGCAGCCCGCGCAGTCGGTGCACTCGCTGCCGTCGTTCGGATCCGCCCATTCACGTGACCCGTACCGACTCACGGTACGTTCGGACCCCGAGCCGATGCAGGCTCATCTTTCTTTCTGGTCGGCAAATTATATTAGATCTTTATTTTTAGCATTTCCGCAAAAATCATAGATTTGAAAATACCTTGTTTTTATTTTTCTTCCTCATCAATTACAAATAAGGCGAACGTTAGAACCTTGCGTTACGTTTTTTCCAGTTAAACCTGTGAACTTGGTATAAATATGACTATACGTAGCTCTCTTTATCATGTTTCCTGTTTAAGGGGATGAGAATTACATGCACTTATTCCCTTGTTCTTTGTGTTTATAGGAAAAACTCCATTCTCGGCTACCTCATTATGTAGTGTTGTGCTTGATCCCCTGCCAATTTAGGAGAATTCAACACATTCTGTCCTTTAACAAAAGCCTGGAAGCAAGCAGCGGGCGGCCTTGAGGAATACAATTCTCTAAGGCATATTTTCCATTTTACTACTTTTTTTTTTTTAAATAGGCACTTTTAATCAGGAGGAACAATCATTCTCCTAGAGCTGCTGCAAAGTGATTACTTGAAACTCAACTTGAACTTTAAAGAGTCTTTAAAAGACTGTTTTCATAACGTAGAGAAGTAGTCTATTGAAACAGCACTGCTGTGTAAAACAGAGGGCCTGCCCCCCTTCCTGTTAGGACCAGATGGGAGAAGGTATCTGTGGAATCAGACCCAGCGTTTGGAGTTGACATGCTTGGGGCTGTTGTGCTCCATTGTCTACAAGGTGCTACTGTGAGCAGCTTAAGGAGCTCTTAAGTGTAATTCCATGAATTTGTTTCCCAAGAATCTTTAATTTTGATGAAAATTGAGGTTCATTAGTAGATTCCTCTTCTCTTTTGGTTCTCACAGTGTAGTGTTGTTTTTTTTTTAAGATTTTATTTGTTTATTTGACAGAGATCACAAGTAGGCAGAGAGGCAGGCGGGGGGGTGGGGGGGGGACAGGCTCCCTGCTGAGCAGAGAGCCGGACGCGGGGCTCCATCCCAGGACCCTGGGATCACGACCTGAGGCGAAGGCAGAGGCTTTAACCCACTGAGCCACCCAGGCGCCCCAGTCTAGGGTTTTAAAATGAAATCTAAAAGTGTTTCCGAAGTACAGGGTTGAGGTTGATCACACAACACAGACTTGTATTCTACTTAAAATGATGAGTGAGTGGATTTGCTTTGAGCATCAGTGGAACGTGCCTTCTGCACGTGGCTCTGTCCTCGCCTGCGTCTGTCAGCTTCCCTGGTCCGTGAGCTCGGAGGAGCCGTGAGGTCCACCGATTCCTGCAGTCAGACCTTCCCTTCCCAGAGTGGTTTCTCATGGGAATTACCCAGCATCCCCAGTGCCCAAAAGAGTTACGCCCATTCCTAAAAACCTAGCGTACCAGGAATTACTTACAGACCAGGTGAGACCTAACAACGGAACTGTCGCTGTGCTCTAACATGATCTAGTTTGCCAGCCTGTACTTTTTTAGAACGAAAGGCAGAGTTTCCCCCATATAACAGTACATCCACATCTCCTGGGGCAAGTAGCAGGCGTGAGACATTCCCCAAATGGTTTCTGAGTGAACCAAGACTTAGGGCCTTCGAGCCCCAACCTTTTTATTTCAGTTATTTTTGAGGAAAACATGTATACTTGGTGTACTTTCCCAGGCAAACCTAGTAGCTGCAAGGATGCCCAGGCCATGGTGCTGGGTGTGGGTGGGTTCAAAGACTAGGACTGCAGACCGTGACCTTCAGGAGTCCTGCAGCCCTAGAGCCCAGTTTCTTACCTGCAAATGTAGGGTAAACGGGGGTGTTTACCTCTTTGGGCTGCTTTGAAGATCAGGGACATAATGAAGGTGAGAACAGCCCATGTTTCACCCGTAGCTATGGCCACGGTGGCCGCTCACCTCAGCCTCGGGTCACTGATGGTGAGCCCCAGGGATGGGGGACAGCACTGCCCTCACTGTGTATCCTGGCCTTTGCCCTTCCCCGTTCGAACCTCTGCTGCCACGAGGTCTATAAGTAAACGAACATTTGTGTCGATAAAATGATTTACTTTCTGGACCTGTGCCACTGCTCTCCTTCTGCTGCTCTAATATTTGAATTCAGGATGATTCTGTAGAGCTGAACCATCCTATAATATGTGCTTGGAACATTGAGAGTTGTTTTAGATAAACCTCAATTCAGAATCTGCCTAATGAAACACTTAAAACTGTTTACCAAAGTTGAATCTTTCTTTTTCCCCTAAGATGTCACAGGTAGTGACCTACACTGGTCGAACAAACTGTAGATATTTTGGATCTCTGTTCGAGATCAGTGTACCTGCTCTCTCTCAACTTGGATGCTAGTGAAACTTAAACAAAATTTGTGTTACAAGGGTGTGTGTATGCGTAGCACTTTTGCACCTTCAAATAAAGTAGGGCTATTTAAGTAAATGATTCAGAAAGTGAGCTCCTTAAACCCTTCCATACAGTCACTTTCTCTCCGGTTCCCACCCTGGGACCAGCAGATGTGGCAGCATGAAAGGCATTCTATAAAGTCCTTCTGGCTCTCTCTGTGAGTAAGAAAAGGAAGGAGGAACAGGGCTGACAGGGCTGAGAAGTGGACGACACAGTCACGACCGACAGCACTGCTGCGAACGGCCACGGGTGCCATGGCCGTTCGTAACACTTTTCTTGGCGACGTGTTTAAAGATCTAGAAGGCTGAGAAAAGTGCTGGGAGGGATTAAGTGTTGGGTGTGAGGCTCCGCAGCGCTGTGACAATCTGATAGATGGCGAAATAGTCTCATATCCAGGTTTAGAAAAGATCGTTCCTAAATGAAAAAGAGAAAAGGGGTGGGGCGGGGAATCACTGATAATTGGAACATAAGCCAAGTATGTAAAAACAAGAATGGGGTGCCTGGCTGGCTCAGTTGGCAGAGCATATGGCTCTTGATCTCAGGGTCGTGAGTTCAAGCCCCAGTTTGGGCGTAGAGCATAGTTTTAAAAATAAATTTAAAAGAAAAAAAAAAAAAAGAATAGTGTTTGTGTGTGGGACTGGTAGCCAGAAGAGGAAGTCTCTTGTGCTGCTTGGTCCACTGGCTGCACTAATGGACGCCGGGACCATGGCATTTAGCTGCCAGTTCAGGCGCCACCATTGGAGAGGCCTGAGACACAGGCCTGCGAGGACTTGTTTAGAACACGCAGGTGTGCTTGGCTCAGGCCAACGGCAGACATTAAGACAGAGTGGCCTCATGGTAAGGTAGGAACCCTCCGTGGCACTGAGAGCTTGTCTCTGAACATGCTACCTAGGAGAGCCCTTGCAGCTGTGACCAGCGGCATGACCGTGTCTGTGCAAGAGTTCTTGCTTTGTGGCTAGATATCGGTCACCGTCTCCAAAGCTCCTTGCAGACAACAGCTTAGTTAAAAAAAATTGGGGTGGGTGAGTTTGTACTTCTGCACTGATTTTGGGGAGAAGAGCCTTTGTTCCTTTCAACCTGTGCTCCCTCCTCCTTTCCTCCCTGACCACCTCCTGTCCACAGCCTCCTGACTGTGGCCTCTCGCCAACAGCCACATCCTTCTTCAGCAGAACTTTCAGAAATAGGCACAATTCTAGAGATTTCCCTAAAACTGTATTGTCAACTGGAACAGCAGTTCTTGCTTTTTATCTACCTTTTGCTTGAAACCTGTCTGTATCTTTGCAGATGTAAGAAAGCTGATAAGTAAAAATTGCATTCTTTCAGGTAGGACTTAGGTGACCGAGGCCAGGAATGCTCTCAAGGGGGCTTGTGTGCTGGGCCCGCTGGGCTGGCCGACCTCTCCAGGCCCTTTCCTGCTCAATGGAGTCCTATCGTCCTTTGAGAAGAGTTTCTAAGGGATCTGATTCCTCTTGTGATTTTGCTTTCCCTCTTCTATGAAGCTACAAGGCAGTCTTAGTCCTGGAGGGGAGGGATGCTGCCCCTCACTTCATGTGTCTCTTCTGGCCCTCCCCGGCCTTGGCAAAGATCTGCCCCAAAACAGAGGAACCAAGCATCAGCTAAGGTGTGTACCCAGGTCCTCAGGGGTGGAGGGGGGCTGTCTGTGCTCTCCCATCTATTGGGTGCATTTTCTGATTTCTTGAGTCGTCTTGGCTTACTAATAAGCTCTGTTTGAACCAGTGTTGGCTTTCCTCCCCATGTCCCACTGTGGTTGCCCAAAGACCCTGCTTTGGGTCCTCCAGGAAGCAGGCTCCTCCTCAGTTGGTACGTCTCTGCACCAGTTAGGGACTTCAGTCGGGGTGGAAGAGGTTATTCCGGTCTTGTTTTCAAGGTCCTCTTATTTACGCCCTCTGCTTGGCCTTCCCGCCCCACCCTCTGCTCCACACCTGTCCCAACTGGGGGTTTTAACTGCATATAAAGTATGTATCCCAGAAAGGGGGAAAAGGGGGAAAACAATAATAATAAATAAAATTTAAAAACAAACAAACAAAAAAACCTCTTCTTGTTTCCCAGCCCGTTAGCCTGAAAATACTTACTGAAAAGGCATTCTTCTGGGAGCTCCTGACCCAGCCTTTGTGACTAGCACTTTCCACAGCCAGCTGGCCCTGGCTGCAAGAGAGCCAGACCTGTCCCCCAGGCTCTGGGGAGCTTCCCAGAGTCCAGACCGCCCTGCTCCTCCTTGGGTAGAGCTCAGGGCCAGAGCCTCCCCTCTGAGGCATGGCCAGCTCTAGACAAGAAGAGCCTCGCGGGGGCCCAGTTCAGCCACCTCCCACGCAGCCTCCTCTCTGAGCCAAGAGAAGGGGCTCCGGTTGACACACGTACTACCTCAGCACCCAGCCTCGAGGCACTGTGTCGCCCCCACATCGCCTGGCAAGGCCTACTGGAGGGTCCCGGGGAGCTGGCCTGGGCCCCTGCCGCCTGCACACCCGCCATGGGGCTCGTCCGGGGCTTGGGCCCTGCGCCGTCTTCACGAGCATTCGGGAGAGCATAGCAAGACCGTGGTCTCCTTTTTCTCTTCCGTAGCTCTGACTTCAGAACATGCCACTCAAATTGTGAGTAGAATCAGAAATTAGAATTGCTCGTTTACAATCAGAGAAACCATCTTTTCATATTTTTTTCAAAAGAGATTTTTGCTTCAGAAGAAACTCCAGAAGATAATATGTATTACTGTTAATCTAGCATGTACTTATTGACTTTGACTCTTAACGCTTTGTAAAAAAAAAAAAAAAACCAAAAAACAAAACAAACTATGTAGGAACTGGTGCATAGGGCAAAAGGGTGTCATCAGCTTAAAAACCAATTTACATGGGTTCACAGCATCTTCTTCCCTCCGTGGGACCTCAGAGTTCAGGTTCTCCGTGAAAACAGTCACATTCCGAGGGGCAGGTAACTTTATGGCGGGAGATGTATCAAGAGGCCTTTAGTGGAGAAAAGCACAGACTCTTTAGCAACACTTGCTTAATTCAGCCATCAGTGGCTTTTTCTGCTGATGGGATTCTTTTCCTTTTGACTCCCTTGTAACACAGCTTTCGTTTGTTTCCTCGCTCCTGCACCCCTCCCTGTCGCCGGGGACACAGCGATGCCTGTTTTGTTTCGAATCCTACCACTTGTGAATTCCGACAGCCGAACAGCGGGAATCATGGCCTCGGCCCAGGAGTCGAGCGCTCACGGCAGCCTCCCGTGCGCGGGCGTCCCTCCACCGAGCCGGGGCGGGCCGCGCTGCCTCTGCGCCGGGCAGCTCCCCGATGCACCCCCGTTCGCTCCCGTCCTCCTTAGCAGCCATAGTGAAGAAGCACTTAGGCAGGCTCGGGCAGACTTCGTGCTCGCCCCGTGTGCCCCCAGTCCCAGAGAGGCTTGTCTGGATCTGTGAGCGAGGTCCATCCGTAACTCGTGACACAGCGGTAGGTTCATTTGGTTAGTATCACTGAGGCAGATCTCCCGCCGGAAGAAAACGATCAAGGGGATTCCTTAAAACAGGACCGTAAGTTCAGTTTGACTATCCCAAGATTCAGGGCTGATCCTCCCAGTGGGCCCTGAGCCCGACAGAATGGCCAGTGACGCCCCCGCCCTGGCCCCGTGGCCTGCGTGGCACCGGGCATAAATGGGTGATAGCTGCCCTTGTCAAGAACTGGCTTTTAGCACCCTCTTGATTGGCCATTTTGATGATTTCCGTGCCATAAGGAAAATTTAACACATACCAAGTTCAGAGGACTCGGTATCAGAATTCATCTGGTTGAACAGCAGTCTTTGTTTAATTGACATATAATTTATGTTTCCTGACATGGCGCATACAGAGTCGTTTTAGTTTAAACCCTGCAGCTTTTACGATCTGATAAGATTCCAAGTGGAGCAGTCCGCTCAGATGTGTGTTCGCTGGAGGATGTATTGTGTGACAGGCATCCCAGTCTTCCAGGAAACACCTCCTGCGTGAAAAACAAAAACAAAACAACAAAAAAACACAAAGGTTTGCAGTGGAATGCACAGAAGCTAAAGGAAAGGCATTGCATGGACAGTTGAAAATCTTTGCGGTACCGGAAAGCTACAGCTTGTAGAATTGTACTCCTCAAACTCAGTAGGACAGTAGAGAAATTGTGCTGGCTTGATTTCACCGAACTGTCATGTCTCCAACATCCCGTGGTCCAAATGTATCCGTTTGTTCTGTGGAGTAATTTTCTCTCCCCTTGCTGGTATGAAATTTAGCAAAGTGGAAGTAACTTTTGAATTCGTAACGTTTCTTATAGAGTTGCTTGACGATTTACAAGTAATACCGATGCACAAAGGGTCCATTCCCTGTGTCCAGTCTGGTAGCACACACTTCGTTCACCTGCTTCAGTGTGTCGTGAGGTATAACTGCGGGTCGATCCCTGTCCGCAAGCACGGGAAGTGTGCCTGGGGGACATCTGCAGTCGTGCTGTTCTCTTGTACCGAGGATCAGTGAAAGTGTTTTATCTTTTTTATGTAGTTTGTATCGACTGGATTTTATAACTGTAAGAAAACAGAAACAGAGTGTTGTATTTTGATCTGAAATTTGTCTATGGTAAAGTAATTTTGTTTTATGTATTGGAAGTTCATTTAAAACTTGAAATATTTTCTAGAAAGGTACCGAACAAAATGAATCGTCTTTAAGCTGTTTAATTAACCTAATAAAACAATTTGATGGAGAAGCCATTCTGGTTGGTTCCAATTTTTACAGCGGCTCCTAGTAAATCTGCATCATTGATAAAGCTTGACTTGATTTCTGAGCGGATTAGTCTTTTTTGTGCCTCAGCTGAAATGGTTTGGGTCGTAGCTGCCTCGATCCTGACTCTTGCAGTAAGATCGACTCCTTGACATCCACTCTCTACAGTCATTGCCTTGGTGGCTTCCAGCCCTACCAGAATAAGTCTCTACTCTGTCCTTCCCCACCCCCCAAAAAGCACGATCCTCCTTGGAAGAGGGAAAGAAATTACACTTCAGAGTAATAGAGGAGCTTGATACTAATAGTGTAGTTAGATGTTGGAGAATTCCTTCTATGGCAAATGGAAGTCTCTGTAAATTCCTCTCGCTCCCTTGCCCAGAGACAGCAAAGCCCACAGCGACCAGTGCTGCTGACAGCGCGCCAAAGGGAGATCCTACCAAAGATCAGGGGCAACAGGCTTAAAGAATCTATTAGTAAGATCAAAGCTATGTAAGTCGGCCATAGTCACTCCTGAAATCACAGCAAAAGAACAAATGGAACATATGTAATGGAATGAATATATATTTCATATATATATCTGTATGAACCCAGTCCTGGAGAAATTTACCCCAGATTGCCTGTTAAAAACGTGGGGGAGGGGTACTTGGCTGGTTTTGATGCAGGTGGATATACGGCACAGGTAGAGATACGCAACTCACATGTTAACTCACTTCATTCTCCCAACAACCCATTTTACAGCAGAGAAACTGAAGCCCAGAGAAGTTGGCACTCTGCCAAACCCAACGGCCAGTGTTCCGGGAGGAGGCAGAGATGGGACCCAAGGCTGGACCGTCCAGCATCCTATATCTCTGGGGAGGAGGACAGACCTTTTTGAGAGATGCTCATTTGTTTCCTTAATGGCCAAGGGTAGAAAATCAAACAGATTTGTGGCTAAAGGGGTCAGTTGCGGGGAAACTCCCAGATGGGAGCCCATTAGGGGGGTCCCAGCTGCCCCACCACCATTCTTAGCTGAAAGAAAAGCCAGTGAGAGCCAAGGTCTACCTTTAAAAACACTAAGACCAAGTTTGGGTGGGTTCATGTGTGTTTTATTTTATTTTATTTTATTTTTTTCATATTTTCTACTTTTTTTTTTTATTTCTTTTCAGCGTAACAGAGTTCATAGTTTTACACCACACCCAGTGCTCCATGCAATGCGTGCCCTCCACAATACCCACCACCAGGCTCCCCCAACCTCCCACCCCACCGCCCCTTCAAAACCCTCAGGTTGTTTTTCAGAGTCCATAGTCTCTCATGGTTCATCTCCCCTCCAATTTCCCTCAACTCCCTTCATTTTAGAAGTGACCTGTACTGGTTCATTCTTGTGTTCTGATTCTGAAAAAAAGAAACCTGTAGCTTTCTGGAGAGCCCGAGGGAGTTCATTCCTATGACCGCAGGCCCAGGATCCAGAGTAGCTTCTGAAGTTTGGGTGTGAGAGGGGCGTGTTCCAGAGTTATCTGCCTTGGCTCTTTCCCAAGGGCGGGGTCAGCGGCCTCTGCCGGCCCCAGTCTGTACCCGAAGATCTTTCTCTGCATTCCACACATTCCCCGCAAATAAAGTCACCCCGGGGGCTGCAGGGCCCTGGGCTGTGAGGGCAGAGGGTTCGAGTTCCAGGATGACCTTGGGAATCCGGTTCCTGGGCCGGATCAGTGAGGGGTGGCCGGGTGGTGTCTCCTCCGCTCTGCTTTCCGAGTGGAGGGGCAACACTTCACACACACTGGGACGGTCATCATAAAACAGCAGAGGGGGTCGAGGGCTGCTGAGGGTGTAGCGAGGTCCGAACCCTCCCGCGCCGTGGAAAACCGATCAGGATTCGGATAAGGGACCGTTCCCAGCTGCATTGCTCAGAGTAGCCACAAGGTGGAGACAGCCCAAGCGGCCATCAGGGATGGACGGCTGCACAAGCTGGGCCCCATCCCCGCGGTGGAATATTATCCAGCCAGAAAAAGGAAGGAAGCGCGGACACAGGCTCCGACGCGGGTGAACCCTGAAAACATGATGCCACTGGGAAGAAGCCAGGCGTAAAGGGCCACGTAGGATTCCGTTTGTATGAAATGTCCAGAAAAGGCCAATCCAGAAAAGGCAAGTCAGAAAGTAGATCCGCAGGTGCCGGGGCCTTGTGGGCAGGGGGTGCTGGGGAGTGAGTGCTCCTGGGCACGTGGGGCGTGAAAATGTTCTGGAACTAGGTAGAGAGGGTTGCACGCCATGGAGACTGTACTGAATACCACGGCGCCGTGCACTTTTCAGTGGTTTGTCTTATGTAAAGTTCACCTCAATAGAAAACAATGAGGGATGGACCTAGAGCAGTGAAGAAAACAGATCAACTTGGAGGCTGCATCACTGGGAAGACTGAGGAACGAGGGCGGCCGGGGTCAAGTGCAGAGTGCTGTGTGCCGCCGACAGACCGCCCTGAGCGAGCGAGATGGGGATAACGAGGGCCGCTTTGGAGGTGTGGGGAGGCCTCTCCGGGGGGGGGGAAGCCCCCGCGGGCCTGCCCATGTCTGGGGTGACCTGCGGAGGTGTTCCGCAGGACCAGGAAACTGAAAGGAGCCTTGCAAACTACGTCTCTTAAGTTAGACTCGAGAGGAGCTGGCCCGCCCGTTGAACACCAGGCTCCGGGGTTCAAACCCGGCCTCCGCCGCCAGCTCGTTCTTTGGTGAGAGCCTTCCCCACTGTGCCTCAGGTCTCCTGGGGACAGTGACAGGATGTGTGGCCACGGGGTCGTGGGGCGAACTCCGTGAGCTCGAATTCGGCCGTGGCTGAGAGCTGTGGCCCACACTCGGCAAGACCTTGTGCTGGTTATTACGCTTTTGTCTCTCAGCACGGCTGCTGATAAACACAGGTTGGGAAAGGAGCCGTGTTTTGCATCCTGTCATCCCTGCCCAGCCCGGCCTGCCTCTTCCCCAGCAGCAGTAAAGAGGCCCTTCTCGGTCCCAGAGCACGGCAGGGCACCAAGGTGGCTCACCCACTCACCAAAGCCCGGGGACCCCGAGTGGCCACTAGATTGTTTGTAGAAAAGGCAGCGCCGGCGCCCCCAGTCTGGAGGCGGGATGCTCAGAGAATTCCCAGCCTGGGAATCTTACCGTAAGGGTAGATATATTTTTATCCAGCCGGATATACTTATCAGCTAGGGCCAGGAAAGGGGAAACTGACTAACAATTCCAGCCGGGCCAGATTCTCCAGATTCTAGAGCTGCTGCAGGGGCTGTTTTCCCTGCCGCAGCCGTGAGGCAGGGAGGGAGGAGGAGCAGGGGACATCACCTGCCTGGCGGGTCGGCTTCTCAGCTGCCTTCCCCGGCACTCTTGAAACTGCACAGAGCCTTGGGGGCCAGCATCCACGGAACACCCACCATCCCGTGTGGGGTCCTTTGCAGCTGGTTATCTTCGCGATATTCTTAAAGATCAGGACCCTCAGTTAACACATGAGAAGGTCACGAGCTATTTGAGTCCCTCCGTCCAAGTCATGTGGCTGGTCTCAGGCAGAGCTGGGATTGGAACCCGGGTCTCTTGATACCTAGGCCTGTGTTCTTTCTACAACCGCCCTTTTGTCTTTGCGCCGTTTCTTTTTGTCATTAGACAGTAGAGGGGGACGGGCGCTAAGGAAGTGTCCCCTCCAGGGGTCCCCACAGCACCTGGCCCCAAGAGGGAGCAAGCAGAGCCAGCCGTGCTCAGGGGCCTCCCTTTGGCTACACTCACCGTGTGGAAAAGCCTTGAGACACCTCAGCTCCTGTGGCAGATGGGAAGATACCCGTCGTGTCTCAAGTATGTTCATATCCTAATCCCCTAACAGGTGAGCCTGTGAGCTGTTGTAGCCAAAGGGACTTTGCAGATGTGATTCAGTGAAGGGTTTTGAGATGGGGAGACGATTCTGGGTTGTCCAGGTGGGCCCTGTGTCGTCACAAGGGTTCTCAGAACAGGGAGGCCAGAGGGGCAAACAGAAGACATTAGAGCAAAAGCAGCAGAGGTTGGAGTGATACGGGGCTGCAGGCCAGGGAGCACGAGCAGGCCTCCGGAAGCTGGAAGAGGCCAAGGGACGGGTTTCCCCGGCAGCCTCCTGAAGAAAGACCACCCTGCAACAGCTGCGGTGAGTGAGACCCTTGCTGGACCTCCGGCCTCCAGGACTTGGAGAGAATAAAGGCCCTCAGTTTGCAGCCGTGCGTTACAGCAGCTGAGGGAAACTCACGCTGCCCACCCTCTAGAAGTTAGAATTTGATTAGTCTCGAGGGGCCCAAGGAGAGGACTCAGGGGACCCTAATGTGAAGCCAGACTTGGGACCCTCCATCTTCAGATGCCTTGGAGAGGAGACACCTGCTTCCACCGCTGGCCCGAAGTGGTCAAGGCTTTCACGGGTCTGAGCTCACACGTTCTACTCCCCGGATCTGAGCCCATGGACTTTCTGCTCTCCAGAGGCTACGGTAGAAGTCCCTGGGCCCACCTGAGTTGCTTACCTGGGTTTCCTCCAGACAGCATCAAGGATGAGGAATCTCGACAGACAGCCCTCCTGTCTTCATCATTTATCTCTCCCAATCCCACTCAACTCAACTGGAAAACCCATCCCCCAAACCCTAGCCCCCTCCCTTTGCAATCTGCTTTTGCCATCTTTGGAAATCCCACCATGCTACTCCCCTGATTAAAAAGCCTTTGCTGCTGTCCCACACCTTGAGAAGAAAACCTAACCCTCACGCTGTAGTCCCTGAACTACAGCAAGATGTCCCTTACCCACAGCTCCAGCCCTATTTGATGCCACTTGACACTTCCCCTTACCACAGGCTCCCCCTCAGACCACAGGGCATTGGCACATGCTGTGCCTCTTCACCCATCACCCATCCTGGCTCATCCTTCAGGGTGTGGCACTGATGGCACCGCTTTACGGACAGCTTTGCTGCTCCTCTGCTCCCAGCCCTGTATCAGAAGGCCTGAAAATGCCAAAAGGCCTAAGAGGTTCCAAAGTGAAGCACAAGTATAGAGAATCAACTGCTGATTCTCTATAAATACAGATAATATCCAATCATGGGCTCTTCCCAGTTCGTCTCTCAGGTAGGGGCGAGGTTTCAATTTCCTCCTCAGCCCTATCGTCAGAGCAACAAAGCTGAAGAGTCCTAAGCGGGGACAGACACTTGCTCCCAGGGTTAGACATCACTCGGGAGAGGCAGGAACAGCAGCCCAGCGGAGGGGGGCCCCCACCTAGGGTAGCCATCCGCCTCTCAGCTAGCGCTCTGTGGCCGTGCAGAAATGGGGGCCCAGTGTTGACCTTCTGACATTTCCAAAAAAGCTGGAAAACCTGGAGTTTTACCTTAAGGCTCTGGTCTCTGCATTTAAAGTCAAGTCTGTTTTTCAAAGAATGGTGACACTCTCCAGACCAAACAGCTATGTCTGTGGGCCTGATTACTGGCTTCGGCCCTATTTCATCGCCTGGTATGTGTCTTCCTGTGCCGGGGATGCATGGAAAAAACGTGGCCATGCTATTTTGCAGCTGCTGCCCCCCAAAACTTGGAGTTCCTGGTGCCATCTCCTAAACCTGGGGCTGGCTCTTGACTCACCGGCCGACAGAGTGCGGCTGAAGTGACATTGAGCTGGTCCCAGAGCCCGGCCCGGAATGGCCACGGAGCTTTGCCTTTGCTGTGAGTCCCTCCAGCCACCTGTGAGGAGGCCTTCAGGCCGGACTCTCAGATAATGAGGCCCTGTGGAGAGAGGGGAGGCGTGCCAAGACCCTCTGGAGCCCTCCACCTGCACCACTGAGCGAGCGGCCTGATACCCAGGGAGATGACTCGGGGCCTCAGGCAAGACCAGTGACAGAGCCTCTACCGAGCCCAGCCCTAGCAGCAGCCCTGTGAGGAAATGAACCGTGCTTCTGTGGAGTCCCGCATTCGGGGCTGTTTGTTATGCAGCAGCAGAGAACTGACATGTAGTCCTAATCCCAGGCTTTCGTTCCCTTTGCTTACCTTGCGTCTCTTTTCCCAGTGCACCCCACTCCCCGCACACTCCTCACCCGCCGACCTTGTCCTGTC
Source organism: Mellivora capensis (assembly GCA_004024625.1). Classification (NCBI taxonomy): domain Eukaryota; kingdom Metazoa; phylum Chordata; class Mammalia; order Carnivora; family Mustelidae; genus Mellivora; species Mellivora capensis. Next base: position 453,154 of record PISX010000008.1, on the reverse strand, counting down.
TTGCTCCCTGTCGGCTTCCCAGTGCCTCGTATGAGGCCCGGTGCGTGGGCACCCAATGTTTGCTGGAAGAATGAGTAAGTAAGTGCTTAGTTTAACAAACATAGGTCATGCCAGCCCCTTGTCACAAGACACCGTGCTGGAGATGAGAGGTGACCCAGGCCCTCCAGAGGGAACTCATAGCTTCCTAGACTTATGGCTCTTCTTTTATTCTTTGCTTTTCTTTTCTCTTATGTTTATATTTATGTCTTTTTAAGTAAGCTCTATGCCCAACATGGAGCTTGAATTCACAACCCTGAGATGAAGAGTTGCTGCTGTACTGACTGGGCCCCCAGGGCCCCCCCAAATTATCAATGTAAAATACTACAATGGGGGGCATCTGGCTGGCTCGGTCCGTTAAATGTCCGACTCTTGATTTCCTCGCAGGTCGTGATCTCAGGGTCCTGAGACCGAGCCCCACGTCAGGCTCTGCGCTAGGCTAGAACCTGCTTCATATTCTCTCCCTCCCTCTCCCTCTGCCCTTCCCCACTGCCCCCCTGCACCGCTCATGCTCTCTCTCTCTCTAAATAAAAGTAATAATAATATCGGGAGGTCCCTCAGACCCCCAGCTGACATTTCACCCTCCCAGTGCGCGAACAAAGTGGAGGAGCTAAGCCTTCGCACCCAGCAGATGTGGGCTCGGAATCTGGGGCACCCCCGTCACGACAGCCAGCGTGACCGCTGAACCGTAGCCACCCCTTAACGTGTACTCTCTTCTGCCATTTATCCTCACAAAACCTGTGAGGTATTTTCAGATGAGAAAACAAAGACCCAGAGAGTTGAAGTCATCCATAAAATGGAATAAGGAGCCAGCATGTGTCATCCTTTGTGGGAGAGGGATTTGAGGGCCGTGGACGGGGTGGGCCCAGACCAGAGCCACAGGCCAGAGCTCGGAGCCCTCTGTCTCCTCCCACATCCTCGCTGGACTTGAATTTCTCCGCCCCGGCACATCCCAGGGAAGCCAGGAGCCAGCTGCATGTGACTTAGAAGGAAACAGGGTGGGTCCCTTCTCGGGAATTCTCAGGAACTTGGCTCAGTCCCGGGCGGATCTCCTACAGCCCTTGGCAGGGCAGAGCTGGGATGACTTCATGTTTTCGTTGGACACTTGCAGGATGGGACAGAGCTTGTCTCCATATTTCAGGCCGATGACCTCGGTGTGAGTGGGTGACCTCCCTACTACCTGATGGGAGGTGAGATCCAAACTCACCGGCATCTTGATGCTGAGTAAAGACTGACATAGACCCACAGGGCATCTGAGCAGCCCTCCAGCACTTCCTGACACCTGCTGGGTGCCGCCCACTGTCCCTGGTGCCCAGGACACCACCCCTGGCATGGAGACTCTGTCCCGTGCACCTCACTTTTGCTTGAGCAATGGAATTGCCTGGGAACGCCTGCCCCCTGCACTCCGGTTCGACCTGAGGCCAGAACCTCTGGTGTGGGACCCACATGTTGGCATTTTTCTAAAGCTCCCACACTGATTAACAACCAGTCCAGAGAGCTACGACGCCAGTGAGTAAAAGCCCACTGTTGAGCATTTCTCTTGTACCAGACTCTAAGAATTTCACATTTATAAATATTAATTCATTTACTCTCCACATGACCCCTTGAAAGGAGGTATTATTACCATTATCCCTATTTTACAGATGGGAGAACTGAGGCACAGAGTCGTGATGTCATTTACCCAGTGCTGGTGAGTGGCAGGCCCAGGCTTAAATCCCAGACAAGCTGATCACTGAGCCTTACACTTAAACACCACACCCTGCTGCCAGGTTGGATAGGACCAGCTGCCGTAAACATGGACAAGAAGATCTGGAAGTCAAAGTGGGCCACAGGCCAAATACAAATGTCCCTTTAATGGGAAAAGCGTGGATGTTTTTGGAATGGGCAAAGGTCTGAGTTCGAATCCTTTACCCTGACACTCCCCAGCTGTGTGACCCTGGGCAAGGAAAATAGCATTTCCATGCCCCTGTCTCCCCATGGGTGAATGAGTGCCCACCTCATACACAGCTGCTGACGCAGCAAATGGAAAACGCTCGACAAAGAGCCTGGCCAATGGGCTGGAGGGTGTTCCGTAAGGAATAATTGTGTTATCTTCCTCCCTGACCTCCCCATGTCCACCTTGGGTGTGTCCCCAGAGAGAAAACTAAAGGGGATCCTCTGGACCTCCTGGGTCTTCATGAAGCAATGCCTGCCTGGGACTCACCCTACAGAGCTTTGGAAGCATCTTGTTAGAAGAGGCTGTCCTTCCCCAACCGTAAAGTAAAGAAAGGACCTTACTTTACTCAGCATTTCCAGTCATTGAGACGGATGGGCCCAATACCTTCTTCACTTCCATGCAGTTCTGTCATTCTTGCGAAGGTCGGGTTCCCGGATGCCTGGAGAACCCTGACCTTCCACTCAGCAGTGTTGAGGGCCCTGTGCACTCAGGGTGCACAGGTACCAGGCCCCAAGTCTTTGGCATGAACCCTGCCTCACTTGCTTCTCAAAGAAGGAGCTACCAGACAGAGCGGCTCCAGGGGATGACAGAAGGTAAGCAGCTTTCTCAAGCACAGGAGCCCACCGCCTCTGGGGTGAATTAGGGGTCCTCAGCATCCCGGCGGCCCCAGTGCTCTGCCCACAGCTGAGGGGGCCAGCCAGGCACAGGAGAGAGCACTGAGCCTGGGGTCCAGCCCAGGGTTTGACGAGGATCCACACCTGTGGAGCTGTGTGACTTTGGGTGGGGCACTTGGTCTTGGAAACTTCAGCTTTCTTATCTGGAAAATGGGCTCGATCATACAAATGAGGATTGAGCTAGGTAATGAAGCGTGGTGCCCATCACGCCTACTCAATCTGTGATAGCTATTAGCCCTCATAGTTCCATCCATTCAAAAATTATCAAATAAATACCCAGTAACCAGGAGGAATAGTTCAGTCATTAAAATAACTTTTTTACAATGATTATCATGGATTTCTATTAATCCAATAGCCAATAAACAATACCCAATATCTAATGAATAATATTGAATAAAATATCCATAAGAGTAGTAATTCTACCCATTCAAGTAATATCCAATAAATAAGTTGGAGTAACAGTTACATCCATTAAAATAATTTTAATACTTGGGACGCCTGGGTGGCTCAGTGGGTGAAGCGTCTGCCTTCTGCTCAGGTCATGATCCTGGGGTCTTAGGATCGAGTCCCACGTGGGGCTCCCTGCTCAGTGGGGAGACTGCTTCTCCCTCTGCATGCAGCTTCTCCTGTTTGTGCTTTCTCTCTGACAAATAAATAAAATCATTAAAAATAAATAAGTAATAATTTTAATACTATTACCATCGTGGACTACTGTATGAATCCTAAGAGAGTCCATACAACACGGCGTGTGGGAGGGACGGAGTGGGGGGTCCTGGCAGGGCGGACCCTTACTGATGGGGGGGCACAGGCACCAACATGGAAACCATGGCTCATATGCCCCGGGGCTTCTCTCTCATCGCTGGGGGTCCGGCCACCTTCTCCCTGGGACCGTCTCCCCTTCCCCACACAAGGAGAAAGACCCTCTATCCAGACCCCCCTCCCCCCACCTCCCTGCCCCAAACGCCTGAAGATCCAATTCCGAAGGGGGGGTCCCGGCGGCACCCGGCAAATACTGGAAACTCCCAGCAGAGGGCGCCCCAAACCCACAGGGCCGAGGGCTGCTACCCCGGGCCGCTCAGCCGCTGTCTGGAGGAGAAGCCAAGTCTCGGGTTCTGTCCTCCCCTCTCCCAGCCGGGTCTCCACAGGGGAACCTCTGGACTCTGGATAGAGCGGGGTGATTCCCGCGGGTGATGCTGGAGACTCTAAAGGAGGGGCGTCCTGCTTGCTCCGGGGCCCTGATCAAGGCTACCCCTGACCATGGCAGGTGGCAGAAGGGTCGGGTCCACCCCCCTGCTTAGGGCAGCTGTGGCCATTCAGGTGTGTGGTTGTGCCCACGCCCTTCAGCTGCTTCTCCCGGAGGCGACTGCACGGCCGCCTTCCTGCATTTGCCGCTGGAGCCCATCTGAGTTCGGGGCTCCAGGCTCAACAGGAGAAGCCCCGTTCTTTGTTCCTGGGCAGTCCGTGCAGACAGGCGTGCTTCCTTAGCACAAATCCAATCACGGGACTGTCAACGAGGCCTCTGGGAGAGCTCTAGAATCTCCCAGAGGCAGGTGCGTTGTGACCGTGGTGGTCGCCCCTGTGCCCACAGCAAGGGCTTAAGTTCTCTGAGTCCTCATTTCCTTGTACACACGGTGACTGGTGACCAATGGACCTGCCTTAGCTGGAGGATCGTGTGGGCGGAGCCTGCATGGGGAGTGGGCTGCAGGCTTGCACGGGGCCACTCTCCTCCCTGCCCCTTTGTTAATCCAGGCCACTGTCCTCCAGCCACCCCAGCCCCAGGACAAGACAAGCCACCTCTGTCCCCCGCCCCCACTCTCCAGACAACTCGGTCCACCTTCATCTGCCCCCTGCACGGCCCCTCCTGTCATTTCTTGCCCCTAGATAATCTGGGCCGCCATCCTCTCCCCTTGCCCGAACCCCCAGGCCCCCGAAAGACCTCCCCGCCACGGGTCCCAGCCCCTCCCATCCCACACTGTAACCAGAATGACTTCTCTAAAATGCAAATTTGATCCCATAGCTTCCTGCTCAACATCCGCCAACCTCTTCCCGTCAAATCTGGGGTTACATTGCAGCTCCCTGATGTGACTTACAAGCCCTTTGGTCGTCGGGTCAGTGGCTGGCTCTCCAGCCCCATCCCCCTAAGTGACAGGGCACAACCATCGGGGTCCCAGGTAGGTTGGAAGTACGACACTCCTCTTGATAGTTCTTAAATGTGTGCACTTTTCTTCCCGAGGAAACAACATTCTTTGTTATAGGAAGGACATCTCTCTCTCTCTCTCTCTCTCTCTCTCTTTCGGTGACTACAAGAGCAGGTGCTCAACCCCAGTCAGTTGATCTGAAAGTGTCTTTCCTTTGGCCTTTCCTGCCCTCATTCGGTGGCTAAGGTTAGTCAGCCACACTCCTGACGGGCCGAATGTTAGGTGGATTCCGGTTCAAAGTCTTACCCGCCCTAAAGAGCCTCTACCTCTCCGAACTGAATCGGGGCGACCGTGTGCACCCGGCTGCTCTCAGCTGTGCCCTCACACGAGACTCACGCATGAGAACACAGATGGCTCAACATCGGGCAGAGGTGCCTTTTCCGTTCCCACCTAAGGGCACTGTTAGAGGGGCAGTGTGACCTTCAGGTCCCCCTCTCCTCGTCACGGCCACATCACTGGTTTATTCCTGGGGTCCGTGTCCTTCTTGGTGGGGACCCTGAGGGCTGGCGGTTCCGTGCTTTCGGACCCGGCTCCCCGTCGTGAACCCACTTCCCCAGCTCCTAACTCAGGGGCTCGAAAACATTCAGACCTGCTTCTTCTGTTACAAAACGAGTATTTTGTAATGTGACTTTCTATCCTGAATTTGAATTCACAGGTGTAGAATTCACCTGTATGCGTGGGTTCCAAGCCAGCAATAGAATGCCCTAATTATAAGGGAGAAGGATTACAAGGGAGATAATTTGCCATAAAATCATATGGAGTGGGGATGCTGGACCCCCTCAAAGATGGAGAGAAGGAGTTAGAAGCCCGCCCCGTTCCAGGATCCCCAGGAAGGCAAGGGCTACAAGAGCAGATGGTCACAGGTGTGCCTGTGGCTGGGGCCGTTGGTGGCATGGTTTTTAGAAATGGTGGCCAGCTCTTGGTTCATGTCCAGAAGAAACCAAGAACAGCGTTCCCTCCATTGACATGGTGGTTGCACTCCTAGAAAATCCAGCGACTGTAATAACTGGGCAGGGAGGGGAAATTTGCTTTTATATGAACGATGAAGTGAGATTCTAGACATAGATAACGTTGGGCAGGGTTTCGCCTCCATGAACGCGGATAAGCTGTCGTGGCTCCCACACACCTGTTATCAGGACGAATTTCCAACCCCGGTAAGGGCAATTCTGCCCCCAGGAAGACAACAGCTGGTGGGTCAGCACCCCCCACCCCCAGCAGGTTTGGTCATGCTGTCTCTCCCTCGCCTTCCTGTGGAGGGGCTGCACCTTCTGTAGTCCTTCTCATAGCTGTCATCCCTCCAGGGGGCCCCCCCGACCCTGCCAGGCCAGGTAAACACCCTTCTCGGGCCCCACAGCCCCACACACCACGCTCTGTCCATCTGCCCCCAGGAAGCCCAGAGCTGTTGCTGTCACCTTTGAACCCCAGGTCAGCCTCAGTGCCTGGTGTCCAGGAGGCGCTCCGTAGATTCTTGTCCAAGACGTGATCCTAGTGGTGGCTCCCGCCTCTGCAGTGCTCCCTGGATCCTCCTGCCAGCCCAGGAGGTGTCTGATTCCTGTTTCAGAAGAAGAGACTGACGTTCAGAGAGGTCAGGTGACAGACCCAAGGTTGGACACAGGGAACTGGGATGCAAATCTGGAATTGCAGATCCCCTAGATCGGCTTCTTCCCTTCACTCTCTCTTGTGTCTTGCTCAACACAGCCAGTGGCCCTCCAGCATAGACACCAGGACAGGCCAGTCTCCCCGATGACCCTGCCCTTCTGGGATGTAGGGTGTCTGCCCTCTCCCCACACATGCTCCTGCCCCTGAACACAGCCGTAACCCTTCCTGCCAGGCTGCCCTCTCCGTCCCCACCGTCTCCTGCTCAGCCACCCTGCACGGCCCACTTGCCAAGCTGCTGCACCCCCAGCCCAGCTCCCCGCCCTGGCTCTGCAGGCCACGCCACTAGAGCCTGCGCTCCCGGTCCTCCCTGACAGCAGCGCCCGGAGGGTGGGGCCCATGCCTTACTCACTCCTGAGCCCTTCCCCTGGGCACAGGGCTGGGCTTGTGGCCAGTCGCTGACCACGTGTGGATGCTCCCTGCTGGCTGGGCTCCCTGTTAGCCGAGAAACCACGGATGCACACCAAGGGCGCAGAGGAGCGGGCCACAGCACCATTGGGGTTCCCCAAAGTTGCCGAGAAGGCTGCTGTCACCCAGCGGGACTGGGAGGCAGGCGAGCCTCGGGGTCTCCCGCCGGCACTGAGCCAGCCCCTCCCTCAGAGCAGAGTCGGCTGCACAGGCTTCAGGAAGCTTCCAGCCATGAGTGGATGAGGGCTTGGCTTGTATCAGTCGTGATGGGTGAGGAGCCGGGAGCGTGGTTGGTGGGGCCCCCAGGGTCACACAGCAAACCACCCGGGCGTCTTCCTTGCTGGGTCACCCCACAGCTGTGGTGACAAATGGCTGACGCTTTAGCCTCGCTGTGCCTCAGCGTCCTCGTCTGTAAACTAAGGGTTTGGGAGCAAATGATTGCCAAGGTCTCTTGTGCCTTTTATATTTGAGGGTTTATCCCACAACCGCAGCAAGACTTTTTTGAGCACCTATTATGTACCTGGAGAGTGAGATGCATTCCAGAACAAAGTTAAAGGGCCCAGCCCACCGAAAATTGAGCCATCCCACTCCCTGTCCGCCATCCCCACTTTAGTTTAAACCTTAGCTTCTAACAGCACCTAAAATACTTGAGATTTCACGTATGTGCCCCACCCCCCGGCCACGAGTCACCATCCGCAGCACCCAGAGCGGGGCCGGGCACATCGTGGGCACTCAGTATATGCATGCCGAATGAGGGCATGAAAGTATGAACTGCTTTCTGGATCAAATGATCTGAATGAGATCTACCAGAATGTGAGTTCATAAGGACACCAAAGGCAAAAACAGTCTATTTTATTTTATTTTTTAAATTTATCTAAATGTGATTTAGTTAACATGGGCTGTATTCTGAGTTTCAGGGGTAGAATTCAGGGATTCGTCAGCTGCCTCTAACACCCGGTGCTCATGCCATCACGTGCCCTGCGAACTGCCCATCACCCAGTTACCCCATCCCCCCAGCCGCCTCCCCAAAACCATCTTTTAAGAGTGGGTTGCGATCCACACAATATTCCTGCTAACCTCAGACCTGTGAGGGGTCCTCGCAGGCCAGGTCAGCACTACCTTCCAGAGGAGGAAAGCAGCCCCTAGACCGTAAGGGACCGGCCCCAGCACCCCTGGGTCTCCAGGATGACGGGCACGTGCTTCAGCGGCCACCAGCCCACCCTCCCAGCCACAGGGAGCAGCTCCCGGGACGTTCCGTATCCTTCTTCCTCCCGCTCTGTGCCTCTGCACATGCAGTTAGCCTTTGCCTGAGAAAATCCTTCCCCAGCCCCTCCCTTCCTGCCCGGGCACAGTGCTGCCCTTCCGCCACATCCCATAGAATGAGCACCTTAGCCGTGACCTCCCGGCAGCATCCCGGACGTCCGCCTCTTCCAGCACAGCATCCGTGCAAGTGACCAAGCAGGCACCTGCTCTCTGCCCGCCGGGCTGGGGCTCCTGGAGGGCGGGGCTGTGCCCAGTGTCTAACTAGCTCAGAGCTTCTGCCACCCAGGTGGGTGGGAGGCTGAAAGCAAATGCAGGGACTTGTGTGGTCCCTGACAGGCAGATGGGCGGGCGGGCTGGCCAGCCACCAGAGCTCGGTGAGTGACCTGCTGGGGGAAGGTGTGCATATCATCGCCTGCTTCCCAGGAGTCGGTATACCGACTTTTTGTGCTGAATACAAAACCTTTTCTTTTTGGTCTCTCCACATGAAAGCACTTGAAAATGAGAGGTCTAACTCTTTTTAGGGGATCTCCTGACCTCCTGACCCATCATTACATTTTAACCTTTCCTTTTTTTTAAATTGGGATGTAACTTCTATCCCATAAAATGAACAAATCTGAAGTGTACATCTCCATGACTTTTTACACATTTACAATGAAACTGCCACTGAGACCAAGATGCAGAACTTGACCCCCAGCCCACTTCTCCCTCCCAATCAGCATCTCCAAAGTAACCCCCATTCTGACCCACCCAGCAGGTCCTTCACCAAGCAGGCCAGCCTGTTTGCCAGGCTTACCATAATGAATTACCATAAGCTGGCAGGCTTAATACAATAGAAACTTATTCTCTTACAGTTCTGGAGGCAAGAGTCTGAGATCAAGGCATGGGCAGGGCCAGGCTCCCTCTGAAGGCTCTAGGAGAGGCTCCTTCCTTGTCTTTCTAGCTTTGGGTGGCTCCAGGTATCCCTTGGCTTGCGACAGCATCCCTCCCATCTCTACCTCCATCCTCCCCATTCTCTGCATGTCTCCTCTCCTTTTTGGGTTTTGTAAGAACACTTGTTATTGGATTTAGGGCCAACCCAGGTAATCCACGATGACCTCATCTGCAGAGTCTTAACTTAATTACATCCGCAGAGACTCATTTTTCCAAATAAGGTCATGGTTACAAGTTCTGGGGATGAGGACGTGAACATATCCTTTTGGATTCAGTATTTAACTCCCTATAGGTACCAAATGCACAGAGTGGAGGTGACTGCCTTCCCATCTTTGTCTTGCACAGAGTTCTGGCGTGTCCTTCCAGAGCCAGTCCCTGCCTGCGTCGGAATATAGGTATGTATGTTTGTGTGTGTGTCATTTTTCCACACAGCATTCTCTATGCCCTCTTGGACTTGGCCTTTCTTAATGCATCTTAGTAAGCATCCCGTAGCCATACAGCTGCCTTATTTTTGTTAGCAGCTGTGTAGTCCTCCCTGTCTGGATGTACCCATTTTATTGAAGCATTCCCCTCTTGATGAACATTCAGGGTCTTGCAATCATCTATTTCCACCAGTGCCACACAGACCATCTTGGCAAGTGATGTCTTTATACAATGTGCATGAAGCTACCTGTGCAGAAAATTCCTAGCTTTCCCTCCTTGATTTGCAAAAGACAATAAAAGGGGATTAAAGACAATCTTTAATTAAAAAAAAAAATCTTCCCTGTGGCGCCTGGATAGCACAGTCATTTAAGCGTCTGACTCTTGGTTTCGGCTCAGGGTCGTGAGATCAAGCCCTGCCTCAGGCTCTGAACTCAGCAGGGGAATCTGTTGGAAATTCTCTCCCTCTGCCTCTCCCCCACTCCTGCTCTGTCTCTCCAATAAATAAATAAATCTTATTTTTAAAAATCTTGCTTTACACACACACACACACGACTTTGTGCATTCCTTTCTAGCATGGTCCTCCATCGGTCCTCCATTTTGCGAAGTTGCAGGCACAAGACACTTATGTTTGTTTTTGGGTTTTTTTTGAGATTTTATTTATTTATTTGACAGACAGAGATCACAAGTAGGCAGAGAGGCAGGCAGAGAGAGAGAGAGGAGGAAGTAGGTTCCTCGCCGAGCAGAGAGCCCAATGTGGGGCTCGATCCCAAGACCCTGGGATCATGACCTGAGCCGAAGGCAGAGACTTAACCCACTGAGCCACCCAGGCGCCCCAAGACACTTATGCTTTTTGTTCTGTTCCATAAGCTACTACTCCACGTCCTCAGAATTTTCTGTGTTGCTACAGAGTCATCAGTTACATTTTCGTGGCTGTGTGACAATGTCCCTGGCCAGATGTGTCATGATGTGCGAAACCGGTGCCCTCTGTGGACTTTTCAGGTTTATTTTCTCTTCCAGATAATTCTGCAGAGAACATTTTCTTTCCAATAGCTTTTTAATTTTTTTTAAAGGATAATTTCCTTAAAATAGTTTTCCAAGCATAATATTATTCAGTCAAAGGGTATGAACAATTTCGCAGTGTTAACCTTACAAATTGCTTTCCCAGGGAGACTGTCCACCTTGTCCTGACGTAGGTGGTCACTAGGCCTGCCTAACTCACCAGCCCTGACCCAGCCCTGAGGACTAACTGCTCTCATCTAAAAGAGTGCAAGTGTGGGCTTCCTCAAAGTTGCTCTGATCTGGGTGCCTTTGACCTCTCTGTATTCCCCACCGGTCTGGTGCGGACTCCCACGGGCCCAGCTTCCAACCTTGGCTCAGCCACTTGGCCTTGATCTGGTCACTTCCCCACTCCGATCCTGTTTCCTCATCTGGAAGAGGCAGGGTGACCACAATCCCTGTTTCCCTGGGATGCGGGACTTCCGGTGCCATAGCGAAATGTGTCCCAGGCAGACAGGGACACATCGGGGAGCCTAGTAAAATTCAGAGGAGCCCCATGCCCTGAGACAGGCTGTGAGTAGGAAACCAGCTGATGGGAAGCTGGGCTGGACTCTGTCCCCCTCCTGATCCACTGTGGCTAGAGGACCCTCACCCTCCCTCCCAGCACCCCTGGCGTCCTCCACCGTGGGCTCCCTGGTGCCCAGGAGGCACTCACTAAGTGGGCACACAGTGAATTTGTGGGCAACTCAGAGCCTGCTCTCAGACCCTTCAAGGGCTCCCTGACAGGAGCAGGCGGGGCTGGGGGTGGGAGGTGGGATTCTGGCCATTCCTGAGACTCAACATTTTCCATAAATTTGTTTACTCTTTGCATCTCCTCCTGGGCTTTCATAAGTTGACAGCCTCTGGGATTTGCATGCCTTTGTTGCTGGAAGCTGGGTTCATTTTGTCCTGCTGGCAGCTTCTTCCTTGGAATATTTTTGTTCTTTTCTTTCCTGTTGCCGTGATGTGAAAGGTGGATCTGGATTCTTCCGTTTCTTTAGGAGACAAAAATTGGGAGAGAAAATTGCTATGTCGTGTTGCTCGTTCTGGAGTCTGTGTGTGTGTGTGTGTGCGTGTGCGTGTGCGTGTGCACACTCGGAAATACTGCTTTCTGAAACTCACCTCGTATGCGGAGAAACTTTGCAATGTCTGCTGGGAAAAGGGGGGCCGTGAGCCCAGAGAAGGGTCAAAAATTAAGGAGCAGGTACCCAGACTCTCGTGTACAGCTTTGCCTGGGGCCCACCCTCACCTAGTGGGCCATGTTTGTTGAATGTGTGAATTTTCCCTTATTTCCTTCAAATCTTTTTAAGAAGCATCATCGTCTAGATCGGAGCTGAAGGCCCTGAGTTCAGGGACTGTCTTGTGTCCAGGTTTTCTCTTCTGTTTCCAGGGATGTATCACCACTCTCCTGTATGTCCCTTTCCATGCGTGTTTTGAGACTACTACTATTCATTTAGCGAAAACTAGACGCAGCGTTTTTGTGGGTCCGCGTGTATGGAAACGGCATCACGCGGTCCACGTCGCTCTGCAGCTCGCTTTGGCTGACCGCTGACACCCCCAGCAAGTTTTCCATGGGGTGGATGGACCACAGCGAAGGAGCCACTCTCCTTTGGTTGGTGGGGGTATTGGTTTTCTAGGCTGCGCGGCTTAATCAACAGAAATTTATTCTCCCACAGTGCTGGAGGCTCCAAGTCCCAAGTAAAGGTGTTGTCACATGGGTTCCTGCTGAAGGCCAGGAGGGAAGAACCCATTCCAGGACTCGCTCCTAGCCCCTGGTGGCCCCGGGGGCATCTCCGGGCTTGCAAATGCCCTTCTCCCCTGAGTCTTCCTGTGGCTTTCTCCCTGTGCATTTCTGTCTCTGTGGCCAAATGTTCCCCTTTTCCTAAGGACACCAGTTGTGCTGGAGCAGAGCCCACTCATATGACCTCATTTTAACTTAATTACCTTTTTAGAGAACTCTCTCCAAAGAGAGTCACATTCAGAGGCTCTGGGGATTAGGGCACCTGGCGGAGACAGGACACAGGCCTTCCTGCTTCTCCGCCATCTTCATGGCCACTTAACGTTGTTGGACCGTTTCATTCTCTACCAATCTGGTGAAGGGCCAATGGCACATGACCGCCATTTAATCTGTACCCCCTGCTTCTGATTTTTAATGAAATCGAACATCTTTTCAGAGGTTATTGCTTCTGGTTCAGTGGATCCCCTCTTCATACCTTTGCCCGTTTTACAGCTGGACTTGAGAGTTGTCTCTCATGTCAAGTTCTGGAGTTCTTTCTAAATCCTAGGTCCTAGCCTGCATTGCTAGACTCTTCCGCTGGTCTTTAGCTTCCTTTACGCTTGTTTATCCTTGGAGGGACAGAGGTTTTTAATTTTAACGTGCTCAATTGCTTCAAGCAGCAAGGTTTATCTTGTTGAAGAAATCCTTCCCTCCACCAAGGTCATAGAAATAACATCTTATATTTTCTATTACATCATTCAAGGTTTTGTTTCTCAAGTCCTGGCCTCCGTGCACTTGGAATTTATTTGTGTGTGTGGTGTTTGCAAAGAGCATCATTTTGTTTTCCCAGATGGATTGCCAGAGGCTGTGCTCACCCCATTTCACACTCTGGTATCCCTGGTAGGCTGAGGCCCACATCCGGTTCTCCAACATCAATCGCACTGCGTACCTGGGGACTTCCCCTGACAAGGTGGGCGCCCAACACAGTGACACCTGTGCCTGCCCCAAGGATGAGCCCAGCTGGAGCCTGAACCATGGCTGCATCCTTCTGGAAGGGTCTGCAGAGATGGGCACCATGTTAGTGTCCTGTGTCTGTGGTAACAAAGCACCACAAACGTGGGGCCTTGAAGTAACAGATGTGTGTTCTCTCACAGTTCAGGTGGCCAGAAGCCTGAAGTTGACGTGCTGGTTCCTTCTGGGGCTCTAAGGGAGAACCCATCCATGGCTCTCTCCTAGCTTCTGTGGCTATCCGCAATTCTTGGCGTTCCTTGGCCTGGAGAGGCATCCCTCTGATCTCTGCCTCTGTCTTTACCTTCTGCTCTGTCTGTGTCTGTTTCCCCTCCTCTTCTCTTCTGAGGACCGTCATTAGATTTAGGACCCATTCTCATGAGGGATGACCTCATCTTGAGATCCAGAAATTAATTTACCAAAGCCCTTTTCCCAAAAAAGGTCACGTTTACAGATTTTGGGTAGACACATCTTACGGACACATTCAGTCCACTACAGGGACAATCTAAAATGGGGAGAAGAGTTACTCCTCACAGGGGTGGGAAAGGAGCAAGCAACACCGATCTCCCTCACCAACGTACACTTCCTCTGGCCCCCTTGCTCGGTGACCAGCACCCAGTCCATCGTTTTCTTTCATTTCTTCCTCCCTACCCCAAATCCAGTGATGTGTTATCCCACCCCCGGAAATAAATCTTAAGGAACTGGTTCAACAGCATTAAAAAAAAAAAAAAAAAAAAAAAGCCCTCCCTTTGTCATTGCTTTGTTAATAATATTGAAAAGCTGGAAAGAGCCCCCAGGGGAGGAGGTAATTACTTAATTGCTTCAATAATATTTGATCCTGCAAACGTACTGATAGACTTAGCAGTAGTCAGTCATTGGATGGAGAAGGCAGAGAAGGAGACTGTGGTCATTGCCCACTTCAGAGTGAGGAGGGAACATTCCAACGTGACCACCCAAAGGATCACCTAAGGTAGATTAGGAAGGGGGCGCAAAGGGAAATCCCAGTTGCCATTGGGCGCCCTAAGCTAGTCCAAGTCCCTAAAGCTGAGTCATGAGAGCTAGGTCGACTTGGGCGAACCAGACGGAGACAGGAAGGAGGATATAGGAGATACACCCCATTGGGACCCACGACTGGCCACCAAAATCATGAAAACATGGCAACACAGAAAAGCTCATGACTAGATGAAAAATACAGCCTAAAAATGGACCCGGAAGGGTTCCTCAAGAAAAAGAATTGCCATGTGATCCAGCAATCCTACCCCTGGATATCTACCCAAACAAACAAAAACGGGAGAGCGTCAAAAAGATGTGTACACATCTATGTTCATAGCAGCACTAGACACAATAGTCAAAAGGTAGAAACAACCCACATGTCCATTGATGGATACACGAATAAATCAAATGCGGTATATACGAACGAGGGGATAATCTTGATTCGCCTCAATTCTGACATACGCTACAACCGGATGGATCTTGAAGACATTCTGCGAAGAGAAATAAGCTAGCCGCTGAAGGACAGATACGGTGTGAGTCCACTTCTCCGAGGGATCAAAGCAGTCCGATGGTGGCTGCAGGGGCTGGGGGGTGGCGTGTGGGGTTCACGGTTCACGGGGACAGAGTTTCGGTCTGGGAAGATGAGAAAGTTCTGGAGATGGATGGCAGTGGTGGTTGTACAATGTTGTGAGTGTACTTAATGTTACAGAGCTGTACACTTCAAAATGGGCAAGATGGGGGGCGCCTGGGTGGCTCAGTTGGTTAAGCAACTGCCTTCGGCTTGGGTCATGATCCTGGAGTCCCGGGATTGAGTCCCGTACCGGGCTCCCTGCTCCGCAGGGAGTCTGCTTCTCCCTCTGACCCTCCCACTTCTCACGCTCATTCTCTTTCACACTCTCTCTCTCAAATAAATAAATAAAATCTTCAAAAAAAAAGAAGGGCAAGATGGCACATTCTAGGTTATGTGTATTTTACCACAGTTTTTCTCCAAAAAAGGGTGTTTAGCTCATTGGCGGAGAGCCTCCTGCCTCTCTAAGTTCCATTGTCCGTTGGGCAAATCTTGATTTCTCCTGTCAGGTGAGGTGGTGAGGGAAGCAGACAAGATGGCTGCCCTCCTGGGGTTCCAGGTGAGACGGGCAGGTCGGCCTTACCCAGTCACACCATCAAACACGTGCCTGAATGTCTTCTCAGTTATGAGCTCGGTCACCTTGGCTGATCCACTTCTCCTCACTGAGTTTGTTTCCTTTTCTGTGACAATGGGGACAGTACCATGCCCCGATGGTGACGACAGAGGGCCCGCGGGAGGGTCCTCTGAGTGGCCCAGGAGAGAGTGCTCAGCTCAGGAAGTGCTCCTTTTCCACAGTTCTACGTCAGAAACACCTGCTTAAGGACACACTGACATAATTTGCGTCACGCAAGGATAGAGTCACGCAGCACATATATATTTTAAGGTATGCGAAATCCTTTTATATGCAAAGAAGTTTTAGATGGATATTCACCAGGGGGTGGAGAACAGGAGATGGTATGTGAGGTAGGAAATATTCTTTAATCCCTATTAAGGGATTTACTAGCGGGGTGATCTCAGGCAAGTAACCTGACATCTCTAAGCCTCCCCTCCCCCGACAGACTGTTGTTTTTTTTTAATTCTTTATTATGGGCATTTTCAAACCCTCACAGAAGGAGAAGGAATCATCCAATGGACCCCACCAACCAGCCTCAGTGTAACTGCCGACCCTGCTTCCTCTGCACTTCGGCCTGCTGGCTCTTTTAAAGCGAATCCCAGACTCTTTAATAAAAAAAAGAATCGCCAAAAAAAAAAAAAAAGGGGGTGCCTGAGTGGCTCAGTGGGTTAAAGCCTCTGCCTTCGGCTCAGGTCATGGTCTCGGGGTCCTGGGATTGAGCCCCGCATCATCGCATCGGGCTCTCTGCTCAGCAGGGAGCCTGCTTCCTCAAGGATCAAGGATTGTGATCACTGGTAAATACAGTAAGTGCCACGTGTGTCTTAAATAAACAAAGATCCCTCATACTATCCTGATATGCAATATAATATGAATCTATTATTAAAAAAAAAAAAGAATCGCCACACAATGATCACGCCTAAAAGTTTTTTAAAAACCCTTTCTTGAGATCATCTAATACCCAGTCAGTGTTTATTCGTCCTCGATTGTCCCATAAATGCCTTTTTAATTTGATTTGCTCGAAGCAGGATCTGCAAGGACCACATACTACATTTGGTTGATATATCCTGTCCCCCAGCGTTTTATTAGGACAGTGTTCCAACATCCAGCAAAGGTGGTGCCTTTTACCATGGGTCCTCCGCATAATGCTCCAGACGCAGGGGCTGACCTGTGACTGTGCCTGGTCACGTGTCTCCCTACAGCGGAAAGCACTTTTAAGTCTTTTTAAATCTAAATGCTAGCCCCTCTTCCATGTTTTTTCTTTGCTGTTTATTTGCTGAAGAACCCGTGTCATTTGTCCTGTGGAATTTCTCATTTGAGGATAAAAAGAGCTAACATGCGTATTGTGTTTAGAATATAGTAGGTATTTAATTACTATTCATTATGACTTGCTTTCTTCATTTATTTATTTATTTTAAAAGATTCTATTTATTTATGTGAGAGAGAAAGACTGTTGGGGGGGAGGGGCAGAGGGAGAGTCCCACGCTGAGCTCATGACCTTGAGATCATGACCTGAGCTGAAATCAAGAGTAAGATAGTCAACCCACTGAGCCGCCCAGATGCCCCTTGTTTGCTTTTTTTAAACTTACATATATCTGATTATTTTTCCAAGTGAAAATATAACATTTTTGTAAAGAAGGTAAAAAGTTCTAAAAAGTCCCTGGACTGTGAGGACTTTTCACAGCTGCCCGGGTTTGTGGCCACGCATTAGGGTGTGCTCAGCTTGTTTGCTGGGCCTGCCCCATCCATGAGGCCCCCAGGAAGGACCCCATGGGCAGTGGGAGCTGGCAGAACAAGGGGGTCGTGGGAGTGGGAACCAGAGCCAGAGGGGTTCCACGGAAATAGGGAGCAGGAGCCAGGATCGGCCCCTTCCCTGGGGCTGAGAGATGCGATACCAGGAGGGAGGCCCAGAGGAAAGAAAAGGATGTGGGGAAAAGCTGTAGGAATCCCAGGAGACGGGGAAGGCAAAGTCATACATCATTAGGGATAGGGAGGAACCACACGGTGTGCTTTCAGTGGGTTGGGGCAGATGGAACAAAGAGGAAGGTGAGCCTCCCCAGGGAGCCGACACCATGAACTCGGATAGCAAGCAGCAGGATGAGAAACACCATGTCCTCCATCAGCCACTGGAGGAGAAAAGCAATTGGTGGAAGGGAGCTCTGGGGTGAGGGGTCAGGAGCTCTGTGCCTGGCTTTGCCACCCGTGTGGTCTTTGGTAAGGCTCCTTACTTTCTCTGAAGCCTAGCTTCCCCCACTTGCAGAATAGGAGGGGTGGACAGAAGACCTCTGGTGGTTTCTTTCCGCTCTGGCAAGGCAAATGTTCCATCCCACTGACTGCTCCTCGGCGGTGAAGGAGGGGATGGTGACCTCTAGGATCCGGATGCACGGATGACCCCCTTAGCATTTTCCCTTATGAGGAGGCCAGCACGCAAGGACAGGCTCAAAACTGTGAGTCACCAAATCAAAGTACAAAAGGAACACAGACTCCAGGGTACACAGTCCCGGATTCCAGTCCCCACCCTGCCACCTCCTGGCCTGTGATCTCAGGTAGGGTTCTGCAGTGGATTGGTGATGTCTGTCACGGCCGGAGGGATGGGCAGGGCCGACTTTCCACCCTGAACCCAGATCCGGGGCTTCTGAAATACTCAGGGTCGATCTGGCCAATTCACCTCTAGGTAAAATCTGCTTAAGATTTACATCCAAACAAAATTGAAAGTGAATAAATATCGAAATAACCCACTTGCCCGAATGACTGGTCCAGGACCCAGGCACCTGTCAGCGACCAACATGGTGAAGCCATGTGGTCAGGGGTCACACCACTGGCTTTGATTCACAGGTCATCGTGGTCCATGCTGAAGGGGTTCCTGAGCCCCATGTGTGCTGTTCAGGCTTCATGCCACTAACGCTGCCTCATGGACCCAGAGCGGAGGCAGAAGCACAGATAATGGGCTGCCCATCCGCAGGCTCCGGACATGCCCCAGCAGAGATGAGTCACGCCCCGCCCCGGGCACCCACAGTGGCTCCCCTTGAATCACCATTGCTCTGGTGTCAGCTTGAGGACAGTAGGGCAGACTTGTGTCGGTGTCTGTTCCAGAGAAAACAGGAAGAGTGACGCCCTCCGGGGCTAACCGGAGCCCAGGAACTGAGGCGTGTTGTGGGGCGAACTGGCCGCGGGCAGCACAGAGTGGCCCTTAGGTGGCAAAGTCCTAACCCCCCTGACCTCAGACTGTGACCTTATTTGGAGATAGGATTGTCGCAGATGTACTGAGTGAAGATGAGGTCATAGTAGAGTAGGGTGGGCCCCTGATCCAATATGACTGTGTCCTTATAAAAAAGAGGAATTTTGCTTACAGGCACGTACAGGGAGAACGCCTTGACCATGAAGGCAGAGATGGGGTCGGGGGGCATCTACAAGCCGAGGAACAATGCCAACGAGCCACCAGGAGCTGGACCCGAGCAGATCCTTTCCCTCACCCTCAGAAGGCACCAGGCCTGCTGGCACCTTGATTTGGGGCCTGAGGCCTCTGGAGCTGGAGCGAATACATTTCTGTTGTCCAAGGCACTCAGCCTTGGTCCGGTCTGTTACAGCAGCCCACAGAACTCATGCGGACACCGACAGACCAGAGTCCTGGCTTGGCCCCTTCTCCTGGGGACACACCAGGCAAGGTGCTTTCCTGCTTGAGCCCTGGGCCTGCAACCTGAGACCCAGGGGCCTGGCCAGATCAAGTCTAGCCAGGTCACGAGATTCTTTACCTGGACTTTTAGGGATGGGAAAGTGGGAGATGGTGACAATTTAGCCCTGGGGGCCTGGGGTGAGGTGGCCATGTGAGGCCCGGCACCAGGCACATAGGCGAGGCTGTGTTCCATGAGGAGCCCAGCAGACTCCCACAGAGATCAGAGAGAACGAGGGGAGAGAGGAGGCTCTGTGCAGACCCCGCCGTGATGCCTGTTCCTTCCAAGGCCTGGCTGGCTGCTCATCATGGGCTGGGTTCTCACGTGGACATTCTTTCCACAAACCCTCTTTTCTTGAGGTCTCGCAGCGACCATATTCGGACTGAGCTCTTTGCCTATTTCTAGAAGGGTTTTGAAGGCCATGAGCTGGGGCACACGTTCCTCCACAACCACAAATCTTGCTGTGTGCAGGGACAGGGGAGGAGGTAGAGAAGTTGTAGGTCCTGCCCCAGGTGGTCGCAGGCCCCGAAGAGCCACAGGCTGTGCAGAGAGGCAAGGGCAACGCGAGCACACCTGCACCCCAGCTCCAGCTCGGAAGGGAACAGGGAGACCGCCGGCAGAACTCCAGCGTCTTCCATTGTCCGCTGTTACGTGCTTCGTGAAATGTTACATATTACACCTTCTCCTTCCTTATCCTTTTTTTTCCTCTCATTTTGAAAGACTTGGGCGAACAGAGGAATTATAAAAAGCATGACTGGGGCTAAAATAGTAACACACATGGTCAGAGATCGGGTCTGGTACCAGACTGGCCGAATGCAGGTGTGATCTTGGGCAAGTTGCTTAACATCTCTGTACCTCGGTGTTCTTGTATGTATAATGGACAAAATAAATCTCATTGCCCTTTTGTGAGCATTAAAGCGTCATCATAGGCAAAGTGCTTGTACCAGTGACTGGCACACAGTAAGTCCTATTGTGTTTTTTTGTTATGATTATTAATAAGATAAAGAAATGCAGGGAGGGGCGCCTGGGTGGCTCAGTGGGTTAAAGCCTCTGCCTTCGGCTTAGGTCATGATCCCAGGGTCCTGAGATCGAGCCCTGCATCGGGCTCTCTGCTCAGCGGGGAGCCTGCTTCCTCCTCTCTCTCTCTCTGCCTGCTTCTCTGCCTACTTGTGATCTCTCTCTGTCAAATAAATAAATAAAATCTTAAAAAAAAAAAGAAATGTAGGGATGCCTGGGTGGCTCAGTCAGTTAAGCATCTGTCTTTGGCTCAGGTCATGATCCAAGAGTGCTGGGATCGAGCCCCACATTGGGCTCCCTGCTCAGCTTCTCCCTTTGCTCTGCTGCTCCCCCCACTTGGGCTATCTTTCTCTCCCTCTCTCTGACAAATACATAAGTTAAAGAATCTTTTAAAAAAGAAATGCATAGGAAGGGAAGGTAGATCGACAAATCTGGCAAAACATGAATATGTGCAGAAGGTCTGTTTTGACAAAATTAAGGTTTAAAGATGGAAACTGTCATTCATTACTGCGCCACACCAACATGAAGGCATAAATTCCCCCCTTTTCCAAAAACTGTATTGTAATTAAAATAGATTAGTGCATTACTTTTATCTTGTTCTGCAATGTTTTGTTAATTTTTAATAATTTTTTTTTTCCTGGCATAGTTATAGTTACAAAAATCAGTAAAGCATTTTTCACTGTTTGGAAAAAAAAAAAAAGAAGAAATGCATATAGTTGGGGAACACAATTAAAGAGGTGGTTGTTACTTGTAACAAGACATTTCTTGGTGGGGGTTTCTGTCTGGCTCACGGTGACCTGTATGACCATCCTTCCCACCTTTAGGGAGTGGTTGTCAACAACCATGTTGGTTGAACTTGACTCAGACCCTGGCTGGGGGAGGGCATCTGGCCCAAGCTGAGCCAACCAAGTCCTTCCCTTGGAACTGGGCCAAAGAGATCCTAGTTTGATCCCAGCTGGTATCCCAAATGGCTCCCTTCTGTCATGCTGAGGTGACATAGTCGAGAAGATCCAGGGCAGGGGACTCGGGGAGGGTGGTACAAAGAAATGCAGACATGCAAAGCAGAAAGAAGGCTCTGGGCCCTGGTTTCTTGCCTTTTCTGAAACGCGGCTACCTTTATGCCATTGGGGTTCAGTGAGACACCCCTGATTTGTACTCTTTATGAAGCTGCCCTGGCTTCTGTTGCTGCTGAGATCTTGGCTACATCTGGACGCTGGCTTCTCACGTCTCTGCTGGGGCTGCAGGGAATGTCCCCTCCTTTCGCTGTGGCTGGGCAAGATGGAGTCAGTTCTAGTTCAGTGCTATGATCGAAGAAAGGACAGACCGGGAGTGAGAAGACATTCCCGCCGACCACTGACGGAGCACACCGACTTCTTCCTCAGCCTTGTGCACACGTCATCTCACGAGCTCAATGGTGAAGGTCACGATGAGATCTCTGTTTCACAGAGGAACAGTGAGGGTCAGAGACTTAAGAGGGTTGGGTAGCATCGCTCAGCTAAGCAGGGTGGCCAGTGGGCATCCAAGTCCAAAGTCTGTGCTACCAGCCTCCCTTGCCGTCCTCCTGGGAGCCCCTGGAGGGCGTCCTCCCACTCTCGTGCTGCGGGCTCTGAGACCAACCTGGGTCCCGCCTCAGCTTCCTGCTCTGCAGATGGCGGGAGAGAGTCATTCTCGCCCCTCTGAGCACTGTCTGGAGGGGCCAGTGCGCAAAGGGGGATGTGGGCAAGTTTGGGGGGGCGGCAGGTACTCCACACATGCAACACATTCCCCCCCCATACTTCCTTTCTTGCCTCTTAGCAACGGACTCAGAGTGGATGGAGGGGAAAGATGTGAGGTCACATTTAAATTGGCCAATTTGAGCAGCTCACCGCAAAGGCTGGTGTGGGAGAGCGGTGCAATTAATCTGAAAAACACAGTGGTTTTTATTTTTAAAAATATGATCCGTGGCCTTCAGTCCTCTGCGTAGTGGTGTCAGGCATCCATTTCCATGGGCCGAGAGCGGCTTGGCATTTGGCTCTTCGTAAAGTCCCCGTGCATTTAAAAACGAAAACAAAAAACAAATGGTGCTGATCTTTTTAAAAAATTAAGGCAAATCAACACATGCTTGTAGGAATGTTGGGGGCGGGTGGGAAGCATAAAGAAGAAAACAACATTTACCCATGTTACATCCACGTGATAGACATAGTAAGTCGACGACAAGAGACCATGAAACCCACACAAGCTTGGATGAGGCTTAGAAACAGTCATGCTGAGTCAAAGAGGTCAGACCCCAAGGAGTGTGTATCTTTCGATTCTATTTATTTATTTATTTATTTATTTATTAAGATTCACTTATTTAGTTTTGAGAGAGAGCGTGCACGCAAGCAGGAGGGGAGGGGTAGAGGGAAAGACGCTTGAGCTGACTCCCTGTGGAGCGAGGAGCCTGACATGGGGCTCGATCCCAGGACCCTGAGATCATGACCGGAGCCAAAACCAAGAGCTGGTTGCTTACCCGACTGAGCCACTGAGGTGCCCCTCTTTTGATTCTATTTCTATTTAGTAGAACTAAAGGGGTAGAACTATCTATAGTTACAGAAAGCAGAGCAGGCAGGGGTTGCCTGGGACGAGAAGTGGGTGGCTGGGGTCAGCTCAAAGGAGCGACAGAGGAACTCTTCTGGGGTTGTGGGAATGTTCTGTGTTGCTATCTTGATGGAGATGGTGGTTACATGGGTGTATGCCTTCTTCAACACTTATCAGCCCTGTTCTCTTAAAGTGGGTGTGTTTTATTTCACGTAAATGATACTTCAATAACATGGATTTAAGAAGTGGGAAAAAATGACCTGTAATCCGTCACTCCGGAGATAACCACTGTTAAGGTTCTGTTGTGTGTGGGTAACTCAATCAATCAATCAGCTGATTGTGTGTTAGAAAGAATAGTTCCAGATAAACACTCGATCCTCTGTAATGCTTTTTATGAACCTCAGGCATAATTATTTGGTGAAAGCAAGGAAGGGAAGGGGGAGAGGATGGCACTTCATGTTCTTTAGATGCCCAGCTTTGCCCTCTGAAATCAGAGAAGTGTGCGTGCGTGCGCGTGCGCGCATGTGTGCGCGTGCATGTGTGTGTGTGTGTGTGCACGCGCACGCGGTCATCATTCAACTACCCAGTATCACAAGCTGCTTAGAGGAAACCTGCTCCCACCCCTCCCCCACCCTCCCCGCCCAGATGAGCTCAGAAGAGGGGGGAGGCTATTCACCGACTTCAGGATGAAAACACCACTCCTCTCCTCGTAGCAGGAGAATAGGCACATTTTATTATTTGATCAGTACATTAAATGCCGTTGGGATGGAGCGTGCGTTCCATCATGCTGGCGCGTCTTGCCTGGTAGAAGTGGGGTTTGGGAATGCTCTCCTGGCTGGTGCAATTTTGAGACAGAATTTCCAGACGGAGCTTCCCGAGAGTGCCCCCCAAAGCGCCACGGGTAGGTACAGGATTGGGACCACTTATGAACAATCTTGTCGCCGGCTTTTGGTGCTTGCTGTGGCCTCATGCCATGAAATTGGTTCCAGAAACACGACTTAAAACTGGTGGCAACTTACTCCCTCCTGTGGGTCCCCGTGTTCCTTGACGGTCTCGTAAAGCTGGCTGCGTTGTTTCCAGCCCCCAAGAGGTGGCATCTGTGGAGGGACATGCCACTGCATGAGTGTGGGCCATATAATGTCCCCCAGATGGCAGCCTATAGGATGCCTAGCGAGCAGCGCGTCCGGGCTGAGGGTGGGAAAACGTCTTCCTTCAAACCAGGGCTTCTCAGCCAGGGGTGAGGGGTGAGTAAGCCTTCCAGGTGACGGTGGCTGTGCCTGGAGACATTGTGCTTGTCACGGATTACGGCTGCTGTGGGTATCTATGGGTAGAGGCCGGGGTGCTGCTAAGTGCCCCCCGGAGCACACAACGGCTG
This sequence comes from Mellivora capensis, assembly GCA_004024625.1. Lineage (NCBI taxonomy): Eukaryota > Metazoa > Chordata > Mammalia > Carnivora > Mustelidae > Mellivora > Mellivora capensis. Next base: position 429,080 of record PISX010000008.1, on the reverse strand, counting down.
CCCCCCAGGAAGAACTCTCCAGCCCCAGGTGCCCGTAGTGCCGCGGCCAGAAAACCCTGCAGCGAGGCTGTATCGGGAGTGTCTGTGCCCCTGCTGTGGGGCAGGTGGGGGAGGTCGGGACAAGTGGGCTGGATGGAAAGCCGGGGATCAGGGCCGGGGGAAATGTGGGTTCTACACAGACGGTAGCCATGTCCCATAGCTACTGCTTATTCAAAGTGCCTGCTTTGTGCCAGGCCGTGAGCCCAACATCAATAATCTCATGTAATGTCTACAACCTGGGAAAAGGTTGTTACCACCCCCATTTAGGGTAAATCAACAAAATACAGCTGGGAAATGGAAGGGCAAGGAGTTGGTTTTCTTCCTGGGATTTTTTTTTTTTTTTCTTTTTCGGCGAGGGAGATGGTTGGAAGGGAGGGGTGTCTGGTTCCCCCCACTCAGCTAGGAGCTCTGTGAGGGCAGAATCTTGTGTGAGTCGGGTCTGCAGCACAGAAGTCCCCCCCTTATCTGCGCTGTCAGTTACTCGCCGTCAACTCCCATCCAGGAACAGAAGATCCTCCTTGTGACATATGGTCAGAAAGTCAGTAGCGGGGGCACCTGCGTGGCTCAGTCGGTTAAGTGTCTGCCTTCAGCTCAGGTCATGATCTCAGGGCCCTGAGGTCCAGCCCCACGTTGGCTCTCTACCTGGTGAGGAGCCTGCTTCTCCCTCTCCCTCTGTGCCTCTCTCTCTCCCCCGAATAAATAAAATCCTAAAAAAAGTCAATAGTAGCCTAATGCTACATCAGTGCTTACATCACTCACCTCCTCTCATCATGTAGTCATTTTATTGTCTCACATCAGCACAAGAAGGGGGAGCACAGTACAATAAGGTGTTTTGAGAAAGACCACATTCACATAACTTTTATCACAGTATATTAGAGTCGTTCTATTTTATTATTAGTCGTTGTTAATCCCTCACTGTGCCTAATTTATAAATGAAACTTTGCCATAGGTATCTGTGTGGGGGGAGAAACAGTCTATGTAGAGTTTGGTACTATCTGCGTGGGGGTCTTGGAATGTATCCCCTGCGGATAAAGGAGAACTAAGGGAACCTGGCAAAGTCCTTGGCCCTCCGGAGGCACGAATAGCTCGGTGTTTAATGGGATCAAAAGAAAGAATGAAGGAAGGAAGCAGGGCAGTGTGGCCTAGCAGTTTGAATATTGGCATTGATTTCCAGCCATTCAATGCATAAGAGCTGTGTTTCTCCTCTGGGCCAGGCCCTAGACACAGGCTTACTGGATTTGACTCTACACGGGCTCAGGAGAGCTGCTTGTTGGTTTTTCAGAAATTTTTCCAGTTGGTTGTCAAACAGCCACTAAACAAGCTTAAATGATATAAAGCTACAATTATGTATATATGTGTATATATACATATATATATTTTTTTTTATTATGTTCAGTTAGCCACTGTACAATTATATTTTTAAAAGGTACCAGAACTCATCACTTCCTAATTATTCTATTTCTATTAGCATCTCTGTTCTGAAGGTGATGTCTGTGGCGGGGGTCTCCCAATGTGTAATAGGGCCAGATGGTATTTTATGCTTTGCCAGCCACAAGCTGAATCTGGCCCCTCAGCCACTGTTTGCTGGTGTGACCCCTGGCATGTCTGCGGGCAGGCTTACCCTACAATGGGCTGCAGCTTTTCCCATCTTCTGTTCAGTGATGCGCTTCGGGAGCCTGAAAACTGCCATGGGGGGAGAATTTCCACCGGAGAAGCCAAATGCTCTTTCAGTTAGCTGACAGTTAAACATTTACCAGTAAACCTTTGGGCACAGTGATGGGCAAAACTGGAATGAACCCTGCCCTCTGGGAGGGTAGAGGGTGTTGGGTTTGTGCACCATTTCGTGCTGGAGTGGGGCAAGATGGGGCTGGGCAGAGGCTGGTGGGGATCTCCACTGGGGAGCATGCCAAAGAGGAGAACACCCAGCTCCAGGCATGTCCCCCAGAAGGGGCAGGAGTGCTGGAAGAAGGTGCTGCAGGGGCCCTCTCCCGGGGCCGGCCATCAGTCCCACGTTCACCCCCAGCGGGGACTTTGCCACTTCATGGCATTCCTTTGAGGGCAGCCAGCTCTGTCCTTCCCCTCTCAGCTCAGAGGGGGACTTCAGGCACCTGGGAGCGGAGATGGGAGCGCACGGCAGTCCACTGCCATTCACTACAACCCCAGCTCCTAGCATTGTACTTTGCCACAGTGAGTGGGCTCTCCACCCGTGTGGCCCAGGAGGGGCCTGGCTTGTCCTTTGGAGGGTCTGGATCTAGCGACATCAAGGACAACTTGTGATCCATCCGTGGAAACTCGACCAGCTTGCATCTCCTACGGAGGTTGGGGGCTTGCGGGGAGGGGGCTTCGGATGGAATCTGGCAGCTAGACTCCTTGATTTTTAGATCAGGAACTCGGGACAGTGGGAGGCAAGGGGCTCTGCATATCACCCACGGAGTACCGACGCTGCCCAATGCACAGGCCCAGTCCTATTGCCTGCACATGCCCAAGCCCCAGGGAATAGGTGAGTGTGACAATCAACTGGTCAGTCCCTGCCCATTGTTGAGGTCTGACTGTGTGCAGGCACTGAGCCAGCTCTTCCATCGGCCAGGAACCGCTGGATTCTGCCTTCATGGATCTCTTCTTGGAGCATCATGGGGGCTCCGTGTCACTGACCTCAAATGATAACCAAGAAATAGTATTTAAGGATGACCTCAGTTGATTTCAACACTTTTCCCCTGAGCACCTGTGCAGGAAAAATTGGCAAAGATGGAGTGGGGACAACGTGGGATTTCAGGTCAAATGGAATTACGGGTTCACATCTTGGCTGGATTCCCACCGTTGTCTGACCATCTCTGAGTCTTAACTTCCTCACTTTAAGATGGGGATAATAGTGATTCTTGCCTTCCAGGCTCCTTGGGAGGAAGGAAGAAGAACGAACATAAAGCCCCACATAGTACCTGGCACTTTGAATGCTGCTCATTTTTAATCCTAACATTCCTATGTAACGTTCACCAATCATCCACAGTACCAAGCAGTGCTGAGGATGTGTGGAAGGGCCCCGGAAGAAATCAGGGATTCTCCGCACCCTCGTAAATCTCACTCTGCTTGAGTTTGCCTCTTGAATGGGGAGAGGAGGGTCCACAGATGTCCCGAAGGTGGACAGCAGCTGCTCTGGCTGTCCTCCTCCACGACTCCATGCCGGCCCTCATCATCTCCCTCCTGGGTCCTCTCCACAGCCTCCCCACTGACTTCCCTGTCTCTAGGCTGCCCCTCTGCAAACCTTGTCCATGTCATGCTGTGACCAGTGACCTTATGAAGGTGATATCTACAAGCCACTCCCACACGTGGTCCACGTGACGGCTTTCCATAGCTCTCACGAGGAGGTCTGGTCCCTGGACCTGCATTTCAGGGCACTACCTGCCCAGCCTCGTCTCACCTCTTAGGCCTCTGCCCTGTAACGCCAGGGCACTTTGTAAGCCTTGGCAAATGCATGCAGCTTCCTGGACAGGCTGAATATCTCCCATGTCTTACCTTTGCATGTGCCATTCCCCTTCCAGGAGCACCGCTGCCCTTTACCTGACTCCTGAAGACCTCCTGGAGTCAGGACATGTACCCCAGTGCCACAGTATAGATTAGGGGTCCTCTCTCCATTCCGATAGCCCAAGCACAGCATGGTCATTGCCTTTACATTGCCTTAGGGTCCTAGACTCTGAGCCTGATGAGCCTAGTGAGCCTGGCAGTTACTCAGCCTCTCTGTACCCTTGTCTGCTGGAGGGAATGGTGATGGCGTATGTGACGGTTGCTGTGAGAAGGAACAGGTGTATGCACGCACAGCACTTAGCATACAGGAAGAGCTCCATAACGGGTTGGAACAACTGGCCTAATCCCACCCCTTGATAGCCTGCGGGTTTTGGTCACAACTATGCTCTGAATCCACATCTATCATGAGGTGGGGGCATGGGCTTGACCCTTTCTTGCTTGATGATTGTCTCAGGGCTGTAAACTTCAGAATTCCAAGAACAGAATTTGCCAGCAAATTGTGGAGAGTTGACCAATTCCCCATTTTCTCACGTAACTGCCTCCCCCAGGGCCCAGGAGGAGGGAACAGCTCTGCCCATCTCCTGACACAGGGCACATGCTGGGCCCTGTGCGCTGCGCCCCCCCCCCCCCCCCATTCCTGGCCCTGGCCAGGCTCAGGGATAGGATCCTTCCAGGAGCCCCTCCATCTTGCCTGTTCTTGGGAGAGAGTGCGGAGGGGATAATCCCCACCACAGGGATGCTGTGGGCAAGCTGCCGGCATTCACCATGCAATTCAACACGCACTCACACACTCATGTAATCACTACAGAGGCACCTTCCCTTAACAAAAAAGGCAAAAATCTGGGGGTTTAAATGGTATTAAGTGCAGAAGCATGTGGCTGTGAGAAGGCCCGGTGGAGGTGCTGAGCATTCACTGGGTGGCTTTAGGTGCCGCTCCTGATGGCAGAAGGAAGACGTTTTTGTTTCAGAGTTGGAGTTCCGAGGTGACACTGTGGTTCATTACACAAGGGTGTTTCCAGTATGATCCTCTCCCAGTCTTGTGCTGGGCCTGCCCATGCAGGGATGAATGGGCTGGTCTGAGGGGAGAGGCAAGCAGCTGGCACGGCTGGGGCTCAGGCACAAGGGGAGGGGCCCAGGAACTTTGGGGAGGGACTCTGTTGTCTCGGTTCCTAGAGGGGTCAGACTCGAGAGGCACCAGGAGGGGGGCCGGGACGCTTGAGGACCACAAGGGCCGAGGCCCGACAGACATCTGTGAAAGGCCAGGGGGCTCTCAGAGTCCGGCAGGCTGAGACAGGGCAGTGTGAGCTCATTACCCGGAGAGCCGAGAGGGCATTTTTTTTAATTCGAGGAACCATCCCTGTCCTATGGCCCCACCTGGCCAGTCGGGTGGGCAGCCTGAGCTGTGGAGGGGGTGTCGGAGGAGAAGCGGTCCAGCCCCGCGCCCCTCCAGCCCGGCCCGGCCGCCCTCCTCCCCAACCCCGGACCCTGGGTTAGCACCTGGGTGCACGTCGGCCGCCCGCGTCCGCACGTCCGGGGGCGCTGACCGTTCGGATCCCGGCCGGCTGGGGCGGGGGGCCGGCGGGCCGCAGCGCTCCGCACGGGCCGGGGCACCGGCCTGGGCACCGGCGGGGGCGCGGCTCGGCGTGACGTCACGCGCCCCGCCCCCGCGGCCCCCGCCCACCCCTACGTTCCGGGCGGGGCCGACCCGGGGCCTGCCGGGGCTCGCCCGCCGCGGCCCCCTCCCCAGGGGCCGCCCCCTCCCGTCGGGCCGCGCCTCTGCCCCTCGCGTCCCCGCCCGGCGGCCGACTCCGCCTGCGAGAGGCCGAAGCCGCGGCGGCCGCCGCCGTTGCCGCCATTGACGTCAGAGGGGCGGGCACATGACCCCGCGGGGACCAATCGCGCGGGCGCCGAGCGGCTTCTGCAATCTCTCAACTGAGCCGGCCCCCGCGGCCCCCGCCGCACACTCGCCCGCGGACGGCCGCCCAGACACACGTACTGTACACACGAGCGGGCGGCGGGGCCGAGACACGCCCGCCCGCCCGCCCGCGCGGCCCCGGCCCCCGCCGCTGCCCCGCGTCCCCGCCCGCCGCCGCCGCCGCCGCTCCGGCCGCCGCGAGCATGCAGCCGACGAGCTAGGAGGAAGCGCAGCCGCGAGGAAGCGCGAGCGCCGGCCGCCCGCCCGCCCGCCCGCCGGCCCCTCCCCTGCCGGGCGCCCCCCCAGCCCCACGCCCCCCCACCTTCCTGGGCGGTGGGGGGGGTGCGGGCCGCCGCTCGGGGGCCCCGCCGCCCCGGCAGCCCGGGACAGCCCCCTTTCCCCGCCCCCGGCCCCCGCCCCGGCCCGGCCGGCCATGGATCTGACCAGCAGCTCGGGCGGCGGCGGCGACCCCCGGCAGATCGAGGAGACCAAGCCGCTGCTGGGGGGCGACGTGCCGGCCCCCGAGGGCACGAAGATGGGCGCCGTGCCCTGCCGCCGGGCCCTTCTGCTGTGCAACGGGATGAGGTACAAACTGCTGCAGGAGGGCGACATCCAGGTCTGTGTCATCCGGCACCCGCGGACCTTTCTCAGCAAGATCCTCACCTCGAAATTCCTGAGGCGCTGGGAGCCGCACCACCTAACGCTGGCCGACAACAGCCTGGCGTCCGCCACGGTGAGTCGCTCTGCGCGGCGGCGGCGCGCCGGCACCCCCGCGCCGCGCCTCGGGGCCGGGAGGCGCCCCCTCTCGCCGCCGCCCCCTGCCCGCCGCTGCACCTGGAGCCCGGGGCCTGCGGGGCGCCGGGCGTGCCGGGTCGGCCCGGGGGCCGGGGCGGGGGCTGGCGGGGGGACCCCGGCGCCCCCCTCCTGGCCTGCGCTCGGGCCTGGCTTATGCCCAGCGGGCGGGCTCGGGGAGACCCTCGGAATTCTGCACCGGATCCGGCCCACCGCAGCCTGGGCATCCCCGGACCTCCGGGACCCAGCGCTAGTTAGTGTTTTTACGGATGGGACCGTGGGGGTAGACCCGGGCTGGGCCCCGAGGGTGGTGAGGGTTCCCTTTCTGAAAGCCCGCGGCCCATCTGGATCTGCGCTGGAGGGGAAAACGAAATGAGGCCCCCCCCCCCATAAAGAAAGAAAACCTAACAACCTCGAAACCCCAAAACCCAAAGAATTTCCAGAAGCCAGTTCCTTTCTGTGCTTCACTGTCTTTTTCCTGCCCAGGCTGGTAGGCAAAACTGGGTGCTTCCCTTTCTGAAAAATCTCATTCGCACGCTGGGATGTTGGAAGAGGAGGGGGAGGGGCCAGGGGTCCCGGACTGTTTCCTCCCCACCGAGGGGCGAGGGGCGGTCAGGTTCTGGAGTGGAAGCTGGCTTTGGGGCCCTGGTCTTGCATTGTCTGTGAAGTGTGTGTCCTGCGGCTGGTTTTATTTTGTTACTGTTATTGTTTCAAATGTATGGTTGGGACTGGGTCAGCTGGATAAGAGGGAGAGGAGAAGTCATTGATGTGTTCCTGAAATCAAATCTGCAAGGTGGGGAAAGACAGCTGTGGTGGGGTCGGAGTGGGTGGGGGTGGCTGGCAGGAGGCTGAGCAGGATGCTTTGTGTTTTGAAACAAGGACAGTTTAAAGCCCCGGCTCTGCTTGGGCCTGAGCCTTGCTGAGGGGATCCCGTCCTCTCTGTGGAGAGGTGGCAGGTCTTCCCCAGAATGCACACTCCCCCTGGGGTGGCCTAAGCACGGTTGTTGGGGCCGGGTGGGGGGGGGGCCGGTGGAGGTGGCAGAATCCAGTGCCTGCCCACACCTGTGCCAAGAAAACCCAGCCAGGAAACAGGGTGTCGCTTCCATGGCATGTCACAAACATGTAGCGTGTGTAGACATTTCCCCGGCATCCATGTTTCCTTGGCAGTGTGTCACAGGCCGTGACACATGCTCCAAGGAATGGGGAGGGGGGAAAAGTTAGCAGCAGCAGCCCTACTCCTCGAAACCACTCCTCCCTCCCCAGAGCACTGAAACACACGAGGACTCTTATTCTGAATTTCGGGTCCCACGGGCTTAGAACACCTATTTTTTTTTTCTTTCCTGTGGGCAGGTTGGTGCAGTATCTGCAAAGACTTCTTCCTCAGGGAGGATCGCTGGTTGCCGTGAGGCGGTCCGGTCCCGGGTTCAGGCTCATGCATGTTCTTAAACCCGTCCAAAGCCACAGGCCTGGGCATTTGGCTTTTCATTCCGTGGAGAGAGAACCTCGGAGAATTCACTAGCATGCAGCGTTTCAGGTTCAGGCAGGACCCAGTGCCCTTAATAGTTCCCAACTGGCTTCTGAATTTCCCCCTGCTTCCGGGGAGTGTTTCTGTTTTCCTCCCACCCCTCAAAATGAAGGGGAGTTGGGAGGGGAGAGGAAGTGGTTGAGAGGCACAGTGGCCCTCCATGGGAGAAGCTGGGAGTGCGTGCTCTGGGGCTGCTGGCCATGGTCTGGCGGGGAAGCCAGCTTTGGAGGCTCCAGGCCCCCTTCCCCCCCAGTGACTGATTGCTCAAGAGGTATCTAGGAGAGGAAAGAAGCAAAGACTGAGGCTGGGCACTGGTTTCTCCAGCAGCCAGAGGCCCCGGCACCACCTTCACCAGCCGAGATGGGTGGCACCTTCGTAGCTTGGCCCTCTCTGGTGAGGAGCTGTGATTTTCAGGACCGGGGGTGAAGGCCATCCGTAGAACAAGATTCGTCTCAGTAGAACCCTGCTGCGGCAGGGTCGGAAATGTGGAAGTAGGAACTATGAGCAAATGTCCGATGGACTGGCCAATCCCCTTTCCTCCGCCTGTGGCCACTGTGCCCTGTGGGCAGGGGGTGGCCTTGAATTTTGCCCTGGTGGGCTCCAGTGGGGTGCGGGACTCTCTGTGCCAGGGCCTGTGAGTGCGGAGGGGGCTGCTGAGGGCACTGCTGGCTGTGGCAGTGGCCTCCAGGGCAGAGGTGGGACTGGAACTGTACCAGGGACCTTGTCCCATCACGAGACACCTGGTTGGTGTCCAGGCCCTGGGGAAGCAAAGGAACCCCTGAGGGGTTTCCCTGAGGCCTGAGCATTATGTAATCTGTCTGCATTTTATAGTGTGGCCCAAGCACGCCATTGAGAAATATTAGCCCCAAATGAAACAAAGGTGAATTTCAGTGTAGTTCACTACCGCAGAAGCCCTGTGCAGCCCCGTGGCTTTGCAGAGTCCCCCAGCCCAGCCTCAAGCTGCTGATAGATCAGGTATGTTTCTGGAGCAGGTCAAATCCTTTCATGAAATGTCCATCATCCGTGTATCAAGCCGTCGGCACAGCCCAAGTCAGAACTGTCTGGTAATTATCTGGTTAATTGCGTGGGCTTCAGGAACAAGACTCAGAGTGATTGATCTGGATTCAAACCGATAAACAAAACAAACCAAGTATGCTCCTGCCCAAACCATCTTTGGAGTCTGTCTACACTGATCCAATTAACTGGATTGTTGTCAGAGATAAAGGCTTCCAGGGCCACAGCTGCATCGGGCTAGGGTGGAAGCATATGGGGGCTCCCAGCGCCGCCCCCCCCCCCCAGGCTGCTCCAGCTGGGTCCACCCCGCAGGTGGACCTCAGTTGATTCCCCGCTGGGGGGATGGGCTCAGCCTGGGGCCCTCGGGGCTGGCGGCCTTGCCTCCTGGCCTGGCCATAAACTTTGCCTTCTGTGGGGTCGGGTTGGAGCTTGCCCTGGTGCCAGTCTCCTGGGCCAGTTACTGATTAAATCCTCGCAGAGCCAGCAGTGTGCCGGACGTGGCCTGTGACAGCGCGGGGCCCAGTGCACTCTGTGCTGGAGACTTTGGATCCCCAGTGCCCATAAACAGAGAAGGAAACACAAAGGCGACAGTGACCTGGCCGACATGTGAGGGGTGATTGGGACGAGTCCGCCCCCTCCCCGGCGTACACAGGACCACACCTGCGGTCCTGCCCAGACTGTGGCCTAGACGTGGTGCCTCATTCCCCTTTTGCATCCAGACTTCTCATTCCTCTGGCCCCCTTGGGCTTTTCGTGGCTGCCGACTGTAGTGTGGGTTGGAGCCAAGGGCCAGGAGTTCTGCAGAAGCAGCCGGGTCCACACGACCAGAATCCATTTTGCTGTTCTCATGTGTGGGTTGAATTTGCTCACCTGCTAGACATGTTTGTCCCCTGGAAGAGGGCTTCTGTCTGTATGCTGTGTCTCTCTGCGCCGAAGCAGCACAAATACGCTGCCTACCTCTTCTTTCACCTTATGTTACTACACGCAGCGCATGGCGTCTCAGAGGGGTGGGTCCCATCCGATCCCTTGACCAAACAGCACAGGGCTGGGAGCAGAGGTGGCCGCCGCCTTCTTTATTTTCAAGCCTGAATTCCTCAGTGACTTGCTTTTAAATTTTCTCCACTCTGCTCCTCCAGTGGCAGTGTTTCTTCTGGGCTTTTATCATGGTAGAGAAAAGAGAAGTCCCCTTAATCCTTGTCAGTCTCTTTAATTAGGAGTTCTCTTGGGCGGGGTGCGGGGGCAGCAATCTTCGGAACTTGGATTTTGTTAACTCAGCGCCTGCTGGGTGTCCAGTACCGAGTGGGGGCTCAGCCTCACGGTGTGGTTTCTGCCTGAGAATGAAAACCTGTGTCCTCCGGGGTAGTCACGGGTCCCACGGGGATGTGTCTGCATGTGTGTGTGCACACGTGTTTGTTTTTTTCCACTTTGTCACTTACCCAGCTCCTGCCTGTCCATCCTTCCCGCCTTTGGTTTATTGGATGTTTTCTGCGGCAGCGAGTAAACACAAATAATTTTTTTTTTCCTTCAGTACCATTTGTCATTAAGATTTTGGGTCTATCAAGTTTGTTTTCCAGGGTAACATGTCTGATTGGAGGGGTGGTGGGGCGGGGGCCAGAGACAGAAGAGGAGAAAAGAAATTCTCCATAAACAGCAAACATGTTCTTCCCCTCCCAGGTTGTAATAAATAAATGCGCTTTAAGGAGGGTGTAAGTTTGATGCTGCCATTTGCCTAGTACAGTCAGAGGTGCTCTTTCTGACTGCAGGCAAAATCGTGCCAGTCCAGGTGGTGGCATGTGGCATGTGTCTGGGCTTTGCTGCCAGACGGGCGATGGAGACAGGCATGTGCTACTGGCTTGGGCTCCATGGCGCACAAGTGGCTTCTGCTCGTCCCATCTCGCTCCTACATCCACCCCCTCGCCTGATACCGAGAGTGGGCATTTCTGGGGTACTGTGTCTGGTGAGGCTTAGGGGTATCCTGGCAGCTGGGTTGTCCAGAGAACAGAAGCTGTCTCAGGGTTCCTTACTGCCAGCCTTGGGTAATCAGAGTGGCCTCCCTCTTCTCCGGGCCAGCCGGGCTGGGCCCACGTGGAGGGCACCCTCTTGGTGTTTTGGTGGAATAGACATTTGAGGTGGTTGAATTATGCCTTCGATTAAAGGATTAAGTGAGATTAAGTGAGGGAATGTGATACGGTTTAGGGCGTCCCCTAATGGGGCAGAGCTGGCCTGGGCTTTGCTATCATATGGTACTGGGTCTGAATTCTGAGGTTATGATTTCCCTGGTTCTGTGACTCTTAGGACATGGCTTTCCCTTGGTGGGCCTTGCTTTTTTTTTTTTTTTTTTTTCCATCTGGAGGGTGGCATAATCCTACTTCATTTATAGGGCTGCTGTAAGGTTTGGAGATAGTTCCAAGTCCTACCGGGTGGGTAGGACTATGAGCAGGGGCCAGCATCCCAGTGTGCGTTTTCTTAATTGCCCTGAGAGAGCTTCTTGAAATTCTGCGCAAGTAGAAAGGACTGTTACTGCTTGGAAGTGGGCAGTCTCCAGAGCAAAGTCTCCTGCGATGAGCAGTGCATTTGGGAAAGTAAGGGGTAGTGAGCAGATCTGGTGTGTCTGAAGGCCGTGAGACTGTTGAAAGCAGGTTAAGACAGACTCCTTGCGAGCGCAGTCTAGTTTCTTTAAACATCCCACAAAGCTCTTTTTTTTAAAAATCGCAACAATAATATGCACAACCAAAAAATTCAGATGGTACAACAAGACATACCCAGAAAAATACCGCTTTCATGCCCCCGTGGCCCCTAGTTCTCCTGCTTGTAGGCGGTCCTGTTACCCATTTCTTCTGTATCCTTGCCACCCGTTCCGGCCATTTATGTGCCGTTCTGGGCACGATTGGTCACTGGACACCATGTTTTGGAGATGATTCCAGATCTGTGCACACACAGCCGCCTTCCTCTTTGTCATGGTGCTCTGTGGTGGCAATGTGATGCTGCTGGACCGTCTCCTGTTGCGGGACATTTAGGTTAGACCTGCTCTTTTGCTGTTTGAAACAAGACACTTTCCATTTTTCTTCAGTGGAGTTGTTCCTGGTTGGATAATTTGAATGTTTTTTGCTTCTTTGGGGGGGTGTTTAAATACTTAGTCCCAGAATGCTTTGCAAGGAAGAGCTGACCTTCCCCAGAGGGGGATGGGCTGTGTTGCCTGGGGTCACGGCCACCCGCAGTCATGCTTCCATCTGGCTTCATGTCACCCGCCATGGAGCCCCCTTGGGGAGTCTGCCCACCTGGCCCCCCCAGGAGCTCAGCACAGGTGAGGGGGTTGGGGGGAGGCTCTGAGCAGTCACGCTGACCTGTGCCCCGAGGACGAGGACGGGAGTCTGTGTGGCCGGGGCTGGCTGTTTCCTGCTCCACCTGAGAGCATGGTTTTTGTCCCCAGACTTCCTGCTTCCCCAGGATGGGAGCCAGGCCGCCCAGCCCCGGGGCAGAGAAAGGGAGGAAGTGAGAATGTCTCTTCCCCACTCCTGGCTCTGATGACAAAGCACCCAGTGAGTTCAGCGGGGCGCGAGGGAGGCAGTGCACATTGGAAAGGAAGCTTTGCTGACATCAGCAGAGCCATAACCAAAGGGTGATGAGCCGCGTGTGTGCACTCGCGCGTGCGTGTGTGTGTGTGCTGTCCCCGTGTCCCGAGGCAAAGGAGATCTCAGAGGAAAGGTTTCTTGTGCAGGAACTGGTACCCGTGTTCAGTAGCCCTTTCTTTATACCTGCTGCGTGCACGTGCCTCCGTGTTGGGCTGTGTGGTGAGGTGACTGGAGGAGAACAGCCAGACCCAGTGGAGTGGTCAGACCGGTGAGCCTGAATCCCTGCCCTGCAACTTCCAACTGCGGGGTGACCTTGGGCACATCACCTAACAGTCTGTATTTACCTGTAAAATTCGGACTCTGGGGATTTCCTTCTGGCACTGCTGTCCGTGAGGTTAAGTGAGGTAAGGCATGGCAGTTCATTCATGCATTTATTCAACAGATAAATATCACTGCTCTAGGCACTTCGAAGAATACAGCACCCTGCCCCCATAGCCTGCCTGTTGGTGGGGTGAGTGAAGATAATAAACCACTAATCAGGGAGATGTAAAATCTGCCTGGCTGTGACAGGGGTCCCAAGGAAAACAAAGCAGGCAGGTAGGTGGGGCGTCCGGAGCTTGGGGACTGGCGACCTTGCTGCTTTGCATGTGGTAGTCAGGGAAGGGGGTGAGAGCATTCCTGGCAGAGAGAGTGGCAAGTGCAAAGGCCCTGAGGTTGGATTGTACTTAGAAATCACCTGGTAAAGTGGCTGGACTGGCATTTATTGCTGTACAATCGTTATTACCCCTGCCTCCTAGGAGCTGTTATCATCTATTGAAAAATATTTATGAACACCCTGAATGTGCAAGTTGTTGGGCATACAGGGAGCTCCCGGCCCCATTGAGCTTTTTTATTCCAGTGCTTCTGGGGTGTGTGTGTGTATGTGTGTGTGTGTTTTACTTAGCCGGGCTTCCTCTCAATAGAAGTGAATTGCTTTTGGAGCAGTGCTGTAAGAGACTCTTAAATTACAAAGTCCATCGAAACTTAAAAACCAGCTTCATTTGTCCATCCTGAGTTATAAGGGTTCTAGGACCTAGAACACTAATTGTTGAATTCGCCTCTGGCATTTTGCTGGGGTGGGGAGGGGAAGTGGTGAGGGGAAGTATGTTGCTCAGAGACCCTTACAAATGACTCAGCAGCGGGACTGGGATTCACACCCAGGACTCCTACCTCCTAGCACCTTCCAGTGCCTTCTAGAACCTTCCAGTGCCTTCTGCCTTCTTTTTCATTGGCCCTCCTGCTTTCAAGCTGTTATCAGAAATGATATGATCGAGAAAGGGACATAAGCAGGTTAGGATAAGTAAACTCACTTTAGAGGGAAGCAGAAGAGCTGGATTCTCCAGTCCCTGGGTAGGTAGCCATATGGGACTCAGGTCAGGGGGTGGTGGATGTTTTCCTGGCTCAGGTGGGGTCATCAGGAGAGGGAAGATAACACTGGAGCTAGTAGTCCTTTCCTGGGTGTCTTGAGCCAGTCCCAAGCTCTTAAAGGCTTGGAAAAGCTGCACAGGGGAGTGCACAATCTGGAGAAACCCAGGCCTGGCCTCCCTCCCCCCCCCCCCCATTTGGCTCACTGTCCAGACCAGGTGCATGTGATCACCAGCAGACTCTTGTGTGAGGCTCAGAGGGGCCCCGGATCCATCCGTGGCGTCAGTGGGGGTGGGCTAACTGTGGTGACAGCTAGCCCCCAGATCTGTGTGACTTCACACAACATGGCTTACTTCGGGCTCTGCTCAGTCCGGTGGCGGATTCCGCCCTGCTGGAGCTGGATTATATGGGCGCCGGGCTCCTGCCTGTTGGGTCACTGGCTGCCCCTCTCCTCCCTCCTGGGGCTCACTAAGTGGGAGGTGGGAGAGGGAGAGAGCACCGGGCTGAGCCGTAGGTAGGTCTGGCCGCTCTCTTGGTCACGTCTCTGTGATAGGACAACTCCTGAGCACAGGGCCCTAGAGAAAGGAGGCCGTAGAGTGGTGAGGAGTCCCACCAGCATTTCTGGGACACCGCAGAGGTCTGGATGTCTTTGAGGACATGATCTGGAGGGGAAATTCAAACACCATGAGCCCTTCTAGCTCCTGGGTTTGAGCTCAGTGACAGGTCAGGGGGTTCACAGTCTTCTCTCTGGTGGAGAATAAAGTAGGCTAAGAAAATGTATTTCAGGGAATGGAGCAACACGTTCGTGACCACAGGGAATGGGTTGTCTACCTACTGTGTGTGTGAAGAGGGTGAGCGGAGAGGCAGAGGCCTGCCCCATGCGTGGGTGCGCGTGTCCATGGATACGTGCACATCCGACGGATATCATAGCATTATTTCAGCCTCTTGCAGAAACATCTCAGCTGAGAATCAGTGGGCTTATCAGTTTCGTGTCTGCTGGTGCTTGGCAGACATTCCTTTGTGAATCTGTCAAGTGAGTTCAGGGAACTGGTGTTGGGAAGTGAATGCCAAGTATTTGTAGAGTGCGTACCAGGCACTAAGTTTGCGAGTCGAGTACTGGGTTCTGTGTGTGCAGAGGGAGTTTCCCGGGAGCTGCGTTCACCAGGGAGTGCTCCCGGCGCTGTGCCTACAGAGTGCGTGCGTGAAGGTGGGAGGCGGGATCACTTGCCAGAGTGGGCCCCCCGCTGGGCGTGAGGTGGGTGCCAGATTCACCAGGGCATGGTTCAGCCAAGAGGGCCGTGTTCACAGTGCAGAGACGGGACACCAGCTGGGAGCCTGGGATCCCCCCGAAGTGGAGGCTTCAGGAGTGCAGGGATCTGAGTCACCAGGGCCAGGCGTCCGTCACAACAGTGACCATGGCGACAACCCCTTGTGAGTGTTCCTTCTGCCAGGTGCTGTGCCGGGTGGTTCCGTTGGTGATCCCTATAACAGCCCAACGACTTACTGTTTCTCTGCCCACTTTACAGATGGGGACACTGAGGCCCGGCCTTGCAGCAGACATCTTTGGCTGGCGGGCTGGCTGAGTGAGTGAAGAGTGAGGTTGCTGCGAGTGCTTAGTTGGCGGGTCCCTCCTTGTTGGAAGGGGAGAGGGGAGAGATGTGCTCAGACTTCCGCTCTCCACCCCTGGGACCCTGTGTGTCTGGCCCCCCGCAGGACAGGCCCCTCACACCTATGCCGCTCTCCCCTCCAGGGCTGCCGATGCAAATGGACAGTGTGTGCCTCGGACCCGTGTGGTACGTGGTGTGCGTGGCCAGTCGCAGGCCCAAGGGTCCCTGGTGTGTTACCTTGGCCGTGAGGCTGCTGGGCTCCAGCCTGGAGCTCCTCACGGGCTTCCATCAGAGGCCTCTGGTGCTTTCTAAGCCCTGGACCTGAAACTTCCCTTGTCAGCTCTAGCTTTCAAGGCTCCCCTTCTGGTACCTTCCTTCTTGGAGGCCTGGTGAGAAGGCTCAGCCTGGCCCTGGGGCTCTTGGGAAGGTATCACCATCAGGCTGAGGCCCAGGGTAGGAGTGGCCGTTTGCTTCGGGTCTGCAGTGGGGTCTCCGGCCGGTGGGTGAGCTGGTGGGGCCAGGCTGCCCTGCCGGAAAGGGGAACAGTGACTTGGCTGAGATCCATCTGTTGCTCTGGTTGGTTCATGTGTCACGGCCCTGTGACCGAGGCTTGCTTTGGGAGTGGGGAAAACGAAAGCACTTGGACTGCACCAGTGTTCTTCGGGCTGCTAGGCTTGGGGATCCCAGCAGGGTCAGCCCGTGGTGTCTGGTGGATCGGGACAGTACTGATCGTTTCCTCCCACACGCCGAGTCCCTTGGATGTGTCTGTGCATTGATGCTCACACCAGCCCCTGGGGTTCCAGTTTACAGATGGAAACTGAGGCCCTGCGAGTTTCAGGTTATACATCTGGAACCCGGTGACCTGCATCCAGAGCCAAAGACCTTCCCCATGTGCCATGCACGATGCCTCCTTGCTGAGCAGTGGGAACTCACCAGTAGCAAGCCCGTGATGGCGACAGCCAGGACTTACCCAGTGCTTCTGTGCGTGGGAGCCCCTGTGAGGTGCTGCTGCTAATTCCCCCATTTGACAGATGAGCAGAGTGAGGCCCAGAGAGATGAGCTCACTGCTTAACCAGCTAGTAATGGTTGGAGCTGGGATTTGAACCCAGGCCATCTGGTGCCACAGTGTAACCACATGTGCCCTGTGGGCAGTGCTGAAGAGCCGAGGGTCAGTAAGACCCCCAGTGGCCAGGCTGAGCCCCACGCTGGGAGGAGGGCCTTACAGAAGTGGGGCAGAGGAGCTTGTGGACGGAGCGGAGTGTTTCGGCCTGGGGGTGCAGCCACCCGCAGGCCTGTCTTGGGGAGAGCCATGGCAGACATTGGCTTCTCACCTGCCCTGTGTCAATCTCGGGAGGGTGGACTCAGCCCCGTGGAGCCTCGCTTTCCTTGTCTGAGACGGCCTGAAGGAGCTGCCGTGGGAGCCGTGATGGGCCGCCTACGGTGAACCTGAAGTCCCGGGTCCACGGCGAGTGCACGCCCGGCCCTGCCCGCCCTCCGGCCCGACTACCCCGCACCCCGGAGCTCTGGCACCTCTTCCTGCGGCCTCGGTGGAGGCCACCAGTCCCTGGAGGCCTCCTTGACCCCCCAGTTGCCATGGGGGTTCCCTTTCCCTCAGGGCACGGCGCACCTCTTCCCCAGCTGGACGCCAGTTGCCTCCGCGCCTGTCAGCCTTCCCTACTGGCTGTTCACTTCTGCACTTGATGGAAACAACAAAGATCATCACGCAGGGACGAAGAGCTTATCAAGTAAAGAAGCCAAAATTTCTCCCACCATCCCAGCCTCCCCAAAGCCATGCATATGAACCTGTGGGGGTGTAGCCCTCTGTGCTTTTCCTAGATGAGGATATAGGACACCCATGGGGTCCTTCGCACAGCAAGCAGGGATTAGGTCTGATTCCTAAACACTAAGCCATTAGTCCGTTATCTCAGAGTGTTTCAGCTTTGTCCCCCATTGATATTGGGGCCCAAACCATTCTTTGTGGTGGAGGCCGTCCTTGGCATTGAGGATGTAGAGCATCTCTGGCCTCAGCCCACTAGAGACTCCCCATTGGTGTAATGGCCCCGAATGCCTGCAGACATGGCCCCTGGGGGCCCCGTTCCCGTTGAGACCCCAGGTAGCTCATTTACTGTCCCGCCTGCCCTGAGTGGGCCCTGGCTGTGGCTTGTGCTCCTGGTCCGGTTACCTGGGCCACGGAGGGTAAGGAAGAACATCGCGGGGGCTGCTGGGCCAAGTCCAGATGCCTGTGTCTGGCCTGGCACGGGGCCAAGTGGCGGGGCTCTCCGGCGAGGCCCCTGGAAGGAAATCCCGCTGGCCAGAGCATCCGCTGGGCTCCCCACACCTGTGATCCCTGGATCGCCCCCCTGCTGTGCTGTCTTGATGACTCAGGACTTCAGAGACGGCCCTGTTGAAAGGAGAATTGCATCATGCCAATAAAAGAAAAATTAGCATTAGAAAGTTTTGGTGTGAGAAAATGAAACAACCTGTGTGCAGTGAAGTGTTTTTGGGCGGTGGGGGAGGGTTGTGGAGAGGAGGGGAGTGGGCTGGTGGCAGGCTACCTGGCTACAGGGCTCTTCTAAGAAGGCCTTCATCTGCTTGACTGAAGTACCCTCTCCTCCCCCCCAAGGCCAGGTGTTGGGTCCCTCTGCCTTTTGGAGCTGAACCACACCGCCAGGAGAGGTGCAAAAAGGATGCTTCTGGAGTATCCGTGGGTCCTGCCGGCAGGTGTGCCGCAGGAGTGCGGGACGTAGGGTAGACAGTGTTTCAAGGAGCAGCAGTCTGGGGGCTCTTCTGACGCCCCAGTGGTAAGCAGGGCCCCCTCTGGACCCAGAGAGCTGAGCCCTGGCTGGATCTCGGCCCCTATCTGGCCCCAGTAGGCCCTTGTCAGTGTTCAGGGCAGCCGCTGAAGGAGTCTGTGTTGAGGGTTAGGGGGCAGCACACAGCCTGTCCCCCCCACACTGTGAAACTCGTGGTGGCAATTGGGGGCGCTAAAGACCCTGCCCCCCAGGTCAGCCCTTCCCGAACAAAGACCCTCATCATCGTGGCTGCGAGCGCTGGCCAGTGTTGTTGGACTCAGACCCTTGATGTTGGACCACAGGGCCAGTGGTGTGATCCGGTTCTGTTTCTGCATCTGTCAGATGGGGATAACAGCCAAGCTCCCAGGCTGTCCGAAGTGTGAGGGAGATAGTCCCCGGGGGCGGGGGTGGGGCTTAGAAGCGTGCAGGTGTAGCAAGTGCATTCCTGCTTCCTGCTCAACTGTCCCTCCTCGAAGGCAGCGTCCTCTTCATCCAGGGACACCTGATATCAGTCCAGGCCTTTGGCTGAGTGCGGCTGTGCTGGAGGGCTGTGAAGGGACAGACAAGCACCTCAGGTTTTCTTGGAAACCCTGTCCCTGGCTTGTGACCTTGGAGCTGTCCGGGAGAACCTCAGGGCTTGCTCCTGACCCTGTCCTGTGACCTCAGGCACGAGAATCGGGAGTGGACCCTCAGCCCAGGCCCCAGCCCCGGCTGCCAGGCCCCTGATCCGCGGCTGGGAGGCCGGGAGGACTGAGGTATTATTGGTGGTTTTAGCTTTCAGCAGCAGTGCTTGGGAAATAAGATTTTGATCTTGGAAAATATGATTTAAAAACAGAATTGAAAGTTGCTTTTGTTTTCTCAACGATATTGTCCCTGACACATGCTTGGGGCCTGCAGGGTGGCGTCTGGTGCGAGTGTGCCAGTGGGAGACCGTTCGCAGCCCTCCTGGGAGGTGCAGCCGTGTGAGTGTCTTACGCCCCCCCCCCCCTCCGGCTTCATGACAACCCTTTCTTCTGTGGTCACCCGCTGTGTCACCTTGGCCTTATTTACACTGTCAGTGGTGACCCTGCAGCCAGGGGAGGGGCTGCTTCCTTGGAGCCCACCTTTGAATGAGGAGCATTAAATGTGTACGTGTTGGGCTCATGGAGCTTGAGTCTGGTTGCTCTACGCCAATGCTCCCCTCCTAGAGGGGGAGAAGGTTCCTGTCCTTCCTGTTGGATGAGGACTGGGAACTCTGGATCCCCATGGACCTCCCCGGGGAGACATCTGAGAGGTGGGTCCTGGTCCCCTGGCCATCCCAGGATAACACTCCCGTCCTGTTCACTTTTCTCTGTGCCCAAGACCTGGCCACGTGGCCTTCATCAGTGGGCCTCCGGCTTCTGGGGGAGGGGGGTTTGGTCAGTGGGACCCTGGAGGAAATGGAGGCCGTCGGCTCCTTAATTTAAGGTTGCCGTGGGTAGGCAGGGTCCCTCCATCACAGCTCCTGTCCCCCGCCCCCCCTCTCAGGCCTGTGGTGGAAATGGGGTGGCCGCCGGGCCTGGCTTGCCTGGGACTGTCCCAGGAAACTCGTGTTTGCACTTGTGTCCTGGGAAAGCCCGCAGTCCCGGCAGAAGGGGACAGTTGGTCACCCTGGGGAGAAAAACCATCTCTTGTGCCTTCCCTGTGCTCTGCCCACACCTTGGTATGTCATCCTTTTGTTACCGTTTCTCCAAATTACACCATTTTGTGTCTGCCATCTGTTTCTTCCCAGGGCCCCAGCTCATACACCAGAAGCTTCAAGAGGATGGAGTAGTTTTCAGAGTTCGTCCCTTTTAGAGCTCACAGTAACCAAATGGGTGATTCTTTAGACGTGGGAAAATGAAATTAATCTCCTGGGTGTAGACTCTTTTCTGAAAGTAGTGTTGCCTTCGCAGAACGGTGACGATGCTCCCAGTGGCCCTTTACCTGCCCAGTTACTTTGGGCTTGTTGTTGTGTTGACTTCAGTGCACTGTTGTGTTGAATCATTATGACAACCCTGTGAAGACTCTCCAGGGTCAAGAAACTGAGGCTGAGTGAGGGGAGGGCGTTTGACCAAGGCTCAGGCTGGGTGAGAGGTCAGGCCGGGGCACGAAGCCCAGTGGAGTAGTGTGCGAGGTTGGTTTGCTTATGGACTGACGAGGCGTTGTACAGCCCTGGCCAGACCTGACGGAAGCCACACTTGGGCTGCTTCTGGCTTGGATGGGGTGTCTCACTGGGTGTGCAGGCAGCAGATCTGATGTTTTCTGCTTCCTCCCCTGTGGCAGGGCTGTGTGCACTAAGCATGCACAACTGGCTGGTCGGCCGTTTAGGCTTTGCTGAATTCAGCCATGGGCAGTGTTGGAAAATGTTAATCTGTTTTTTCCTTTTCCATCCCACCCCCCCTTTAAATTTTTATACTTAGAATCAGGCAGAGAGAACCTGCAGGCCATCTAGTTCTGGGATGGCAAATATATGACACACGTGCTGCCACTCCTAAGTCCCTCTCCCCTGGTAGACATTGCTAATCAATCCTGGCTAATTGATTCTTGCTAGTGAGCCTGGAGACAGCCACTACTAATCAATCGCTGTTGGCCGGCAATCTGTCTCTCACTGTACCGATTAGGAGCCTGAGACCCAGGGACATTAAATGACCCTCAGGGGAGCCACCAGGATTGTAGCGATGACTCTGTTGAAAGATGACTTTGGGTTAAAAATCTCACATCTAAACAAGGCATGGTGTAGGGGGAAGGACCTGGGTTTCACACAGCAGTGTACGGATCTGGGTCCAAATCCCAGTTCTGCCTCTTTCTGGTTGTAACTTCAAGTAAGTCATGTGACTTCTTGGAACCTGGTTTGTGAAACTGGAAATTATAATCCTCGCATCCCAAGGTTGTGAGAAGTAAGTGGCTTGGGGTGTTCCTTCAGCATCCCGCAGATCCCACTTGAGGACCTAGTGTGTGTCAGGTGCTACCACCGGCCTGTCGTGTGGTCATGCGCTGTGTGGACACTGCTCCAGCCCGGGGAGCTCAGCTGCCTCACAAAGATGAGGCCTGTCTCAAGTTATGCCACTTTTCTTCCTCTTTCCTGCCTGGAGGCCCACGAAATCATGTTGTTATTATTAATTTTTAACGACTCCCTGTCACGTCCACTTAAATTTTGGCCTATTTGTGCTCTGCATGACTTGCTTTGGGAAGTGATGTATTTTTTCTTTCATTCGTGGTCTCGTTTCCATCCTCACACTGGAGTGGACAGTCAGGAGGTCTGTTTGTCACTTACAGGCCATCAAAAATGACAGAATCTTTCCGGCTCAATGAATGTGCCAGGACACTGGGTCTTGGACTTTTCTGAGCAACACACTCCTTTTGAAAATCTGATGAAAGCCACGGACCCTCCTGCTGGTGAAATAAGATAACAGGCTTGTGGGATTTAGCGTCTGCAGCACTGGAAATCTTGGGGAGTCCTTCCTGGACTTCCCAGGTTATAAACCAGTCTCGGGGGTCTGCAACACTTTGCTAGCAGGAAATGGAACTTTGTACAGAAATAAACAAGTAAATGATTAAAAAAACCCTTCCATTAAGTATGAAAGATCAAGATTTTTATTTGGGGCTCTGTTCCTTTGGCTGGGGAAGTGGATCTGTCCACACAGCATTCTCTACGCTTGCAGCGCTGTGTTTAGTCTTCTTGGTTCTGGTGAAATATTTTTTTCTTTTATCCCAGTCTGGAGTTTCAAGGTTGGTACTTCTTGCCCTTAAAATGTTTGTTTTCAGATTTAGAACAGTGCTTCGCTCTTCGATAAGGCAGAGTGCATCACCGAAGCCACGTTGTGGTTGGCACAGGATGGCTCTGCTGGTGTCGCATGTGGGGCTCAGTGCTCAGCCCCTCTCAGCACACAGAGTGACCTTGGGCCGCCTCACCTCTCTGACCTGTAAAGCTAGGGGACAGAGTGGTCACCAGCCCCCCGGTGGTCAAGGCTTAAAATGTAGTAAGCACAAAAAATTAGGCCCGGACAGTGTCCAAGTAGGCCATGGTGGATTTTGTGTTTGATCGCCTTGAACTTGACTCAGAAGTGTGGATCCGCTGTGCTGGGAAGGGCTGGTGTTTTTTTTTTTTTGAGTGAGTTATGCAGGTTGCCTGGCAAACTGAGCTGAAGCGAGCCGAGTCCCCTTGCGAGATTCAGGATGCACGCGGCTCTCAGGGGGTGGCGGGGGGCTGACCGGCATCTTTGTCTTCCTTGGTGGGTATCCTCGAAAAAGACCCCAATAAATGAGTCCCTGCATTGTCCTTACCTCTTCCGACGTGAACTGGGCACCCGTCTTGAGCCCATTCTGGAGTGAAACACAATTTAAGTGACTTGAGAGAGAGAGGGTTCCATGGGGCCGTTTCAGATATAGCCATGGAATTCTGCTGGGCTGATATCTTTGCCACTGAATTTTGCATTTGCATGTTCTTAAGCCAAGAAAAGGAGTTGAACTTTCCCTTTTGTTTGCTTCATTACTCCCACCACATTTGGCAGTTTGGAGGGATGCGGTTGTGTTTTTTTATGACTCTCAAATTCTTTTTTAAAAGTGTGCTGTGTGTCTGGAGGCCTCTCCCTTCCCTGAACATTCTGGAGGGAGATCCGAGCCTGTTCTCTGTCCAGCTGGGTACCGGTTGCTATGGGGTTAACCCGGTGAAATAATGGGATCTGTCACTTCTTGAGCACCTACTGTGTGCCGGGTGCTTGTGCGTCTGTCTCATCCTTGTAGCTGTACCCTGGGGTGGGTCGTGCCCGTGTTTCAGGGCTGGGGACAGCCCCTGGCCTCGAGGGTCACACAGCTGTAGGGCTCAGAGTGACCAAGGTGATTCACACCTTGGTAAGGCTGACCTGAGCCCTTGTGCTTTTGCCTAAGCCCCACGCTTCTCCTGTGACCTCCAGAAACTTCCTGGGTGTTCTTTATGTCCCCACTCTTTGAAGATTCTGCTTAAGGAAGGGTGAGTAGGCCTTGGTTGGCCAGCAAGGGAAGGCCCAGAGAGAGCTCTGCTCCTCCAGCTCTGCGGCCTCCCTACTGAGCTCAGGCGCGGCCAAGGTTGGCCCGGTCCTCCCGGTCGCTGGCCAGGGTGGCTCTCTCCCGGCTACCAGCTCTGGGGTGAAGTTTGTGCTCCGTCTCCCTCCCCTGCGACATTGTAGGGCAGGCCTGGCTGTTTGAACAGGAAGGGGGAGTGCAGAGAAAGTAACTTTCTCATCATTCTCTCTACTTGATAGAGAAGAAAACTGAGGCCCCAAGGGGTGGGCGACTTGGACGTGTGAGACATAACGGGAGAGGCGGCTGGGCTGAGCCCGTGGTGTTCCGCACAGGTGCTCGCTGCCCGTTTACCTGCAGGAGGTGCGCCTCGGGAGCTGACTTCATGACCTGGAGGCACTCACCTGCCAGCATCTTCCTCGAATCCACTCTGTGTCGGGAAGTGAATGAGCAGGTCGCCGAGTCTGCGTCTGGTCCGGCGGGGCCTGGCGACATCATCTAGGCTAGTGCTCTCATTTTTACGGTTGGGCAGACCCAGGCCAGGGGACAGACGCTGCCCGGTCACATCCTTCCCTGAGTACACCTTCTGGTTCTCTCACTTTGTCTCCCGTGTGCTACCGCCGTCTTATTTATCTAGATATTTGAGGTTCTGCAATTTTTTTTTTTCAGATTGGGGTGAAAGATACACGGCATTTACCACGTTAACCGTGCGTAGGTGCCCAGTTCAATGGCATTAAATCCATTCACGGTGTTGTGTCACCATCATCACTGCCTGTATCCAAAACTTGTCACCCTCTCCAGCATAAGCTCAGTATTAAATCCTCGCCCCCCATCCCTCCCTGACAGCCTCTCTTCTACCTTCTTTCCAGATGAACTTGCCTATTCTAGGTCCCTCATGTAAGTGTAATCCTACAACACTTGGCCTCGTGGGTCTGGCTTATGTCACTCAGCATAATGGTGTCAGGGTCCACCCGTGTTGTAGCATATATCAAAGTTCCCTTCCTTTTTATGGCTGAGTACTGTTCTGTCATGCGGGGTGCCCTCCTTTTGTTTATCTTTTCCTCTGGTGATGGACGCTTGGCCCCACGGTGACGGCGGCCGCGCGTGTGGCAGCCAGCAGTTGTCGGGTTTCCTGCTTTTGGTTCTTTGGGTACAGACAGCGCTCCTTCATAGATGCTCGTCTCCCTCTCCCCCACTATGCAGAGAACTCGGGTTCAGTGTAGAAAAATTAATGCAAGTCCATGTGGAAAATAAAATTTACCCAGAATGCTGGCCTGTACCGTTTTTGTAGGATGGTCACTTGGGTTTGCTGTTTTTTCTGTCCAC
Organism: Mellivora capensis; assembly: GCA_004024625.1. NCBI lineage: Eukaryota > Metazoa > Chordata > Mammalia > Carnivora > Mustelidae > Mellivora > Mellivora capensis. Next base: position 404,578 of record PISX010000008.1, on the reverse strand, counting down.
GTGGGATGGTGGCACACGCACTGTCTTTGGTGGGGGGGGGGTGGATCTTCACTTCGAAATACAGAAACCTTTGTGTAAGGCACTGGGACGGAGGGAGGAGGTGCCACTCAGTCTTTGCAGCCCAAGTAGAGGTCGCCACCTCCAGGAAGTGTCCCTCAGGGGTGCAGTCTGGGTCCGGGAGGGCCGCCCAGCACAGTGCCTGGCGGCGGGTTAGCCCCCAGGAAATACTTGTCAAATGAGGGAATAAAGAAATGAGTGAAAGAATGAATGAGTGAGATGAACAAGGGAGCCGACTCGAGGCTTGAGGTGGATGAGTGGCCCGGGGTCCTCTTGGGCTGGTCCCTCCCCCGGCTCTTCGTAGCGGGCCCGTTGGGCAGAGCAGTGTGAGTACAGCGAGCTGTCCCTCTTCTGAGTCCTCGCTCACATGTGTGGGAAAGGCAGAGGCTGTCCCTGTGAAGCGGGGTCCACACCCTAGTTTTGTCCTGGCAGAAGGGCCGATGCTCAGGGTCTCCTTTGTGCTGGGCACTTGGCTGGGGAAGGGGTGACCAAGCAGGGCCCCCCACAAGGACCTTACATTCCAGAGGGGGATACTCTTGCACGGAAGCACACGCTAATTTCAGATGCTACTAAGTGTGACAAAGTGACAGAGAAAGTACGTCGTTTTCTTTCCTTTTCCCTTCTGTTCCCTTCATCTCTTTTTTAAAAAATTAATTCAGTTATCTGTTTCTTAGCTGATTGGCCGCCAGGCATGTGTGTATGTGCGGTTACTGGGTTTGACTCCCAGCTCTGCCACTTGCTAGCGATGACCTTGGTGATGACCTTAAGCATGGTGAGCCTCAGTTTCCCTGTCTGTAGAAAGAAAGCTAGTGGGGGCGCCCGGGTGGAGTCCTGGGGTTGAGCCCTCAGTGGGGCTTCTTGCTCAGCGGGGAGTCTGCTTCTCCCTCTGCCCCGCACCCCGTTCGTGCTCCCTCTTGCTTGCTCTCTCTCCGTCTCTCTCAAATTAAAGAAAGGAAGAAAAGCTATAGCGGCGTCTGCCTCTAGGGTTACGCTGAGGCTCGGTGGTGACGCGCTCCTGAAGGACTTAGCACAGTGCCTGGCAGGTCCGAGCCCAGTGCTCAAGGCTCGCTGCCCTTGTCGTGACCAGGCGGTCACTGGGCAGGGAGGCTGCTGGCTCTGTGGTTTGAAAACCACCAGACCCCACCGTCCAGGTGACGGCGGAGCCGGAAGGGGGCTAGGAAGGCCCTGAGCGTCGTGGACTCGGCACAGCATCGCCTCCCGGGACGCTTGGGCTGACGGAACAAGTGTTCAGTAGTCCCTCCCTGCGTGAGGTTGTCTCCTCCCTGGGAACAGGAACAAAAGGGCCCAGCTCTGAAAGAGGCCCTTGTTCCTTCACCAGTTTGGGAAAGGCAAAGCGAGTTTCTGCAGATGGTTCCAGAAGTTCTGTGGCAGAGCCAGGCTCTTCCCTCCTCCTGAGACTCACTGGGGCCAGAGCCTTCTGGTTGGATGACTGGGGTGACCAGAACGTGCAGGAAAACGAACAAAGAGAAAAACCCTCCAGCTGCCCTTTGAAGCGCCCTTGTCCTTGCAGGACTGGGACAAGGATCTTCTCGGACACAGAGAGGGTTTTTTAATTGAGCATATTTCCAGTTCGTCAGGCAGAGGGCTTGCTGATGCCGTCCGCCCCGTGTGGGCCCAGCCCGGGTGTGGGTGAGGCCCTTGGTCCTCTGCTGCCTGTCCCTGACACTCACTGCGGGGCCCAGTGAGCCCTTCAGTATCTCGGGGTGTCTGCCCTTAGGCCTCACCTGCAGATGAGGCTCATGGCATCTTGGCCATTGCGGGCAGGGAGGGGGGAGCACAGAGGGAGCACGTGCAGGGCAGCCCCAAGAGCGCAGCCCCCCCGCCCCGCACCGGGGTGCCTCTCCTCCATCTTTCCTCCCCGCCATGAGGAGGCAGGAGGGTTTGAATGCTGTCCCCTCAAAAATACCATTTCTATTCAGGTTCAGGTCTGGGAAGAATAGAAATTTAGTGTTTTGCCTTTCATAGTCCTCCCTCTTTTGTTCCCAGTGGCCTGGGTTCCAGTGAACAAGACCATAAAATGCACCAGGGGACTCTCCATGGCCCTCTGGAGGCTGAGGTCACCAGGAGACAGCCTTAGGGTGGTGGGCGGATTTGGGAGGGGGGACGGGCACAGTTCCTCTGCCCCCAGGGGCCAGTTGGCTCCGCTTCCAAATCAGCTAGAGTGGGCTCATTCCCTCGCCCCTCCCACCCACTCACACGCTCAGCCCCCATGTGTGTCCTCCAGGTAAGGAGTACAGAGTGTGAAGGGCCTGGCTTCCGGTCCCAGCCCTCTCATTCCTTCCATGGTGGAGCCTTCTGCAGAAGGTAGGGCAGGAACGAGAAAATGCACCAGGTGTCTATATCCTCTGTGCATGCTCAGTGGTTAGACACCCATACCTGAAACATGCATTTATAGAACGCCTGCTGGGTACCAAGTGTTGTGCTAAGGGCTGGGAATACAGAGATGGAGAGACTGACGTATGTAAGGGTGATGGGGGAGCTGGGGGGAGTGCCAGGGTTCCTTGCGAGGGAGGTCCCCAGGCCGGGACCAGCACTGGCAGAGCCCGGAGGTGTGGCAGGGTGGCACGTCTGTAGGAGGGAAGTGCCCCGTGGGCCAGGAGTGTGCTGAGCGGGGTGGGCCCAGGTGAGCTGTCTTCCCTGCTGGGCTCAGGACTTTGGACTTGAACATGGAAGCCAATTCCCTGGAATGCCCCCGAACACCTTGTTCCTTCCTGCTCAGCCTTGAAAAAGCCTTGTTCTTTGCCCTGACTTGGTCATCATCAGGTCTGAGAACCTGGGGAGGGCTGAGCTGGTGAGGAGGGTGGGGCTCAGTTGGTTGCCAGTGAGGAAATGGCCTCTCGCCCTCAACCTTTGGTGTTAGTAGAGAGGCTCCAAGGGGCGGGCCCTTGACGTCATTTCTGGCAGGAAGCATCTAAACCAAGATAATGGAGAGAACCGTCTGGTATTGGAGATGCTGGGAGCAGTCTGCCCTGGCCAGAGGAGCCCTAGGCTGGTGATCAGAGTGGTAAGCTAGAGTTCCCCCCGACTCGGCCCCCCACCAGCTGTGTGACCGTGGGCAAGAGGCTTCGACTCTGCACTTCTGTTTCTCATCAGGACAGTGGTGTGGACAGCGGTACCAGTCCCCTGGGCTTCTGAGAGGATTCAGTGGGGAAAAATGCATGTCCAGCATTAGCTCTGTGCCCAGCACAGAGGGCGCGCTGGAGGAGGAGAGAGCTCTTGTCATTACTACTATTAGGTCCATCCAGTATGCCTAAGACTGCCGAGGACGGGCCTGACTGAGCCCAGGGGAAGGACTGGCCCGAAAGGGCTTCCCAGGGCAGGTGACATAGAACTTTGGAGTCACACATTCTGAAGTTCAGGCTCTGCCCGGCTATGGCTCTTTGTGACACTGGGCAAGTTGTTGAGGTTAAATTGAGTACGTTGTTTCCTTCTTAGTTGTCCCTCTTGGAAAATGGGACAGTACTGCTTGGCTCCTGGGCCCCTGCCTGCATCACAGCTTCTGCAAGTCTTCGGGAGGTGAGGTGGGGTGGGCTTCTCCTTTCCCGGGGAGCCCCCTCGGACGGGTGTGGGCAGTGGGCCCCAGCTGGCTGTGGTCCCGAGGCGGCAGCCCTCTGCAGGTAGAGCGCTTCGCCGAGCCCTGCTCGGAGCCCCCAGAGCCCCGTGCTCTCTTTTGCAGAAGCTGAGAGCAGGAGGAAGGGCAAACCACTTCCTCTACAGCCTTCAGATTTACCAGGCACAACTTTTGACAGTTTCAGTTTGAAGAGAATTGAAAAACAAAAACAAAAACAGAAAGACGTCGAGAAGCATTAGATGAACAAAGTGGCCTTGTGCCTCTGCCCTCTGCGACTTTCCCAGCTGGGACCAGGCCCATCCGGGTCCTCGGGGGCGCTTGATGGGGCCGTGAGAGCTTTCCCGGTGTGCCCAGGCTGCTGGCCGCGAGGCCGGGGTTCCAGGCCTACGCCTTATGGCAGGGGACGTGCACACAGGCCGGGTCGCAGAGCCAGATGTGTCAGACGCTTGAGCTCAGAGCTGCTCTCTTTCCCCCTCTGGAGAAGGGTGTCTGGAGAAACTGCTGAAGATAAGGCCGGGCCTGACCTGAAGCTGCCCACGGTGCCTGGGGAGTCGGGGCTGCGTGCCCCCTCCCCACCGGCCTGCCCGTGAGGACGCCACACAAAGGTGGACTCCTGGGTTAGATTTGGGAGAACCACAGACAACTGTGATTTTGTAAGTCAGAAACGATTACACACTGGTTTTATCTACTTGGAGCTACTAGTTCTGCAAGTAAACACAGTTCCTGACTGCCTATTGGCGTCCCTGCTGTAGCCCCGGGACTCCTGAGATCAGTGTGAAAGGAAACCTTTTCCTGAGGGGGCCAGCATGCAGCTGGGAGTCTGCAAATGCATGTGCACACGCCCACCGAGATGCACGCATGTGTGAACACAGGCGCACACAGATGTGTACGCAGCGATCCACCCGCACACATGCACGCACTATGTGGACACACACACGTGTATGCACGCGTTGGCATTTTACTGCTTGCATACAGATCTACTAAGTGTGCGCGTGTGTGACTTTGGGCAAGTCGGATAACTTGTCTTGGTTTCTTCATCTCTAAGGTGAAGTCAGTAGTAATATTTTTTCATTATTTACTTTTTAAAGATTTCATTCATTAGAGAGAGAGAGAGAGAGAGCGCGCGCGCGCGCATGCACCCATGCGCCCATGCTCGAGTGTGAGTTGGGGAGGGGCAGAGGGAGAGGGAGAAGCAGGGATCCTGCCACAGGGCTCCATCCCAGGACTCCAGGATCATGACCTGAGCCAAAAGCAGATGTTTAACCGACTGAGCCCCCCAGGCACCCCAGGAGTGATATTTGTGACCTGGGATTGTGGTCAGGTCTTCGGGAATGCAATGAAAGAATGCATGAAACAAGCCCAGGACAAGACCCAGGCCCCAGAGGTGCCTAATTAAGATGAGCTATTCTCATTTTTGGTGTCCATTATGCCGTCTTATCTTTAGCATTCCCACGGCACTTGGTTGGCCCGAGGGTTAGGGATGTGACCCATCTGGCCCGTGGTTCTCCTGGTTATGAGTAGATAATGAACCCCATGACCCATTCAACACTGCTGACCATCAGCTCTGTGCTGTGCACTGTTCTAGAGCATTCTCACATGGCCTCTGCTCTCTGGAAGCTTGAAGTTCATGGGGGTGGGGAGGTGACAGCAAACAAGTTAGCAGTCTTAAGGGCCTTCAGAGTTGGCAAGTGCTGGTGTGAAGATCACACAGGGCAAAATGGTGGAGACAGACGGGTCGGGGGGACGTTTTAGATAGTGCACCCAAGGAGGGGCTCTCTGAGTAGTGACACTGGTGGAGGGACCAGTCCTGTGGTCATCTGGGAAGGAACATTTCAGGAGTCGATATAGCAAGTGTAAAAAGGCTCTGAGGTCGAAGGCTGGAAGGGCAGGCAGAGGCCAATCATGACTGCCATGGCAACCCAGGAAGGAGCTTGGATTTTATTCTGAGTGCATTGGGAAGCAGGGACACGACAAGATCTGAAGACCTTTAGCAAAGGCTAATGAGAGAGGGGTCAAGGGCAGACCGTGTGACCTGTTCTTCTCTTGCCCCTTTGAGCCTGTCTTGGGATCAGCCATGCAGTGGCTACCCCCCAGTGGGTGTCAGGTCTGCTTACGTCCCATCTCCTGCATGTGCCCTCAGTGACCTGATCTGTACAATGGGCCCGGGTATAGGGCCCCTCATCCCTGCCTGGTGGCCCTGCCTCCCTGTGTCCTTCTCCGAGGTCAGTTCCTTTCAGCTCCCAGAGCACCAGCACCAGCGGCTGACGTTTCCCTGGCTTGTTTGTTGTGGGGGAGGGGTGTTTAATTGTATTCCTCCTGAGTGAATGACACAGAAAGGGCAGGGGTATGTCAGCGACGCTGCTCTGTAATTTTCGTGTCTGGGACGGGTTTCAGAGCTGAGCTGTTTTCCTCTGACCGGCAGCGGCTGCTGCCCAAGTCAACAGCGGGGCACTCTCGAGATTGCCTTTGTTGGTTTTCTTCTGTCTTCTTCTTCTTCTCCTTCTTCTCCATCTTCTTTTTAAAATAAATCTTTTTTTTTTTTTTTACTTCCTATGAAATAAAACTGGAGACTTGGAAGTGGTGGGTAAGAATTAGTAGCGTCTGTCCCTTTGGTGTGGGAGTCGGTGGGGGTTGATTTAAACATTTATTTCCCATTAAGAGATTCATGGGCTTAGAAGCCAGCATTAGAAGTGGGGTGATCTCAAGTCCCAACTGGTGATTTGAGAGGCCTGTAGGACTTGGGCCTACCTTGGAGGGAGGCAGGGACACGCTGAGCAGAGGTTGTAGGCTGGTGACCCATGAGCCAAGTCCAGTCTGCCCATATATTTTCCTTGGCCCACACAGTGTTTCTGGAAAAAAAAAAAAGCTTTAGTTAGTTGTCCGCATTTAAAAATTGGGAGTGTTCCCCCTCCCCCCCACCAAAATCTGGATTTCCATTTTCTAATAATAACAACAAAAGCAAACACTTCTGTGTCACTCACTATGTGCCTGGTGCTGTTCTAAATGGTTCTGTCGCTCTGCTCCTGTCATCCTCAGAGCAGTCCTGTGACGCAGGTGTCTGTATTATTGTCCCCACTCCACAGCTGGGGACCCCGAGGCCGACCGGGAACCAGGGCGCTCCTGGCCGTGCCCGCATCCCTGGGTGGCTGGGCTCGTGCTCTCCACTCCCCCTGCGGAGTCGGGTTCAGCGCCTGCCTGGGGCTGCGGGCATCAGACTTGGTCCCCTCTTGAGACTGGAGAGGTGGAGATCAGTGGTAAAAAAGCTGCTGTTCTTTGATCGAGTCGCCTGTCATGGACTTATCCCTCCTTCCCTCCCTCCTGCGTGGTTCCGTTCACCCTGGCGCCCCTGGGCCAGGCCGATCCCAGGCCACTCCTGCTCTGGGGCGGATCCACGCCCTCCTGGGTTTCACTCTAGACCTCCAGGGGACGTGCTCTGAGAGGGTCCCAGGGCGGACCTGAGTCAGGCCACAGGAGATGAGGGATGCCATCTCCTGTCCCGTGCCAGCCACACTCCTGGGGACGGGGACCAGTGCCAGGGGCAGAGACCCCCGCGCCCCCCCCCCCCCCCATGGGAGGAGCTGCAAAGGGTGCCCCGCCTGAGGCACCCTCCTCGTGGGGCTTCCCTTCCTGGGGTCCCGCCCATGCTGAGGCCCTGCCGGCCTGGCTGCCCCGTGCCCTGCTGCCTGGGGGCAGGGGGCGGGGGAGAGCCCTGAGGGGTTCCCAGCTCCTGCTTGTCTTTGTCAAAATGGCTGGTGGGTGGAACGTGGTTCTAGGGTGGCCGGGCTGGAGGGTGACTCACTTCGGGAGCTTTGAGACGTCATTTCACCTAAGGAGGCTGCAGCAACGTGGAGGTGAAGTGGCCCTTTCCGCAGAGGGCTGTGGCTTCGCGGACGGGGCGGCTGCGGTCAGCGCGGTTGGTCGGCCTTCTCTGCAGCAGGAGGGGAGCGTGGGCCGTCAAGTTTGGAGGCTTAACCCTTCCCTCCCTCCTTCCGCCGTCTCTCTTGCTCTGTGTCCCCAGCCCCCGTTCCTAGGTGCGTGATTTGAGCCGTCCCAAGCGATGTAGAAGATAATTCGTCGGTCTAACCGGTCACCACCCCATGTGAGAAGTACGCCGGGCCCGCTGCCGCTCCTGCTGCCGGTCCTGCTGCGGCCGAGGGTGCTTCTCTCTCATTTCAACCCCTGCCTTTCTTTCGGCCCTGAATTCTCCACAGAGGTCTTCCTCTGCTGGGGTGTGAGAGTTTCTCCTGCTCCCTGTCTTCTTTCCTTTCCTCCTGTCCTCCTCCCCCACCCCTCCCTTCCTCTTGCCCTCACTTCCCAGCGCTCTCATCCCGCGGGCCTCCTGACAACCTGCAGGAGACAGGGAAGAGCAGGGACAGAACCCCAGGCTGGAGTCCTAAGTTTTAGCACCAACGTGCCGGATGTCTTGGGGCTTCATCTGTAGCAGGGCTGTGTCTGTCTTGTGGGGCTGAGATGATTCATGCAGAACTGAGCTGGTCATTGGGGGCACAGAGTAAGCGCTTGGTAGATGTAGCTGGTTGTGGTTCCATCCGCTGGTAAAACACATCCCCTGATTTTGTGGAAATCATCAGCCTTGGAAGCGTTGGCCCTAAATTCGTAAGGGGCAGACATTAGGGCCTAGTGTGGGCTGTTGAAATCACCAGGGCCTAGCCACTGGGGTTACACTCATTCCTGCTGGAGATGGCAGGATGCTCTAATTTGTGCGAAGACAGCCAGGCTCTCATCATCTGCACTCGGACCTGATTTATCCTGCGTTTGGGTTCAAGGCTGATATAATATTAAAAAGAAAAGAAAAGAACAACAGCAAAAAACAACCCAGCAGCTTAAGCAAAACGAAATTTTTTCTCTCATTTATAAGGAGTCTAGGGTGTAGGCTGTCACATGAGGACTAGTATGGTTGCTTCGTGTTCTTTAAGGACCCAGGCAGCTTCTGTCTTGCTACTCCACTGTTCTTTGCGCTTCGCCTCATGGTCCCAGTAATCTGCTCAGATTCCTACCATTGCATCTATATTCCAGTTAGTGGGAAGTGGGCTCTTGGCCATCACTGCTGTATTCCACTTAGCAGGAAGTGGGAGTGGTGGAGAAAAGTGCGGAAGGATTTCAGCCCTATTAAGGAGACTTCTGCTTTCATCTTTTTGGCCACATTGAGTCACATGGCAGCTCCTAGCTGCAAGGGAGTCTGGGGAATGTAGTCCGGGAGACACACTGGGAACCTGGCACAGGTAGACCTTCATGTGTCTAGAACAGGCCCTCCTCTGGAAACCCGCTCACATGTGGAGTGGTGGAAGGAACTAAGTCTTTTCACAGGATCCTGGATAAGGACTAAGTTTTCTTCAGCAAAGGTGTAAAGTAGAGCAAAGAACCATCTTACCCTTTATGGTAACGGAGATTGGAACCACAGTCCCTGGGAAAGTGTTGAGGCAGAGATTTTGGCTTCCTGTAATGTGGAGGAACAGGAGAGGTAGGAAGCTCTCCCAAAGTGAAGTGTGCGAGCAGAGGTTTGAATGGACGTGCGTCCGTCAGGAAGCCACCGAGTGTATTCCAGATCTGGAAGGAAGGTTCGTGGACCATCGTGGAGGGATGGCTCTCTAGGGAATCTCTTCCGGGGGTGGCAAACGCACAGACCGTGAGCTGTGCCCCCTCCCTATCCTGCTGATGGCAGCCATCACTCACGTGTCCTGGGGCCCTGCTGCTCCCAGATGTCCCCTGGGAAACCTCCCCAGAGCCTCCCTGTTGCCAGAAGTTGGCTCATGAGCTGAACCCATTTACTTTTCCTGCTCGAGTCCGGTTCTCCCATTTCTGCTGGTGAGGACGTTAAGGGCCAGACGGGGAAGTGCACGGCGAATGCTGGCGGGGGACCCAGGTCTCCTGAGAGTCAAGTCCCTTTCAGCCACACCACTGCCCCTCCTGTGGGTCCTTTGCTGCCCACCCTAGTCTGGGCCTTGCTGGACGCCCAGGAGTTGGGGGACTTGGGCAGGAAGTGAAAGTGTACACCGGCCCTTTTAGTTCTGCTATTGACCCGGCGGGGGGTTTTTCCTGGGGGGAGGGGCAGGGATCCACTGTGTTTTCTTTACTTAATCTGGCCTTGCCCCATAGAGAAAACAAACGGCACAGTCTCCATCCTGTTTGTAAAGAGGGCGTTCAGTTACTCGAAGTTGCTCGCCTGGAAAAACTGGGAAGCTGCCGTCTCCCGGCAGAAGCGAGGTGTGTGTTGGGACAGCTCAGATGGGACTGGGCCGCTCCATTTTTTAGGACAGTGGTGTGTTTGGACTGCCAGCACGTGACTATTTAAATTATGGTGAAATACACATAATATAAACATTTCCCATTTTAACCATTTTTAAGTGGGCCATTCTCAGTACATTCAGTAATGGCAGGCCTCACCGTCGTGCGCCTCCAGAACCTTCCAGTCTTCCCAGATCAAAACTGTGCACCCTTTAACTCCTGACTCCCTATTCTTCCTCCTCATACCCCACCCCAGGCAGCCACCGTTCTGTTTTCTGTCTCCCTGAATCTAACTGCTCCAGGCTCCTCCTGAAAGTGGCATCAAATAGCATTTGTCCTTCTGTGTCTGGATTATGATTTTTTTTGGCCTTTTTTTTTTTTTTTTTTAAACTGAGGTGAGATTCATTTAACATAAAATCAATCATTTTAAAGTGAACAAATCAGTGGGACTTATTAGTACATTCACGGTGTTGTGTAGCTCCCATGTCCGTCTAGTGCCAAAGTATGTTCCTCACCCCGAGGGGAAACCCTGTGCCCGTTGACAGTTGCTGCCCTTCACCCCCAGCCCTGGCCCTGGGCGCATGGTTTGAAACCCATGAGCTTATACATACTAGCCACTCTGCAGATGTATGTTGAATGAATGAAAGAAAATCATTGGTGGCTGCTGGAATCATCTTGAAAACTTGCATTTCCCGAGCATCTCGGAGGCCTGGGCGCGCGCCCTTTCCCCAGAGCTCCCGAAACGATTCCAGGGTGAGAACGGCCGACAGGCATTGCTTTTATTGTGCCACAAGCACTCCTCTGGGGCAGGTAATAGTATCTCCATTTCGTAGATACAGAAACAGGTTCAGAGAGGTTCAGCCCCTTGCCTAGGTTCACACAGCCTCCAAATCTTTGCGTCCAGAGCCCTGACCCGATCCTTTCTCCTGCTGCTCTAGTTGGCTGTTGTATGTGATTGCAAAAAGGGGGCTTGTAGCTGCTCAACTGTATGCCGTGGGCTAAAGGAACTGCAAGCTGTCTCACTGGTGTTCATGGAGTGCTAACTGTGTGCCAGGCACTGTACACTTGGACCCCTGAGGAACCCCACGCAGGGGGACTGTTGGAGTGACATACGTTTCCCCATGAGCTGGCAGCAAAGGGGACGTGATGACTGGGGAGAGACATACCGGGAGACAGGTGAGGCTCTGTCAGCCATCACTCGGGATCTCCCTTCAGCCATCAGGGTTAGTGGGGGGCTCCACCAGAGCACAGGGCAAAGGGAAGGTTGGCCGGTGTGGTGTTGGTCTGAGGGCCAGACCTGACGCCGGGCATGGGAGAAACTCTGCCTCCTTTAAGGCTTTGGCTTGGCTGTCCGTCTTCTTTCAGGAACATTGTGTCCCACGGTTTGTCCCTTGTCCCCCGTGTCTGTGTGTGAGATCTTCTGTGCTGCAGGACGCATGCCTTCAACAGCTGTCACTCAGACCTGATTGCCTGGCTCTGTGCGGGGCTCTGTGGACCTGTGGCGGGCGAGACGGGCACAGTCTCCTTTCTCCACAGGCCCGAGGTCTCGCGCAGGGGGCACATCGGAGTGGCAAGCCCTCGCTCGAGCGTGCCAGGCTCTCTGGCTCTGTGGGCGCTCTCGTGCCAGCCTCGCGACAGTTGTAGAAGGTCGCAGGCCCTTTGGGAGGCCCTCGGGAGAGACGAGAAGGCGACACAGGTGGGTCAGGAGACCTTCCCGAGGTTGCACAGCTCATGAGAGGTCGAGGCTGAGGTCGCGCAGGGCTGTCTGGCTGCGGCGTGCGAGCTCGCAGGCGCTGACGTCATTACGAAAGAGGAAGTCCGGGAGCGTCTATGTGGGGCCAGACCGCACTGGGGCCAGGGCAGGCCCCCTCTGGAGCTGAGGGTGCAGGCCGCGCGTCCGTTTCCTAGAACTGCTGTAGCAAAGCCCCACACATGTGGCTTGAAACAAAACACATTTCTCATCGGACACCCCTGAGGGGGACAGGAGCCCCCAAAATGGGTCTCGTGCTGCCCAGATCGAGGCGTGGCATTCCTCCTGGGAGCCCTAGGGGAGAATTCCGGTTTCTAGAGACGGCCCAGTTTCCTTGGCTTGTGGTAGTTTCACTCCACGCTCTGCGTCTGCTGTCCCGCATCCTTCCCTGACTCTGCCTCTCCTGCCTCCCTCTCCTGCGGACCCTTGTGATGATAACAGCCCCCCCAGTCATCCAGGACGGTCTCCCTCCTCTTAAGAGCCTTGACCTAAGCACATCTGCAGAGTTGCATTTTCGTAGGTTCTAGGGGTTAGGACTGGGACGTCTCTGGGGGGCCGTTACTGTGTATCCCACTGCAGGGGAGAATGGGGCCGGCTGGGGGCCTAGAGGCAAAAGCGTGGTGTTTGGAGGGGTTCCTGGGTATCTGAGTGCCTGGACGGAGGGCCGGGAGGGTGCTTGGCGAGCCAGACAGGTTGGTGGAGTGCATGCTGGAGGCCGAATGAGCCGCAATCCAGACTGGGAGGCTGGCACCTGCTAAGTGACTTCCGAAGGGAGTACCGGTCCTCCGGTCTGAGATGTGAGCACTCAGGAGTTGCTGTGTGTCTTGGGAGGACAGAGGATGGAGCCTGGCAGGGAGGACCCTGCCCCAGCCCCATGCAGGAGGGACTTTGGGCTGAAAGAGGGAGAGCTGGGAGCATTGGAGTCCTCGAGGACCCAGCGGACTCTGAGACGGAGAGAGTTTGGTTCTCTGGAGTCAGGCAGGCCCCCATAACCACATCTATCCGCCCACTTCTCTGGAAGGTCACACACCTGGGCTTTGGAGTCCCTAGAGTAGAGTGGATCCAGTCTCCACCACGTTCTAAGCCGAGCCCATTCTTGATGCTAATCATGGGGTGTGCCTGGCACAGAGCAGGCCCACTTGCTCGCTCATCCAGCAGGCGTTGCTGGACCAGCTGCTCTGTGCCAGGCGGTGTATGGGCACAGAGCAGAGCAGACAAGGTCCTGGGCCTCCTTAGGCCCTGTGGAGGAAGAGCATGGATAAGGAAGTAGAGAATCTTTTCAGCTGCTGAGAAATGCTGTGGAGAAAAGCACAGCAGGAAAAGGAGGACAGGAATGCTGGTATGAGTGGGGAGGGGTGCAACATGTTTATGTGGCGGCACGTTAAATGAGGCAGTCAGGGGAAGATATGGATGAGAAGGTGACGTTTGAGCGCAGACTTGAAGGAGGTAAGAAAGCAAGCCATGCAGTTATTTCAGCACGTGCAAAGGCCCTGGGGTAGGATTTTGGTGTTTCCTGGGAATGCAGGGAGATGAATGTGGTCACAGCAGATCGAGTCAGCTTGAGGAGGGTGGTCAGAGTTGAGGTCAGTGAGTCAGGAGCCAAATGCTTTAGAGCCTTGTAGGAACTTAGGTTTTGACTGTGAGAGAGAAGAGAGCTGTGCTAGAGCCGACATTCAAAAAGATGGCAGCTCCAAAGCCCGAAAATGGCTCCCTCTCTCCCTCTGCTCTCCCCCTCCCTTTCCCTTCCTGTGCTGCCCACTCTGTTTTGTGGGAATGTGAAGCTCTGCCACACTGAGCCCAGGGTCCAGCCTTACCTGCAGTCTCACCTGGGGACTTGACCTAGCTGTCCCCTCCTCCAGGCAGCCTTGGTGCTGGTCAGATACGCTTCTGCTATTTATACAGCACAGTGGTTTACAAACCCTGCTTCTAGAATGTCAAGTCTCTCCTGCAGAGCATTCTCTCTCCAGGCAAATAATGGTGATCTTCATCCAAATCAAAGGACAGAAGTTAAGGCTGTAAGATAAAATTATCTGCATTTCAGGTTTTTTACCCGCTACATTTTCCCCTTAAATGTTGGAGTCCCATTGGAATCCTGTGTGAGGGAGCATTTTATGGTTACTGATTCGGTCCATACTTGTTGAAACTACCCTGTGTGGGGTTTTCTGTTAGCTGGCAGATTTGATGGTGAACGAAACAGGTACCTCTTCTACCCTCTTCTCTTGAGCTTTATGGAAAGCAAGAAAGTAAGTCAGAATAGCTCCAGATGTGTTTGGACGTCGTCCTTTTCCACACATTTCCCCAGCTCAGGTGAGAGGACCACCTCATCGAAGCCATCCTTCCCTCCTGGGTCTTGCTGGTGCTGCTTCCTTCCAGCAAGGTCGTTTTGGTGAGGAGGCCCAGGCGGTGGTGGGAGTCTCACCTGCCAGCCTGAGGGAGAGTTCTGGGAGGTGCCAGAAGCAGAAAGTGCCCAGCAGCCCTCAGCAGGCCTGGCAGTGTGGCCACGGCCGCCTCCCTCCCCGAGAGGGTGCAAGAGCATGTTGATGCTAACGGAGAAAGAGGCCTGGTTCTAAAAATCCCCGGGTGAAACCCTCTCCCCTTGCCTCCGTCCCTGCAGAGGGGGAGCTTGAGGCGCGGGTGCGACCGCGGGGTGTGCGCACAGACCCAGCTGGTGAAGGACCGTTGACCAGACTTTGCAGACCCTTTAGAGATGGGAATACGGATAGATCCAAGCCCGGGGGGCCCTGGGTCTTGGGGCCGGGACAGGGCTGAAGGTGTCTGGTCTTCCTCTTGCTGTCGGCTTGCCGGGCTGTCACTTGGGTTCACTTTGGGCTTCCTCCCTCCCCAGTTCTCTCCTGAAAATGTGCTCTGCCCAGCGGCACCCCCTCTCCTCCCTTCTTGCCTTCAGACACCCACCGAGACCCCTTTTCTGTCGAAGTCCTGCTCGATGGGTTTCGAGTAGCCCATCCTGGGCTGTGCCTCAGAGTCCCGTGGGAGCCTAAACCTGGACCTGCTGCCACCCAGGCTCCTCCCCGAGGACTGGGCTTCCTGTGAGGGGCGTGGGGACCAGGCAGCGTCGCTATCATGACACCCTCCGTCCTAATCCCTGCGGAGTGTTCTAGTGCCCGTGGGAACCATGCTCCTATGACAGACCTTTGAGTTGTTTCTAAATTTCCTACCATGGTACGTTCTCCATCCATCTTTTTGTGGGATCTTGTCTGTCAGGAGCTCCTGCAAATGCTTCTGAAGTGGCTGGGGGGAGGGCGCCGCGTGCCCCGTCCCGCTCAGCCGGGAGAGCGAATTCTGCTGTTCGCCGCCTTTGAGCTGTTGCACAGTTTTAATGATAGAAAGATGGTAATCGCGTAATGATTCTTGTCCACAAAAATGCCAGCTGACGGTGCCGGCAAACACAGTTGCTTGCTGCTGCACACCACCGTTTGTAAGCATTCTGGGTGACTGGGATGTACGGCAAGGTGGAGGCCTCGGAAAATTCTAGGAGGTTCCTCACCAGTCTCTGGTCGTCCCTCCGGACTCAGGGGAACCGATGGCTTATTTAGCACGATGTGGACAGCCAGTCAAAAGAGTAAAAAGAACTAACATTTGCTGAGCACTTGGAATATGCCAGACACTTTCCCGAGGGTTTCCGGTGTTCTTCACGCAGGTGGCGTTTTACACAGACGAGAAGCCACCTCACGAAATAGGCACTCTTCCTGTCCCCCCAAGAGACGTTGCCGGAGGTAATCTGGCTAATGATTGACCGAGGTGGGGCGTGACCTGCCTGGCCAGGACCCCGCCTGCTCCTGCACTGTGTCACCGTGTCACCGCTCTGAGCCTGTGTCGTGGGGCTGATGACCTCGATCACCAGACCTGCTGCCAGGTGGTGAGGTGTGGGTGTGAGCCTGGGGCTGTCCCTCGCAGGCCGAGGGGGTGCTCGGCGAAGGCCACACTCAGGCTGTCACCCCGTGTTCTTTGCAAGTTCGTTGCACACGTGTGACCTGCTTGGTCGGAGTGAGGGCGTGTGTTGGACTTCACGAGCATGTCTCCGGGAGGAAAACGAGGCAGTTCTGGAATGGTCGGGCTTTCCTGGGGCTCTTCAGGTTCCCAGGACTGAGTGGTCTGTAGCTGGTGGACTTGAAAGTTGACAGAGAGTGTGCGCACCCTCCGGGCCAGGGCCTCCCGTCTGTTCTGCGGGCCCATTCCCAGAGCAGCCCTGGGAGGTAGATGCCATTGGCCTCATTGGGCAGAGGAGGGAATGAGGTTCATTCATTTGTTCCTGGGCTCCTTCACTCATTCACCTCACCTGGGCCAGATGTGCACTGAGCCCCAAGACACAGTGGCACACGGGGGAGCTGTGCTCTGGGTGCCTCCCGGGGCTCCCTCTCCTCCAGGAGAGCCAAAATGATTTGCCCCATGGCCCGGAGAGCTCAGGAGAGGTGCCCAGGTCACACGGCCTGAAGTGCCAGGGCTGGACCCGCGTGCCCTCCTGAGCCGTTTTGCACTTGCACGTGTGAGGGCCACTCTCCAAGTAGACACAGAAGGCCCCCATCCCCATCACACGGTTCCTGGGTGTCCTTAGCCCACGAGGCCCCTCACCCAGTCCCCAGAGAGAGCCGGGCTCCCCAGGAACTAATTTCTTAAGAGAACTTTATGGCTCTTAACTCCGTAAGCAGATCCAGATGTGCCTTGTGGCGGCTGCTGCAGATGTCCTGGCCACGGCCAGCTCGGTTTGGAAGCCCGGCCCTAGCAGCCGCCAAGTCTGGAAATGAAGTAAATGAGCGAGTTGTTCTTGGCCATTTTCCCTTCATCTCAACCCAACTCAGATCAGACTCGGGCTCTGACCTCAGGCATCGCACATTCCAGCGTTTCCCCGGCCTCCTGGGGTTCCGGGCCCGCACTGCAGGAGAGGAGTGCGTTGGGGGGCGTGGAGTGGGACGGGGAAGCATTCTGGAGGCAGCGTGGACTGCGGGAGGTGAGGGCAGCTGAAGCAACTCCACTCCTCCCACCGCCAATCCTGGGAGAAACAGCAGGATGCCCGCTGGGTCGGGGCTGGCCTCCAGCCGGAGGGGGTCCAAGGAGAGAGACGAAACTGGCGGAGCATCTGGGGCGGCTGATTGGGGCCCCTTGAGTCCCCCAGCATCTCTGCCCTGCAGGAGGGCCCCAGGGCAACTTCCCGAGTGCTGGGGGCCTTTCCAGGAGCTACACCTGGATTCCTGAGGTCTCGGGGAACCCGGTTCAAAGGTGGGTGGTCAGGGGCAAGCATGGTGCTGACTCGTCCGGCCCCCCTGCCCCCCAGGTCCAGACCAGACCACACAGCCCTCAAGGGTGAATCACTTTGAAGTGATGGGGTTCTGGGGCCTGTGGCAGGCCAAGGGAGCCAACTTGGCGGGAATGGGCAGGCCAGGCAGGCCTGTCCCACTTGGCTTCCGGGCAGCTCCTCCTCTCCAGTGGCGAAGGAAGCCAGAGACCTGGAGGGCAAGGGTCCGGACTTGGGGGTCAGAGAGCAGCTGAGTTCAAATGTCACCTCCTAGCTGTGTGACCTTGGACAAGTCACTTAAGCTCTCTGAGCCTCGGCTGGCATTCTCTGCAGTGGGGGTGGGTGGGTGGTGGTCCTTGCACCACCTTCAGAATGTCTGCGTGAGGGTCAAAGGAGAAGAATCCTGCCGAATGATTAGCTTGGTATCTGGCTCCAAAGTTGTACCCAGTGGTGGCTTTGGAAGGGCTTAGCCCCATCCGCATCTCAGAGCCACCCCCGGTGACATGCAGCCTCGACAGGAGAGATGTGCTCGTTCTGCCAGCGGTTATTAGAGAAGCTGCTGATACTCCGGCCTCCCTGAATCCCCGCCCCCAGCTCCCCGCTCTGAGCCAGCCCTGGAGGGGCCGTTGGTATGCCCTGCTTCTTGGTATTACTGTTGTGGACCGTATGGTCTGTGTCTGCTAAAACTGAGAGTATTAATTAACTAATTAATTAACTAATTACTGGCTGCACGATCAAAGCACCCTGAAGCCGAGAGACGTTAATCAGTAGTTAAGAGTTCAGATTCCAGAGCCAGTCAGCGTGGGGTTTGGATTCCCTTTCTCCACTTTTTAGCTGTGTGACCTCGGGCCACTTTCTGAGAGTCTCTGTGCCTCAGTTTCTCCACCGTGAAGTGGGGAGAACACTGTCAACCTCACAGGGATGTTGGCAGCAGGCGTCCCATGCTCAGGGCATGCTGTGTTGCCTGCTGCCGCCGCGATCCGTGCTTTGTCTTTTGGCGGGTCTGGTTACGGGTCTGGTGCTCTCCAGGACAACGTGGGGGGACGGCACGCTCCTGGGGCTGCTGTAAGGGTGACCTGCCAGTTCCTTCCCCTCGGTGGCCACCCCTGGTGTCCCCCGCTTCCCTCACTTTGCCCCCAGCCCCAGCGCTGCTCCGGGCGCCCCCGGGACGCTGGAGCCTCCAGACCGCCTTCTGGGAACTCTTGTCCAGCCCTTGACTCACCGTGTTGACTTGCGAGCCCCTGTGATGTCGGCCGGGTGAGGAGGAACGGCCAGCACGGGTAGGTGTGGGGACGGTAAAGCCCGCTGCACGCTGCTGTCCTGTGACTCCCGGGGCCGGGCTGCTGTCCTGGGATTCCCGGGCGTGCGTGTGTGCGTGTGTGCGTGTGTGCGTGTGTGCTCCACTCACGGCTCACCTCTTTCATTCAGGCACATTTCCTTTCGCTCTCTTCCCCTTCCTTTTGCTGCCCTTTATTGTCTTGTCATTCATTCATTCTCTCCTTTATCTCGTGTAGGTGTGTGCCGGCCTCACACGTATGGGAAGTGCAGCCCGGAGCAAGGCCTGTACTGAAGCCTCCTGGGGGCCTCTCAGAGGCTGACTTGAGGCAGCAGGGCCAGCTTCCTGGAGGAAGTGACATCTAAGTGGCGTTGGGAGGAGGAGCTGGAGTTACTGGGTGAAAAGGGGAGTTGGGGTTTGTTCCCTGCACAGGGGCCTTACCTGCAGAAGCTCAGGGTCGCCGAGGCAAGGAATGGAGTTCCAGACCTCTGGGGGGGTGATGCTTTCTTCTCCCCTACAGTGAGATGTGTTATTTGGATGCAGGGGCCTAGAGGAGAGACCAGCAGTAGAGGTCTTGTTTGTGAGGCCCCCATTCCAAAGGTGCCACTGTACCTAGAGGTCGGGGAGCTCTTTGGAACAGGCAGGGGGGCCCCGGCGTGCACGATCATCAAACTGACCCGTGCAGCTGCCCTTCCTCTTAGGACCCAGCCCCTGGGGGGCCTTGGTCTATGCATCTGGGCTTTGGAGCCTCCGTCCGGTCTGTGAAGTGGCCCTGCCAAGCCTGGCTCAGGGTCAGGGAGAGAGCTGAGCTGTGTGTGTGCCAACTGCCCGGCACAGGGGAGGCTTCTGCAAATGGCAGCTCCTGCCTGCAGGCCTCCAAGGTCCCAGTCCCGGCTGGGGCTGGGGTAGGGGATGCGGGGGTGGAGGGAGTGTCTCCCCGGCAGAAGGAGTCACGGGGGAGGGAGGGACCCTGGGAACATCCCCAGCCATGCAGTGCTAGGAATTTGGCTTTGCTTCCTCCAGGGGTTCCAGAATCCACTAGATGTATGGAGATGTGCGGTTCCTACTTAAGCACAGCAATCCGTCATGTTTCTGGCCAGCAGGATTCTGGTGTCTTCTCAGTGCCAGCCTTTTGGTCCCTGGGGAGCAGGCAGGGCAGCAGAGAGCGTGTGGAGCTTATGGACTCTGTGGCGGTCTGGCCAGAGGCGTGCAGTGTCCTGGAGAGTAAAAGGTCATGTTGGCCTTTGGTTAAATGTGGCCGAAGGTTCCTGTTCCTGTGGCAGAATCATCACCACTGCTTATTAATTAATTAGCTCAACATTTATTGAGCTCTTACTGTGTGCTAGGAAAATGGCACTGCAGTGAACAAAGTCCCTTTTCTCATGGTTGGGGGGACCTGCCCCTCACCTGATAAATGCGTAGCATGTTGGGTATGGTGTGGGTAAGGACCAGGAAGAAGACCAAAGCAGGGTAAGATGGTCGGAATGTCTGTGATGTGAACAGGATGGCGTTTGCCAGAGGAACACTTGAGCTGAGACATGAAGGAAGTGAACGGGGAACCACTTCGGTATCTGCAGTAGAACGTTTGAAACAGAGGGAGTAGGTGCAAAGGTCCTGAGGGAGAACATGGTGGGCGGGCTCGGAGGAGTACTTGCTGTGGCCAGGCATTAGACTGGGTACCCTTTTATCCAGTAACCCCGGGAGGTTATAGCCCTGTTACCATTCCCGTTTTACTGGTTGGTCGTGTTGAAGCTCAGGGTGAGTCAGGACACAGCCAGTAAGCGGAGGAGTCGGGATTCAAACTTGGGGCAGACGGCACAGCCTCGGCTCATGCGTTTGGGCCGTCATCTTCACCCGCATTTGGCCACAGGGCTTGGATGAGGGACCACGGGTCGAGGTTTGTCCCGCACCGTGTGTGGGCCTGGCGATGAGCAGGTCAGGGCATTTCCCCTGTGGAGCTCTTGGCTGTCGGCCCCAGCAGCACTAGGTGGTAAGGCCCTGATCCATGCCGTGTGTCATGGGGGAGGACAGCCGTGGCCAGACATCCAGGCGGTTGGAGCTCTGGTGTCCAGTGTCGGCCTTGCAGGAGCCCAGGAGGACAGGCCTGGTTGGAGTCCCATCCACCACATGGCTGGGTGGCTCTGGGGAAGTCGCCCCCTTTCTGGTTCCTTGTTTTCATCTGGTGAAAATGGGGTCATTAAACTCCCTGCCCAGCCTGGGTGGCTCGGTGGGTTAGGGCCTCTGCCTTTGACTCGGGTCGTGGTCCCGGGGTCCTGGGGTCGGGCCCCGCATCGGGCTCTCTGCTCCGAAGGGAGCCTGCTTCCCCCTCTCTCTCTGCCTGCCTCTCTGCTGCCTCTCTGCCTGTGGTCTGTCTGTCAAATGAATAGATAAATCTTTAAAAAAAAAAAAAAAAGAAAAAACCAAAAAAAAAAAAACTCCCTGCCCAGCCTCCCTTTTGGAGCTTTTGGAGGATCAAGTAAGATTATACATGAGGTAGCCTTTTGTCAGCTCTAAGCCCTGTATATGAGAATCCTGATTTTCCCCTTATTTAATTGCAAAAACAGTATCAAAGCAACATTAAAGACAGTTTAAAAAGAAAAAAAAGGGAGGGAAAAATACTTCCAGCTCTCCCGCTGGACCCCAACAGCAGATCCCCCTACCTGCCCACCAGCGGGATGGGTTGGAGGGCGCCTTCGGGTGAATTCCGGGCTCTCCGAATTGCGCCGCTCACTACCCCAGACTCCAGAGCGACCGGGACCTGCTCTGCTGGTGTCCTCGCTCCGAGCTGCATGGGGCTGGCCGTCCACGCTTGCCTGTGTTGGTTTGCTAACAAGAGCTAATTGCTCTTGGTTTTGGTCCGTAGCTGCAGGCGGTGTTAGGATCTTACAGGGTTCTGTTTCTGGTCTCGTTCCACTGTCGTCAGCGTGGATTCTGTTTTGCGTCGTCTTCATGAGCGTTATTTTTGGGGCCGCACATGTTTTGTGGCCGTGTCGCCCATCGGTTAGATACCGGAGCTGCCGCCCACCCCTGTCGGCCGTCGGGCAGGCCGTGGTGAAGTCCGCGCGCTCGTGGCTTCTCATCCCTTTTCCTTACGGGGACAGATGGTTGTTTGGTGAAATTCCCAGGGGGATTGATTGTTCAGAGGGGTATGAACTTTTCGTTGGCTTTCGATACTGAGGAGGCTCTGCTGCTTTCCAGATGCCTGGGCCGCACGGGAGGGCCCTCGTGCTCACCCAGCCCAGTCTGCTTTGGGTTTTGTTGTCTGTCTTGTCGCAAAGTGAACTTTGCGGTTGAAGATGGGGCAGGGTTGAGTGTCGGTAGCCAGCGACTGACTCTGAAACGCACGCCTTAGCGTCCTCAGCCTGTGCCGCCCGTTCTCCTGCCGCCCCTTGTCTCAGCAGGTAGAGCGCTGTTAACAGTGAGGGGCCCACCGAGTCCCCTCCGGCCAGGGCGAGGGGGGCAGGAGCAGCTGTGGAGAGGGGCTCCCCCAGGAGTCGTGTGGGCAGCATGGCCAGAGGCTTGGGGACGGGCACGGGGGATGGGAAATGAAGGTGCTGGAGAGAAAAGGAGCAGAGACAATTGTGGGTAAAAAGAGACTCCCAGAAACAGCAGTGGGGTTAAGGAGAAAGGGGGGTGCGGGAGAGGAGAGGGTGGCACAGGAGATGGGGCAGAAAGTGAGAAGGGGCAGCAGAGGAGGAGCAGGGGTCTGGGTCGGGTGAGAGACAGCCGGCCAGCCAGAGACAGACTGACAGCGGGAGATAAAGTGAGGACGAGGAGGGATGGAGAAGGCTGGCGAGTGGGCAGGTTCATAAGTGTTCAATTTGCGTGAGGTCATTCCTGTCTCTGTGGCCGGAATGGCCTCTGAGCCTGGCAGGACCGGGGTGAGCAGCGGGGGCAGGGAGGAAGCCATCCCTCCCCAGGCACGTGGCCCCAGCTCTGCCTCTGGTGGTGGCAGTGTGCCCGCGGAGAGCAAGGGCACAGTCCTGGCACACAGGGGGACGCTGGCACGGAGTGCGGGAACCACTGGTGCGGTCCTTCCCAGGGGCCGGGTCAGGTGCCCACATGATGGGGCTGGGGTGGGGGGGCTGGTGCTGGAGCACAGCCAGGAGTGGGGCGGTGCGGGCGGGCAGACTCAGCGAGTGTTAGCTTCTCCTGTACCTGCGCGCAAGTCTTCAGGTGTGGGTGTGAATGCGGCTCCGTCCGGACAAGGATTGCTTGCAGTGGGCTCCGCCCCGGGAGCGGGCCTGGCCTGCGGGACGGATGGCCGTGTGGCCCGAGGGGCTGCCCTCTGAAGCTGGTCAGCAGCCGGCGTCTGGGGAGCCTGACCCAGAGCCTTGCCCCCCCCCCCCCCCCCCCCCCCCCCCCCCCCCGCAGCGCGGCTTATTGGGTCTGATCGCTCCCATCTCTCAAACGGGGAGCCGGAGGTTCCGAGAGTTGGTAACGACAGGGCTAGGAACCGTGGTGGTGACCCCGACACGCACGAGGCACGGGGGCCGTCTGCGAGCTGACCCAGGGGCTGGCGGACGAGCCAACCGGACGGGACGAAGAGGAGCAGTGGGCGCCCGGGGCTGTGGGTCTCACGGGGCCAC
This sequence comes from Mellivora capensis, assembly GCA_004024625.1. Classification (NCBI taxonomy): domain Eukaryota; kingdom Metazoa; phylum Chordata; class Mammalia; order Carnivora; family Mustelidae; genus Mellivora; species Mellivora capensis. Next base: position 381,820 of record PISX010000008.1, on the reverse strand, counting down.
TGCACGGGGCTGGACGGCGACCCCACCATCCGTTGCATTTTTCAGGCCAGCTGATGAACCGGAGCTTTCCAGAAGGAAAGATAATTTCCTTATTAGCTGTTTTTTTTTTTTAAACTTCTAAATTAAATATTTTCGTGTCCATATGTGGAACTGTGATTCCATATGTGATCTGTGTGGTGGAAGCCAGAGTCCCCGGCTCGGAATGTTCTGAAGGCTTGCCTCTAGGCCCCGTCCTCGCGCGTGCACTGGTCACCTAGGGAAGCAGGGGCCGGTTAGATCGGCATCAGGCTGTTGGAGGCCCCCCCGCCAAGGCAGGGCCTAGTCTCGTAGGTGTCCTGGTCTCGGGGAAAGCTGGGCCACCTCTAGCCGGCCCTGCCGCACGCGTGCACCTGCCTGCGAACCGCAGGGCCGTTCCTCCATCTGCCCCTCGCGGGGTTGCGGGCACCCAGGGTGGGCCCAGTGCGAGGACGGTATTTCCAGAAGTGCATGGGGAACAGAGCACTTGCAGGGGCGAAGTTTCCCCAGGGGCGGCCTCTTTGACACAGTGGCAAAGGAGCCACATGGTAGAGCTGCACGTCGTCCTTAGCGCTGGCTCGGCCACGGGGCCCGGCCTTCTTAGGAACTTTCCACGAGAAGCCCATGCAACCCTCCTTTCACCTCGGGGAGGAAGCAGAGCAGGGCACGCTTCCCACAGGAAGCTGACATCAAAAGAGAGGTTTGGAGAGAAGGGCTGGCAGGTTCCTTTCCTGCGACCAGTGTTCGGGTGACTCCTCATGCCAGGTGCCACACGCAGTCCCCTGCACGGTTCCGGGGATCACGGTGGGAACAGAGGGGTTGCCTTCCTCTCCTGGCGCGTGATGCCTGGGGCCACATGGTCAGAGGGTGTGGCTGGGATGCACAGTCCTTCTGCTGACCCCATATCCTGAGCTCCTTCGACTCCCTAGAGCTGCCCGAGTGCCTCTGGGGACCTGGTGCTCCTGTCCCCAAATGACACAGAAGTGATTTTTATTGTGAGTATCCTTAATAAGTAACAGTAACTGACATTGATTGAGAGCCTCTGGGTGCCATGCACTTTCCTGCACTTTCTTGTCTAGCCTATTACAGAAGCCCCTGACATGGGCACCATTGTCCCCACTATACAGATGAGGAAACTGAGGCACAGAGTATTTCCATAATTAGCTGTAGACTATAAAGTTGATGGCAGAGACTGGACTTCCACCAGGTTCTGGTAACGAAAGCCTGATCCCTAGTCACTCTTAAGGTTTCGGGCAGGTCAAGTGACCTCCCTGAACCTCAGTTTAAACCTTCTCTACGTGGACCTTATGCTCCCGCTAGCAAAGGTTTGCATTTCTGGGAATCACTAAGTGTGAAGTGCCTGGCACATTGTCAGCTGTCATCGTCGTTCACCATCCTTGTTACCATAACATAGGGTCTCATGAGAAACAGACACTGGTGCTCACGGTGCCCCTTCCTGGCCGGGGGGAAGCAGAGGAAGAACCCCCATGGGTGAATCCCCGGGCAGGTGGGACACAGTGATCAGTGGGAGCCAGGCAGACCCACAGAGGTGAGGTTCCTCTGAGGGCTCAGGCGTGGGCGTGGACATGGAGAGGAACTGCCTTCGAGGTTGGGCATTGTAGGGACCTTCGGAGAACACACCAGTGCAGCTTGTCTGCTGCTCCATTTCCCGCAAGAAGGGAAGTTACGGATTTCCGCCCTGGCGTCCAGGGAAGGATGGGACCGACTGCTTGGGTGCGGTCCACTTGGCGGTGGGCAGTGGGGAAGCATTCCGCACTCATCATGCCGGTGTGGCTCCAGGACTGGATCCAGACCTGGCTGAAGTCACAGACCTGCTTATCGGAGGGTGGGCGGGTATGCCCCCTAATCTGAGCTATCCTGGGTCCCTCGTCCTTTGCTTGTTGTGGAAGAAATGACTGAGACATCAAAACTGCTGCCTACTGTGGTTTAGGGGCCTTGAGACATGGAGCCAGCTTGGCAGAGGAGGAGCAGCCCCAGCCTGGCCTCTGGGAGGGCTGTCCCCTCCTCCTGGAAGTTCTCCGTGATGCTCAGTGGCAGGCACCCACCCTTTCAGGGATCTCAGCTCCACTCAGCTGTTTCGCCGCCGGCTGTTGTGTTCCCTCCACCTTATTCCCCCTCCTAGACAGGAAGTTTTTAGTCCCTCAATCTCCGTCTGAAATGTGCAAGTTTATCAGATAATCTCTGGACAGAGTGACCACATGGCAGGGAATGGAAGGAGCAGGGTCCTGTTCCAGGTGAAGGAGGGAGCAGGGCAGCTGGTGACCAAGGGTGGGGGAGCCTTGAAGGTGTTGTAAATCCAGGGTTGGAAGCTCAACTGTGATTCGGTTTTCTTATCTGTAAACTGGGGATAATAACGGGAGTGAATTCACCCATGTAACGCCCATGGATGGAGTCTGGTGAATAGTAAGCACTGTGGCTATTATTGATTATTGAATTTGGTCAATTAAAAAAGGAACGTGAAATCAATCTTTGCTGTGCCTTCTGTTGTGCTGTGGATATAGCAGTGAACCGAAACAGCCCCCTGCCCTCATGGGCATTACTGGTTGGGAGAGAAGGACAGAAAATGGGTAAGGATGTGAAATGTCCGTGCAGTGATGGTGAGCGCCACGGAGGGGCTCAGGCAGCACACTGGGGCAGGGCATACAATGAGGACGGGTTTTTTCATGCCAGATTGGGGGAACTTTTGTGCACATGCTTTCATGATTCTGGTATCACAGCGATCCTCAAACGACCTCACGAAGAGAAGGTTTGTAGAGGCGTGGTGTCTGGGTTGAGGTGGGGGTCAGCCTACACAGGTACACCCTGGAACCCATTTGAGGGCCCCGGGGAACACAGTGGGAAACTCGCGCTCCATCTGATGGGCTCCTTCCCAATTAAGCCGTCTAAGAAGAACCTTCTTTTAAACAGAATGGGGGAGGAAGACAAGCGGTTTAAGTGGGAGAAACAGCTGGAAGGCCGTCCTGGGGGTACCCACGGGCGCATCCTGGCCGTGGGGCTCTTCGCTCACCCCATAGTGGCAGGGGAGTGCAGGTGTTGGAGGAGGGCCTGAGGTGGATTCACAGAGATGGGCCTGGTATCTGGGCCTGTGGGAGGGTCTCCTTGGAGAGGGAGGGGCGGATTTGGGCCTCTTAGATAGAGCTTGGGGGCCGATGACCCGAGCCCATGGCATCCGCACTGAGGTCTCTTTCAGCCCCACAGCATCACGTAGCCGTGGGGCCCAGCCATGTGGGGCTCCCTTCTGCCCAGGTAGCTCTGGGCCCCTTGTGGCTGCCGTTCACAGGAACAGCCAGCATGTGGGAGGACCTGCTGTGTGTCTTACGACCTTCTGCCTTGGGCAGGGTCATCTCTTCCCTAACACCCACTAGATGATGGCTCCTTACCCCAGAGGAAGAGCCTGGCACGTGGCCAAGTTGAGCCACTTACCCAAGGCTGCCCAGAGCTGTGCAGCTGGAGTTTGGGTTCGCTAGAAATGTCCGGGTGGGGGCTCGGCAATCCATTCCTAAGGAGCCCCTGGACCCTGCTGGCGGCTTCCGGAGGGGGCTTGGCCAGGGGTTGGGGGGAGAGACTTTCTTTCACTGTCATCAGCTTGGCTCTCCGTGGCCTTACGACACAGGCTGCCGTGGGAAAGCACAGTGATAAGTCATCCTGCTGGTGACGTCTGGCGTCGGCAGCCTGGCTCCCCGAGAGTGTCCGGCCTGGGCAGTACGGATCTCGCTAATCTGAAATCCCACAGGACTCGAGCAGGGCTCGAACGCCCGTTTTCAGAGCCGACACTGAAGGCCCAGCGGTGGGAGGCTGCCGGGCCCGCATTCTGAGTCTGTGCTGACTGAGGCCGGCCTGGAAAGCTCCCTGCACCCCCAGCCCCTCTTCGTAGTGTGGGGTCCTGGGTCCTTTGCATGCCCCCATTACCACTGCTCACACGTCTCTGAGTTGGCCCTGTCCGCGACGTGGCATGGGCCCAGGAGGCCGGCCACTTCCCCCTGCCTTGTCCTTTCTCGGGGCACTAAGTTTCGGTTTCCTTTTCATTGCTGTTTGTTTGTTTGTTCATTCGTTTGTGCTTGCTTGCGTTCACTCGTTTGTCTCTCGTGCTCATTCATTCATTCTCAGATGGTCAGTCACGGGGTCTGAGGAAGCTGGCGTGGAACCCCCTCCCAGCTGTGGGTCTGTGGGCAGATTAGTTCTTCTTCCTTGTCTGAGAAAATGGGGCTGGTCCTCTTCCTCGTGTGTCCAGCGGATGGCCTTTGTGATGTCACGTGTGTGTCTCCCTTCCTCCCTCCCTCTGTCCCTTCTTTCTTTCCTTCCTTCCTTCCTTCCTTCCTTCCTAACTTGCTGAGGCACAGGCTTGAGTCAGACGTGGCTCGCGGAGGCCTTGCTGGTCTGGGTTTTCTCCCCCACCTTTCTCCACGCACAGTCTGCTGGAGCCTCCCAGCAGCTCCCTGTCCCCCTGGGATCACCCACGCTGCTCAGAGCCGCCTTTCCCTGCGGCGCTGTTGGGCTCGACTCACCATGATTTGCTCCCAGTGGTCCTGCCCACCGTGCGTGCATGCTGTCAGAATGTGCCTTGCACAACCCTGCACACACACATTCACATGCCGCAGTAGCCCGTGTGCTGGGTACCTGCACATACCTTCTCCAGGCGTCATGTTTACACACAGCACACACGTTCAAGAATGGCTGAACACACCTCATCTTGCACAGCCATGCACACTCAGCCCGCGTTTCCCGGACCCGGCCAGTGTGCACGCTCCCACGTCTCTGGATATACCTGGGCCCCTCTGGCCTCTTGTGACCACACACCTGCACTCACGTTCGTTCTTTTTTGCTGCACACCTGTAGTCGTTCTCGGGCTGCCTCTGAGTGCTCCACATACACGGATCCATTTAACCCGCCAACAGCGCCATGAGACAGTGACCATATCAGCCCCACCTGCTTGGTGAGAAAGCCGAGATGCAGACAGGTTAGGGCGGTCGCTCAGGCTGGTGCTAGTACAGGGCTGGGCCGGGAGGCTGTCCTGGCCTGGCTCCCGTCCAGGCGTTGAACCTTGACATGATGCTGTTTCCCCGTGAACGTGTGTGAGCGTGTCCTGGCCCCTCACAGTGTACATATATGACCACTGAGCACTCATTCTCAAGGTCATGGGTGCATAAACCTCACACATGTGCTGGAGGGCACACACACGTTTGGGAACACGCATCCTGTCCTTCGCCCCGTCTCCAGCTCCCTTTCAGAGTCCTCACGCTCGCCACGCTGGAGAGGGAAGCAGTTCTGCAGGTCTGGGCCTGCTCCCCCCCCCCCCCCCCCCCCCCCCCCCCCCCCCCCCCCCCCCCCCCAGGCCCCCCCCCCCCCCCCCGGGGGAGGGGGAACTTTTTCCGGGGTTGGGGGCCCCCCCCCCCCCCCCCCCCCCACCGAGGCCACCCATGCTCACCCTCCCCCTGGCTTGTGGCCTCTCTGGTGCCCCTCTTCCTTCTCTCAGGGTTTCCACGTGGTTTCCTTCCCATTCACCTGCTCAGCTGGCACAGGACCCCAGCCCTACCCCCTGCAGACCCCCAGGAATCTGCAAGCATCGACACTGATCTGGGCTGAGGCCATGGCCACATCTCAGGGAGCAGAAGGGACTGGTCCAAAGGAACCTCACGTTACCTTCTGGTCCTTCATTTCCTGATCGGGCTCCTGGCCCCACCCCACCCCCTCTGACACCGAGCCACGCCCTCGGCTCCCAGTACCGTCCTGTCCAGGATCCCACTTGTTGCCGCTGCTTTCAGAGTCGGGTCTGGGCTTGTCAGCCTGGGCGAGACGCTCCTGTTTTGGCCTCCTCAGAAGCATCCAGACTTCTGGGCCACAACCTCAGTGTCCTTGGCCCTCACCCGCTGGGCTTCCCCGCGTGCACTCTTGCCCGTACTTGTCTCTCCGCCTTGCTTGGCTGTCCCCTCTGGAGGAGCCCCTTCGTACTCCTCCCAAACATACCCATCCTCCAGTGAGGGACCCAGTCCCCCTTTGCATTCTGCCACCTGCTGCCATTCTTTGTCTTTGCTCTGCCTTCTGGAGTGTTCTGCCAGCTCCCGCCCCTGAACTCTGAGAGCTGATGGTCAGTGCCACGCCTTGCTGGGTACGGAGCCATGGGCTTGCAGTGAACCTTAGTAACTTTTCTCTTAGTGAATTTTGACTCTTCAGCTAGAGGCCCTTCCTTCCCTCCCCTCTTGCTCCCCCCTTCCCTCTTTTCTCCTTTTGTGCTCTCCATGTGCCATGCACTGTGTCGAGCCCTGAGCACCCGCTTCTTTGAAGCCCCACAAATTGAACCAATAAAAGTTGAAAAGCCCAAGGAGATGAGAAATCACCTGATTACGCAGGTGCCCTCTGCCAATCGGTTAGAAAGTTTTTATGAGCAAATCTGGTGGTTATCCTTTGGAAAATAAGCAAAGGCAAACCACTTCCTGCCGCTTCCAGGAGCCGCTCGAGCGCCTGAGCTTTCTAAGACCTACCAAGAATCTGAAACTTCAGGCAAGCTTCCTCCGTTTTCCTGGACGACTCGGCAGTTTCTGTTGGTGAAATCCCACGGGGCCCCTGGGGTTGGAGATTGCATTTCAGTCTTGTCTCGCAAAGGAACGTCTGAGATGGAGTAATTTGGTGAGAGAGAATGAAGGGGGAATTTTGGCCCGTGACTCGCAGACAGCAGTGCCCTTCCTATGGGGAACAGATAGCAGTGCCTCTTGGTTTTGCAAATGCCTCACAGCCTCAGGGGACCCAGACGCCCCTCCTGGGAGTCAGCCATCTCTTTGGGCCCAGGGTGAGCTCTGGCAGTGCCCTGGGCCGCGTGTGGCTTCAGGGCTCCTTGCCCTTCCTCCAGCGACCTGAATTTCTCACTGGGGAGAGAAGCTGTCCTACCTAGCTCGCCATTCAGAGTAGTCGACCACCAAGGGGCGGGGTGGGGGCTGGACTACAGGGTGTTTAAGACTCCGGCCCTGAGTCTTAGCTTGGAATTCAGTTTTGCCACTCACTGGCAAGTTACATAACCCCTCTATGCCTTAGTTTCCTTATTTGTAAAACAATGATTCTAGCCCTCCCCTGGGAATGGCGGGAGGACTTTTTATTCAGTAAACACACATAATGCACCCACCACATGCTATGCTGTAAACTCCGGCTCTGCAGACATGAAGCAGTATAATCTTCTCAGTGGCCTTGGAGACCGCTACCACCTAGCCCGTTGCGCAGATGAGGAAACTGAGACCCAGCTGGTCAGTAGCAGGGCTGGGCTCTAGATCAGGGCGTCTGGCCCCGGAGTCCAGGCTTGGCCCGGCTGAGCCCGGCTGCTTCTCTGAGTGGGCTTGGCTGAGCTGCTGCACGTCCGCAGGGTGACTACTTACCCTGATTTGCTTGGGACAGTCGCAGTTCATACCTACTTGCTGTCCCGGCGTCTCATTGTCAGTCGGGCCTTTTCGTTTGGTTCTCCTGGGTTGGAGGCTAGACCACCCGGTCAGCCTGTGTATGGAGCATTTAGGACAGCCCTGGGCCCACTGTGGGCGCTAGATTGATGGGAGCGATGGGGGGAAAGGTGACAGGGCCACAGACGATCCCTCCTGTATAGCCAGGGGTGCCTTCCTTTCTGCAGAACGGAGAGGTCCTCCCGCATCAGCCCATTCACTGACTGTACCCGGGGGCATCTCTCACATGCCAGGCATTTGGGCATCGGGCTGGGCTGGTGCTGGGCTGGTGCTGAGGAGGGAGAGAGAGACACACACAGCCAGCAGCGCTGGGAAATGAAGTCACACCCAAGACCCGCCCTTCTAAGAAATGCAAAGTATTACTGTTAGTATCCTATTCCCATTGCTTTGTTTGGCAAACTATGACAGTGTGTCACTAGCTGAGAGCATTCTGATTACCTATTGTTTGAATTAAAAATACAAATAAAAAGAAGCAAGTCAGGAAAAGGTTTGGAAGTTTCCCTCCTGGAGCAGCCCTCCAGGCAGGGCCAGTGCCCAGGCTGTGTGGAGCCATGGCTGGTCCCCATGATGCCAGGTATTGGGTTTATCTTTGGTGTACATCTGTCATGCCCTGTCTCTGTGCTTAGATAGGTTTGCGGGATGTCGCGGGATGTGACTTTCCCGGGCAGACTGCTAAGCAGCCAGAGATCTGCTCCGGCCTCCTGGCTGACATTTTATTGAAGACCTGCCCTAGTTCAGCACCTGCAGAGCATGGGGGCTAAAGAACACAGGTCTGGAACAGGTGACCAGCTTGTTTCTGTATGTCCAGGATTCTCCGCATTTTATGATTCAAAGTCCCAAGTCCAGGAAAACTGGACAGTTGGTCACCCTCCTCTGGAGTGAAGCCAGGCCCGAGTGACCGTACCCAGCCCTGCTGTGTGACTGCAGGTACGTTACGTAACCACTCTGAGCCTCCGTTTCCTGCCTACCTGTCCCTGTCTCTCAGGGGCGTTGTGGAGTGCTGCTGGTTCCTGGGGAGCGTTGAGCACAGAGGCACTTCACCAGGGGCGGTAGACATTGGTTTCATAATGGTTATAAATTATCTTAAGATTTTCATTATGGAACTGAGGCACTAGACGTTATGTTCTGGTCTCAGCGGACCACCGGGCGGTTCTTCAAGTCCCCCTTTCACTGCCAGTAGTCTGGCCTCCTTATCTGACGGTGGGTGTCTGGAAATAAATTCTGAATCTCACCTCAGTGCCTTGATCTCTGAGGCTGCGTGAGGCCTGTGTCCCCACTCCACACCCCCGAGCTAGTCGTGGGGCCCGGCTGCAACATAGGTGTTGCCACCTGGGAGTCGGACAGGACGTGGATGAGCAGCTGATATTTACTGAGCCCCTCCTTCACTCCTGGCATTGAGCTCTGTGTGCTTTCTCGATGAATCTTCACCTGAACATTCTCACTGGACAGAGAGTGGAGGCTTGGAAAGGTCAAATTATATCTCCAACGTTATAAAATGCGGAGCTGGGGCTGGAGCCTGCCTTTGTCTCTCTCCACAGACAGATGGGCCCAGGTGTGGGCTGGGGATTTGGGCCCATCTATGAAGAGACAAGTCCAGAGAAAGAGAGGAAGGCCCGGGAACTTTACTTCTAATTTGAGATTATAATGATATTTTTAAATTGTATTTTCAAAAGGATTGGTCTGCAGTGGATTGGAAACTACAAATGAAAGCAGAGTCTGGTCTCTTGGCACAGAGGGCTTGAGAAGTGCGGCCCCCAGACCTTGCTCTTGGACCCCTTGCTATGGCTATGTGGGGCTCAGCTCTGCAGGGGCGGCAAGGGGCCCGCCCGCCCCTAGATTTACACTCTCTGGGTTTATCCTCCTTGTCTCTGGAACGCCCCAGGACCCAGACTCATGGAGGCCCCATCTCAGCATGTGCTTCCATGGTCACAAAGGCAAGCACTAGAGGTGCGTGTCTGCAGGTGGCACTCACCACTTCCCGTCTCCTGGGCCCGAGCAGCACATGGGCACACCTGTGCCTTTGGGGCGTGTGTTGGGGGGAAAGTAAAGGAGGAGTCCGTGCCTACTGGGCACATCTATCCTACCACACTGAGTCCTGCTCCTGCTCCCAGAGGTGACTGGCCGTCTGGGTGAGGACGACTCTCACAGCTGTGAGGCTGCTGATTCTGTCCCACCATTTACCTTCCAGTTTTCAAAGGCCCCAGAGCAGCAGGTCAGACCCTCTGCACTCGGTTTCTGGTCCCCGTTGAAGGATGGCTTTAGGATTTTGTCGGTTTGGGAACTGAAAGCCTTGTCCACTTCCGCCAGGCCGTATGAGGGGAGAAATTATGAGCAGTGTCAGGAAACTGCTCTGAAACTTTGGCCAGGATAGCTTCCCCACCCGGACCTTGGGTCTCTCCTTGGCGTGAAGTAGTGGCGGGTTTAGATCAGGAATGATACCGACGACCTCACGCCTTATTGGGTGTTTACTGTGGGCTGGGCACCAGGCTGGGCAGTTTACACGCATCTCTATTCAGCCTCCTGCAGCCGGAACAGGAGGGAGTGTTCTTAGCCTTATGTTATAGAGGAAGAAGCCAAGGCTCAGAGAGGTTAAGAACTTCGCCCAGGTCACACAGTGGGGTACTGGTTGAGCTGCGGTTGGATCCAGGCCCGTATGGTTCTCAGCTTGTACTCCCGAACTTCGATGGTTCTCTTCTGACTCAGGGTCTGAGGAGACAGGTTTGAGGAAGGGTGCCCAGAGAAGTGTTCATCCCTTCAAAAAGCCCAGGGAAATCTTTTTTTTTTTTTTTAAAGAATTTATTTATTTAATTGAAAGACAGAGATCACAAATAGGCAGAGAGGCAGGCAGAGAGAGAGAGAGGAGGAAGCAGGCTCCCCGCTGAGCAGAGAGCCCGATGTGGGGCTCCATCCCAGGACTCTGGGATCATGACCTGAGCCGAAGGCAGAGGCTTTAACCCACTGAGCCACCCAGGTGCCCCAGCCCAGGGAAATCTTGACATTTGTTGTTGAGACATGGCTCCTGGTCCCATTCAGCCATTTCATCACACAGGGAAGCACGGGGCTTCCTTTTACTGCTTTTTAAAAGTTGTCTTTATGTTATGGACATAACATTGGAAATGAAAATGGAAACAAAAATTCGTATGGCTTAAGAACACTAGTTTGAGGTGGGGAAATGTTTCCCAATATAAAGATTACGAAACAGGAAGAAAATGAAATGCATCTGTGTGTGTGTGTGTGTGTGTGTGTGTGTGTTATTTTTTAAAGATTTATTTATCTGTTTGAGAGAGAGCGAGAGCAAATGCGGAGCCAGATGCGGGGCTTGATCTTAAAACCCTGAAATCATGACCTGAGCGGAAGTCAAGAGTTGGACGCTCAACCAGCTGAGCCACCCCAACGCCCCTAAAGTGTGTCTTTGAGGTTGAAATGACTCGAAGTCTTTTTCCCACATGTACCCTCAGCTGAGGCCACTTGCCTGGCCCCAGCTCCCCGGGGTCTTGGGTACCGGCCCCCTGCAGACACTGAAGGTGGGTGGCCAACTCCTCATATCAGCCTCCGGGGGCATTGGGAGCTGCAGAAAGCACAGGCTCGCCGCCCGGCATAGCTTCTCCACGTATCCGCTGGACTCGTTGATTCAGAAGGAAAAGGTTGAGTCATTTAACTAACATGTAATTTAAAAGATGACTCCGTCCTCTTGCAATGAGCATTTTACGTGAGGGGTGGAAAGGTTAAGTACTTTAACTGGGGTGTAATTGATAACATGGCGCCCCTTTCTGGAAGCATCCATTTTAGAAGATTTGGTAAGGGGGGAAAGGTTAAACAGTCTAACTAGGGAGTCATTTAAAATATTATTTTGCTGTTAGAGCGAAGGCCGATGTGGAGCGGGATAGAAAAATTCTCAAGACTAATTAATATTAGACACGAATGGAGTGAAGTTTCCTGCTGGGGTAGATGTGGGTCGCTGAGGGGTTTGCTTCTCGTTTTCGGGGTTCTTGCAGAAGGAAGAATCCAGGGCTCTTGGGAGGGTTGGCAGTGACCAGCCCAGTACCTCTGTGCCCATGCGTCCCAGTGCTGCTCGGGTCACCGGGCCAGCCTTGTGTCTGTCTGTGAGGGACAGTGCTGTCTCCTTTCCAGCCATAGTCTAGCTCCACGCCAGCAAATGCATGCGTATTTTCACTTCTTTCTTTGTTTCTTTCGACAAGTGACAGAATCCTGCACTCATGTTCCCGTGTTCTTTCTGCACTGAACGGTAGTAAGAGATAGTTGCGGATGGGTACGGGGTCCTCATTTTCTCTCTGTGGCTGCAGCGTATGGCCCCTTAGGGAACCACACACGTCCCCTTCTGATGGGTGTGTCTCCAGCCTTTGGCCCTTCCAAGGAATGCTGCCATGATCCGCCCCGTGCGGAAGTCTTCCAGTCATGCAAGGTGTCTCTGGGATTGATTCCTGGAGGTGGAACCACTGGGTCAAAGGTTATGCGCTTCTGGAATACTGATGGATCTTTTCAAACTGCTCGGCCCTAAGACGGTGCCTCCAGAGAAGGAAGGGCCTCCTGCGAGCTCCGGCCAGCTGTGCAGAGCGAGCAGGCACCGAACAGGGATTGCCAGTGTAACCCCTGGGTCCTCTGTGCCCGGTGCAGCCTGGGCTGGGAAATGCTAAGGAGGACAAGTGTCATGGCCTAGGGCGGGCCTACCTTGGCCTTGCCGGCCAGTTGCTTGCAAAATGAAGCACATGACACGTTCAGCAGGAGCAAGTGGGATTTGGATATTTGGAGCACACACCCCTTTCTTGCTTAGCTGGAAGGACCCCCACTTCCAGGAATTAAACTCTTTAATAAAAAATGCAGATTCCCTTTCCCTTAGCCCAAAGAGCAGCAGCTTTCCCACTGGGAAGGGAATCTTTTATTTATTGTTTTTCGAATAAAGACCACTCTTCAGGGAGAAAAGCCAGAGGGTCCTGTGAGGATCAGGTGACACCAGCTTCCTGCATGACAGGCCCTCTTCTTGGATCCTGGGTTGGATCCGGGGGCTCTGGATAGTTCCGTCCTGCAGAGGGGCATGTGTGGCTCAGAGAGGAGCAGCGGGTGCAGCTTCCCGTCCCCATCCCCTGTGCCTCCAGCCTCAGGGGTTTAATTCCTGTCACTCAGGCACCCTGCGGCATGCCCTGGAGGGAGTGTGGCTTTGGAGATGGTCCCTGGGTTTGAAATCGAGGCTCCTCTCTTTCTTGGCTATGTCACCCCTGACACCTCTCTGAACTTGAGGTTTTTCAGGACTAAAAATGGGAATGACCTTCATGATAGGCTGGGTGCTCTTGGAGTCATGTTCTGGCTGTCTTTCCTTCCTGCCCTGTTTGTCCATCTCCCTCTGGTCATCCTGAGCACGTTGTCCGGTGTGGCCCCAACACAGAACTCTTCCATTGAATTGGGGCAGGGACGACTTTCAGGAAGGCTCCAGAATGCTGCCTGGGCCACCTATGGGCATGGCCCGACCAGCTGTCTGTTGGACCCTCAGCCCCCACTACATCCCTGGGGCTGGGTCTTAGGACCTCCTAACTACTGCCTTCCTGTCTCCCCTGTCATGGGGTGGCTGGAGCCTGATTGTGTGATTGAAGGCACGGGGTGAACAGGCCTCCCTCACCCCTCTGGGATGAGGGCCCTTGGTCTGGAGCTCTAGGTGTCCTTCTCTCCATCTAGAAGTCCTGCCCCAGAAGAACGTGCCTAAATTGGATCCTGTTGGCAAATGGAGCCTCATTTTCTGATCAGTTTACGTTTACACTTTCGGAAGAGGATGCTTTTCTTGTATCTCTGATGGGACATTTGGCAGAAGCCCTACAGGCTTTGGCTTCTTGCCCTGTGCGCACCCTGTCAAGTTGATGACGGCCATCAGCGTCGTCCCATCACCCTGCCTTCTCCTCTCTGACCTGTTCGGGGACTGAGAGACATCTGTTTCTCAGAGCTGCCCAAGAGCTATGCGGACCAGGTGTTGGGCCCTTCACATCCTTGGCGAGCCCTCATAGCTCGGAAACGTGCCCATGATGGACACCCCACCCATCTCCAGTGTGCTTTCCCCAGCGAAGAGTGACAAAACCGGTAGAGGTGGTGATATGACCCCCCGACGTTATCACAGGCCTTCGGCTAAGCACTTAGTTTGGGTTATTTTATTTAATCCTTAGGGCAGCATTGTAAGGAGGCACTGCTGTGATTAGCAGAGCAGTAAACTGAGGGCTGGCAGCTGAAGGCACGGGCAACATCCCTACCCAGCCAGCAACAACGTGGGGCTCTCAGAGCTCCCTCCGCTGAGCTGCGTGCCACCGCTGCCCTTCTCGCTGCTGCCTCACTGTTCTTTATTTAGTTTAAAAAAAAAAAAAAAACTTCATTTTGGGAAATTTGAGAAAACACGTTTGACCACAGAGAGGAGATCGTGAATCCCTGTGTCCCTGTCACCAGCTTTGACAGTTACCAACTCTGGGCCAGTCCTGTCACCTAGCTGCCCTCACCTCCTCCCCTCTCCCTGAGCCACTGAATGACCTGGAAGCAAATCCTTGACATCCAGCATTTCATTAGAAGTGACTTACGTAGGTTTCTCTAAAGAATGAGGTCTCTTTAAAAATAGATCCATAAATGCAATACCATTCTCAGTGCCTGAGAAACTGAGAGTTCCTTGACACCAGGTGCCCAGTCAACGTTCACGTTTATCCCGCTGTCGGATAAATGATTTTTGTTGGATTGTTCAAATAAGAATCCAGATGCCGTGCGTATGTTATGTTTGCTTACTATGTCTTCTGTATTCCTAGTTCTGCCGATTGCGTCCCCGTCGTGTCGTTGAACACGCTCCTCTGTGCCCTGCCGTTCCTGTGCATTTTCTGTGCGTCCTGTGACGGCCCCTGGCCACGTGGCCACCAAGCACATGAAGGGACTGATCAGAGTTTGAGATGTGCTATGTGAGGTGCACACCCGATGTTGAAGGCTTAAAATGGAAAAAGGAATATAAAATATGCCATTTGTGATGTGTTACATGGATCGCATGTCCAAGTGATAATATGTTGGACACGGAAGGTTACTTAGTAAAATGCGTCCTTTGTGGGTGGCCCCCTGCCCGTCCGGGGCTGCCTGGGGCCGGGGCTCCTGGTGGGATTTGTGAGTGGGGTTGGATGCTGGCCGCTCTACCGATGGACCCACCAATGGGCTCTGTGGTTGTCACCCGTATCCACGAGGGGTGCACAGTGCACATAGCTTGAGTCTACCCCTTTTTCTTCCTTCGTTAGCTGGAATTATTCTAAAAGGGGCTTCTCCTCGGCCCCTACTTGGTCGTTCTGATGTTCAGTGCATACAGGAGAGACAGACGAAAACAGCCTCCTTCTTCCCCTTTAGACTGTTTTCCCCTAGACTCCTTCTTCCCCTTTAGAGCTGATTTTGTGGGATCTTCCAAAGGTTTGTTTTTTAGTTTTTTTTTACTTTCCTACGAATTTGTGGATTTACATTTATATTTCATGAGTTTTAACCAAACCTCTGTTCGATGTTCTGATTGTCCCATCCTGGGTTGGAGGGAACCTTTTACTTTGATGTCGACTCCTTGCCTGAAACCTTTACGAGTCCTTCCGTCTGTGTCGCCAGTCGGCAGGTTCTCCCTCTGGATGGAAGCTTGCAGTGGGACAGGCCCGTGGCTGTGGCCGCTCACCAGGCCCAGGGGGGTGCCTGCCAGGGCTATTCATAGGTGCCACCCTTCTCTTCGGCCCCGTTGCCAAAGTCCCAGCCAGAGGCCACAGTGGAGGAAGCCAGGCCGGCAGGGCTGGCTCGGGCCCCACGCACAGTAGGTGTTCCGGAAACGGCTGTCCAGTGAATGAAGGGACTGAAAGCTGATCTGTCGCACCACCTGGCTGGATTGGGTTCCTTTCCACTCTGGGATTCTCCAGGGAGGCCGACTCACAGATAGAGCTGGCCTTTGATTCTCTGAGCGCCGGGACACCTTTCCAGGGCCGGGCATGCACAGAGCTGGGATTAAGCCTGCAGGGTCATGCCGAGGGTGCTGACGCAGGGGCCCCCTGGCCTCCTGGCACAGGCAGCGGGGTGAGGGTTGGGTCCGGACCTTTCTCAGAGCAGCGCTGCCTCCGTTCCCAGGCCGAGCTATTGGGCTGGGAGCACAGACATGACTTGAGTCAGCCCCTAACTCAGCAGCAGGACTTCTTCCTGGTGTGAATTTTTAAAATTGTGGCTCTCAGAACCCCCAGGCTTGGTTTTCACTCCCCCGACTCACAGCCTTTGCACTGTTGTCTTTGCCGCAACAATGTTGGCTTTGCTTCCCTTCGCCCTGGCCGGGCGTCCTTGTCCCCTCAGCCCAGCCCAGTCAGGGGCTGAAGGAAGGCTTTGTGAATTGGCCCCAAAATGGACCACGGGGCGTCTGTTCTGGTTGCTACTGCTAGTTTAAAAAATAACACCAAACAAAAAAAACGCTGCCAGCTTTGTTGAAGCCCAGAGAATCTTCAAACCCCCAAATAATACGTTTATTTATAGAGGATGATTTCATTAATTTACTACACAACAGGCCGGCATCCGGTGACACTCCCGGTCTGTATGAGGGGTGGGTTTGTGTCTGGATTTGCTTCGAGGAGGGGACGTGTTCCAGCCCGTGTGGTTGCAGGGTGGGGCGGGCAGGTGGAGGGAGGCACCAAGAAAGCTTCCCCTTTGTGGGGTGTGTGACCACCCCAGAGGATCAGGATAAGAGAAGTCTCGTAAAATGGCGCAAGGAGGGAGGGAACAGCAGCCGGACTCAACCGGAACAACGCATTTGGCCCTAGGAGCGGGGGCGGGGCGGGCGCGGCAGTGCGATTCTGGAGCGAGGGGCGCCACGTGTGGCCTCTTGTGCGTCTGTGACCTCTAATGCGTGGCTTGACCTCACTGAACCTCCCATTTCTTCATCCCTAAGACGGGGATGCTGTGCGGGTCAAGTGGGCAGCCCATGTGGAGCCTTCAGCGTGGTGCCCGGCACACGGCAGGCATGCCATCCAAGGGGGTGCTTGTGGTTCCCCCTGGGGGGTCTTGCCGCGCCCCGTGCACATTAACTGCGCGTCCATGGGTTAGTTTCTAACCTCTGTGCTCCGGTCTCCTCATCGACACAGTGGGCTGGGGAGGTTAAGTGACCGAATGGGCCTGACCTCCTCAGGGTGATGCCTGGCGCCTGTGCCGAGTCAGTGCCGGGCGTTCGCGCTCTCGGTGACACTGGCACGCCGATCTCTCAGCTAGGGCTCCCGTAGACCCAGAACGGGGCCCTTCACTCCCGTGGCGGGAGGTGCTGAGAGCAGTCACCAGAGCCACCCCGTCGGAGGGTCAGGTGCTGTCTTGGTAAGTCTCCCGAAGGAGGTCAGATCACGCCTGTTTCCCAGAGCTGAGGCCCGACGCGCTCCACGGCCACACGGCCGGTTCCTGGCAGAGCTGGGTAGCCCCGAAGCCCTTGATAGCCTTTTCCCTGTGCCGTCTCCCGGCTGGACCGAAGCACGACGCTAGCAGAGAGGAATGTCCTGGCAGCCGGCCGCGGTCGGTGCCAGGACTTGCCAGAGAACCTGACCAGGATTTCGGGATCAGCTGGGCAGGTGAGCCTGACGCTCTCCATCTGGGCTCCAAGGCCCCACAGTGACTCACAGCACAGCGGGGCATCTCGGCCTCCCGGTTCCTGTCCTTGAACTTCCGGTCCCTCCTGCTTTAAAATGTGAAGATAGATCTGTGCTGGGTGGTGCCGCCGTGTGCGGGCCACGAGGGGCGCGGCGCGTCGGGTCTGGCTCTGAGGGCCGGGCGGGCACCACTCGGCTGCTGTTTCAGAGAACACACCATCGATTTTCTGTTGAGTGCTCGCAAGTGCAGGTCCAGGGTCAGGGATAATGAGAGGCGTGTTTCGTCAGTCCAAGAGCGGCTTCAAGAGCTATCAGGAAATCAGTCGCGGGCCTGGCAGGGCTCTGAAACCGTCCTCGGCTTTTCTTATTCTTTTAGCAAACGTGTCTCCTGCACCAGGCGCTGTTCCAGGTCCTGGAGGCTCAGCTCTGCGTGTCTGAACCAGCTCCCCATGCCCCCACCCCCAACCTCCCGTGGTTGGTTCCTCGCCCTTCCTCTGCATGGGTGGGGGTGGGGTGGGGGAGGCCTGCAGGCTGCATGTCCCAGGTCCCCATGTCTCTGGGTTCAGCCCTGGGGGGAGCAGGTGAGAGATAGGGGATTTCTCCCGGTCCATGTCCCTGGAAGTCTCCCTGACAGCAGCTGCCTCTCCCTCATGGCTCTACCGGCCTCCGGACAGGCCCCGTGGTTCTCTCCCTGGCCCTTGGGCTTCAGGACCTCTGCTTTCTCCCTCTGTCCCTCCCATCATGAGGTGATGGTGGCGTCCTGCTGGTGCCAACCTCTGGGTCACTTCATTGTTCTCTCTTTGGCTTCTCAGCTCTTAAAGCCCCTTGGTTCAAACAGTCCAGGGGCTTCTGTCTTTGGAAAGATCCGACTAATCTAGCAGGTGAAGATCCCATGGCCCTAGCTTCTGAGTGATTTCCAGTGCCATCACTCATTTGCGGGTCTGGGCCATAGTTCTTTTTCCCTTTGTGGTCTTCCTTGCATGGAACCCCCTGCCCCTTATGCTCCAGTCTGTGTCGGCCTCTCAGGCAGCCTGGGCTGTCACCTCAGCTCCTTCTCTTTCCTGGTGGCCCCGAGGGCTGGTGTACTGACTGACACATCAAATCGTGGCTTCTCCTCTGCATTGAGTCTGCTTCTTGCTCCCCACCAGCCTCCCGTAGGCTGCTCTCAGTCACACTGCCCAGCTTGCTTTCCCTAAACCACGCACCCGGGCTTACCACCTACTGATTGCAGTTAGGTGCTCCCACTAGGCTTGAACTCTCCACCCAGTGCTCCTCCTGGGACACTCCAACATCTGTCCCTCTGTCTGGGCCAGCACCACGTAGGACCCAGCTCCATGTGTCCACAAGAGGAAGCTGACCCTGCCTCCCCAGCCTGGGCGGCTCCCCGATGGCTGGGCATTCTGGGCTCGTGGCTCCCTGAAGCTGAGACCAGGTCTGGCTGTGCACTGCTGAGTCCAGGAGCCTAGCGAGAAAGACCAAAGCACCTAGATGTCTATCTTAAAGAAATTCTCTTTCAGCCACCTAGAGATAAGTCCAAAGATGTGTAAGGAAGCGGAGTGGAAAGCTAGAGATGGCCTCCAGGTTCATCAGTGAAGGACTAGGTTAATAAGTTGTGGTACATCTCTTTTGTGGAATATGATGCAGCGGTGAAAAAGAAAAGGGACTATAAAAGGCATTGCTGTGGAAGACACATTGTTACAGAGAAGCATAAAACACAAAGTATTTTTTTTAAACTGGGCATAAAGCCCTAGAAAAGTGACTCCAAGGACACACCCCAAATTGACAAAACAGATTATTTCTGGGGAAGTTGAGTGGGATTAAATCCAGGTGCAGGGAACTCTGCTGCTTTTTGCCCTTCATATTTCTTTTCTTTTTTGAAAATATTTTATCTACTCATTTGAGAGAGAGAGTGAGCATGAGCGGTGGGGGGAGAAGCCGAGGAAGAGAGAGAGCACAGAGCCCGACTTGGGTCTTGAACTCAGGACCCTGAGATTGTGACCTGAGCCTAAGGCTTAACCACCCAAGCACCCAGGCGCCCCTGCTCTTCATATTTCTGTATTGTTCAGATTTTTTTTTAAGTTTATTTATTTGTCAGAGAGAGAGGGGGAGAGAGAGAGCGAGCACAGGCAGAAAGAGTGGCAGGCAGAGGCAGAGGGAGAAACAGGCTCCCCGCCGAGCAAGGAGCCCGATGTGGGACTCGATCCCAGGACTCTGGGATCATGACCTGAGCCGAAGGCAGCCGCTTAACCAACTGAGCCACCCAGGCGTCCCTGTATTGTTCAGATTTTTATGACAACACAGTCTTCGTGTGTCAGCTGCATAACTGTGAAATAAGTAATGGATTCTCGAGGGAAAGAGTACCCCTTCCCTGGCCCCATGTTTAAGCCAGCATATCCTAGAAATATCCCCTCGAGACACCAGGGAGGCTGGAAAGCGTCTCTCAAAAGAGCAGCAGCGACTCCCCAGGGAACATGTCAGAAACAATCCCACCCCTCGGGAGTGCCGTTTTTGGAGTTAGATATTTCCTGGAGACTTGGAAGATTCAGCCGTGGCACAAAGTTGGCAGGGGCTGGAAACATCTATTTCAGTGTTGACCTCCCGCCACAACAATGGGAACCTTTTATGGTTCTTGGATTTTCTAGGAAATTAGACACCAGTAGGTTTGTGGAATTTCTTCACGGGCAAAGTCAGTGAAGGGGGTCTCTTGGAGCACCACCCTCCCAACTCCACCTTGACTACTTGTGCGCTTGTGTGTGCGCGTGTGTGTGTGTGTGTGTGTGTGTGTGTGTGTGTGCTGGGGTGGAGGAGAAAGCGGGTAATGTGCCTAGAGGTCTCGTCGCTCTTTCAGCTCTTTCAAAGGCTCCAGTCAGTCCACCGAGCCCCCTTCGAGACCCCCATGGCTAAAGCCTATGGATGATCTCATCCCTCCATTTCCTATTTGGCTCTTTCTTTGGTCAAAAGATAGCTGAGTGCAGAGAATTTGTCACAGTTTTGAAACTGACCTGCCATCTGCTAAGAGGTCAGCTCACCCGGTCTGCTGCCTGTCCTCTGGGCTTGTTGACACCATGGAGTTGGGAAACGAAGAGAGGTGTCAGGGCCGTGAATGAAAACAGTGGCCTTATCATGGTGCATGGGATACAGGAAATGCCTGGACCTGTCTGGGAAAGGAGGAGGGGACAGGCATGGAGAGACTTTCTACTGGAGCCCCCGAAGTGACCGGGCTGGCTGCACCCTCCAGCTTGGTGAGGATTCAGAGCTGGGCCGTGGACAAGGAAAGTAACAGACGCGCTGCACTGCGTGGGAACCAGATGTGGTGCTGGGCTCCGGACTCGTGCGACTGTCTATTTCTTGACTAGCCCCGTGCAGTACGTGCTAGCCAGCTGAGCTCAAAGCCACTGTCTACCTGCTTCCTGTGTTCTGTGCCTGTTGGTATTGATTAAAAAATATAAAACAAAACCCCTGCGATTACCGATCTTATGACCACAGCAGACCTGCTTCTCTTTAAGAGCAGAGCTTGGGCCCCAGAGAAAGTCCTGGCCTAGCCCCCGGACCCTCTCAGCTCACACAGCACAGGAAGCGGTTTCTCTGGTCTGTTTTCCCGCTCTGTGGCGCCCTTGCTGGGCTTCCCGGCCCCTAGGGCAGGTGGGGAAACAGCGTTGCATGGTGGAGGGGAAGGACTTTGAAAACACACAGACCTGGCTCCGGTCCTGTGCCTCCTGCTTCCTGTGTCTGTGACTTCTGGCTGTCACTGAGTCTCTCTGAGCCTTGGTTTCAAGGCACAGATGTTAGAATAAACCATATGTGGTTGCCAGAGCTTGACCACCTAGACGTTGAATCTAGACGTTGGCGGTTTCACGTGGCACCATGAAAATGACTCTGTGAGGGGCCTAGACATGCTGGACACGTGCTTGTGTCCTCCCCGCTGGCCCTCCATGTCGGAGGGCTTCCTGTCCTTCTGGACTGTAGTGGGTGGGATGTGAGTTCTGAAGTTCCCACCTTGGGATGCAGGGGAGCATTGAAATCGTGACTCCCCGGAAGGCCCTGTCTGCACTGAAGGGGGTCATTATTCCACATTCGGGGCTGGGGGGCATGGGGAGCGGCCCTGCAGGGGTGTGGCCATGGGTGCTGCCGCAGGTGCTCCCGTAGGACCAAGCAGCATCATTTCACGTGTGTCATGTGCTGACAGGCGCGTCCCAGACCGTTTTTGGGGAACAAATGTGTGTGTGCTCCGTGGAGTCCAAGCATACTCTGTGCCCGTGGGTCTGACGCTTGTGTCTCTGCTGGCCGTATTGTTAGGAAGCGGTGTAGCCCGTGACTGAGAGCCCAGGCCCTGGAGTCCAGCTGGCCAGGCGTGAGCCCTGGGTCTGCCTCTCGCCTGCTGTGTGCCCTCAGACAAATTACATCACCTCTCTGTGCCTCAGCTCTCTCTTCTGTACTAGTGTCCACCTCTTTGACTCTGTGAGATCCTGATAAGACACTCTGTATAAGCTGTCTAGTGCCCTGCCTGGCACAGAGCAAGCAATCTTTGTGGAGGAGCTGTTAATGTTTACTTAAAATACTGCTTATTGAAAATTAACATTAGCTATTATTAATATTTAGGGCCTTATTCGTGGAATAGTGCCCTGGGGGAAATAAAGGTGACCGGAATTTCTCAGGGCCTGTGCATTAGAGATTCAGACAGATCTGCCCAGTGTGCTGCGTGATGTTGGGTAGCTCACTTAACCTCTCTGAGCCTCCTTCCTCTGTAAGATGTGGGTAGGAAGTAGGGAAAGATTTATGAAAGGGTCGTGAGGATGGAATCAGATGCCTCTTCTGGAAGGACCTTACCTCAGTGCCTGGTGTGCCCTAGGGGCGGCCGCCTGAGCTTGTGGTTCCACTCTGCGAGCCCTTGGTGTCAGCGTCTGCCGTCTTCACTGGAGCCGTGGCTGTTTGTGCAAAGAGGTACCCACGGGGCTCTTACCTGATGTGTTTGGCCCTGGAAATGTTTGCATCCCAAGAACAGGAATGCACTTTTGAAAGTATTTAATTTGGGGGTAAATGAATTCTTGATGAGCAAGAGATGGGCTTTTAAACCAAAAAGCCAGTTGCTTCAGAAGGGTTCTCTCCATCACTCCAGGTGCCATGGCTGTGGACTGTAGGACCCCCTCAGTCCCATGGCCTCGCAGCAAGCCTTCCTGAGTGGCCTCTGCATCATTGCTTACTGAGCGGATGGTACTGTGCGGTTGCCATGGTAGCAGCAGGATGTGGTTCCTATGGTGATGGTCTGCAGCGGCAGGAAGGCAGCAGAGGTTTCAGTTATCTGGCGGCTCCACGTTCGCCGCCCCCTGAACAGCACAAGATGAGCTGCCC
This sequence comes from Mellivora capensis, assembly GCA_004024625.1. Lineage (NCBI taxonomy): Eukaryota > Metazoa > Chordata > Mammalia > Carnivora > Mustelidae > Mellivora > Mellivora capensis. The sequence continues at coordinate 359,397 of PISX010000008.1, read as the reverse complement.
CCACGGTCGCTGTGCTCCATAAACCCACAGTGACTGCTGAGGTTGCTGCCTCCCCGAAATGCCGCTGCTACTTCTTGGAAGGACAGGGCTGTGCAGGGGCATTTCTCCTTCTGCTTCCTGAAAATGAGGGGTCTGAGTGTCTCCAGGGGCATGTCAGCCAGGCAGGGGACTGAATCCAGCATGCAGGGTCTGTGGGGGCTTCTCCAAAAAGCCCTTCTCCCTGGCTCCCTTGGAGGGAACTCCAATCCCATCCAGGCGACCTTTGTTTGCAGGCAGGTATGGGATGCTGGACTCCCAAGAGAAACCAAGCGGTGTTTAAAACTCTTGTCATACCTTGCATTCACATTCTAAGAATGGTCACAGTTTTGGGGGGGGTCACTTTGATTTTCGAGCATGTGACGTTTTTCTGCATTTGGGGGTCGATGAGATCAGAGGGAGGAAAAAAGTCTCCTGAATGTTTCCTTTCCTTCCTGGCATTCCAAATCCGACAGAATTTCCCCTAGAGAGGAGGGTATGTGATACAGCGAGATGTAGCATGCAGAATGTTGTTTCTTTTTTATCTAGAAAACGAAGGAGGGAAAGTGTGTAAGCAGGATTCAAGGGGCACTGTTAACAATTGAAGAGTAAATCTGAAATTTAGGAGCCGAGTGTGGGTGGACCTGGGGGCTGCTGGCGGGTGTCAGTGTTGGGCAGAGCCCAACATTAACACTTGATAAGGCTTCCCAAGAGAGCAGAAATGTCAAGTGTCTCTGCCTCTTGCTGAAATCCTGTCAACCTAGTGCGGCAACACCATTCACTCGTGTGGGTCCGGCGCTCCGATTGGTGATCAGTGATGTCACTGGGTTTCCTGGAGTGTGATTGGTGGATTGGACCCTGCCCGCAGAGCCCAATGCCAGGGGCTCTACCTGGATTGAAACAGGAGGGAGGGCTGGTTGTCCAGACAGTTAGTGCCGGGGCTTCCCCTCCAGGACACCAGGCTTCCCCAGGGCCTGTCCTAGGGAAGCAGGTCAGTGGCCCGCCCCCCGCGGCTACACTCAGAGGCGGAGGGGCGCCTTCTAGCAGAGGCGTGTGGCACCAGGACTCCGGATTCTCTGGCGGGGAGGAACTCCATTTAGTGAGCCCACACTTGGAGCCCACACTGCATGCCCTGAGAGGCTTTTCCTTTTTGAATTTGGATTTTGAGAATTAAAAAAATGCACAATTGAGGATATATGTGTGTGCGCGCGTGCGCACACACACACACACTCAGCACACACGTGTACCATAAACAGTGTGTGGCATTGTTTTGAGTGTGTTTTTAAACTGCGCTTACAACCTGGCTGCTGGGCGTTGCTGGTCTCTGCGTCCGAGCTCTGCCTCTGTTCATTTGTGTGGGTCCAGCCCGTTCTCCTCACCGCTGCAGGGTCGATCTTCTCGTCCCCCACTCTCTGCAGCCGCGGTCGGGGGCAGGTGCACCCTGTCTTGTACACAGGTGGGGCCCCCGGAGCCCACGGTCGCTCAGCTGCATGCGAGGCTTTGTAACCACCCCACCGCATCCCCATTTTGGTGGGACTCCAAAGGCAGGGCGTCCCCGCAGGCACCTCGGGCCTGCCTGGTCCCCCGCCAAGCAGCTGACTAATCCAGTCTGTCGGACCAGGTTCCCGAGTCACCCAGCCCAGCCGTGCTTGCCTGATGTAGGTCACTGCCAGCCCCTCCTCTCACAAAGGGCACCATGGCCTAGAATGCCGTGTGAAAAGGAAACACGCCGACAGCACTGCTGTTGGGGGAGCGTGGTTGGTGCCCGTTTCCCCCACTGCCCTCAGCGCCTGGCTCAGCCGACCACCCCATGTCCCTGTCGAGTCACCCTGAGCTTGTGCTCGGCCGCCGCCTCTTCGCCCCGGGAGTGGGGACGTGAGGCTGACCTCATCCCTCGGCTCCCTCGCAGCGTCGGGGCCTCTTGAACCAAAAGTGAACCCCTCGCACGCTGGCAGAAACTCTCCGCTCCCGGTTCCCGAGTCATCGGTGTTTTTGCGAGGGGTGTGTGTGTGTGTGTGTGTGTGTGCGCACACATGTGACAGCGTGCGGGCGCCCATCCCCCGGGGCGGGTTCTTTTCCCATCAGCTGTGGCTCCCTCCGGCCCCGTCCCTGTCCGCGGCCCACAGAGAACACCGACCTCTGACGTGCCGGGGGTATCCCACCATCCACGTGGAGGCCTGCAGCGCCGGGCCTGTCAGTGCCACCGTCCCTTGCTCGTAAGGGGAGCCCTTTTGGGGCTCAGACCGAGCGTGGTCCTTCCGCTTGTCGGCAGCATGTGTGGAGCCTGCAGCTGCCCGGCTCTGGGGACGGGGCAGCGCGTGGTGTCGTGTATCCGGCTGCCATGCTGGGGCCCGCGGCATAGTGGGACAGACTGTCCACGAGGACAGGCACAGGCACACACCCGATGTGGGGTTCCTCCGGTGGCCTGGCCTGCTGGCCCCAGCCAGGTGGGTGACTTCAGGCGCCGTTACCTGAGTCATCTGTGGGGTGTCGTCACAGGGCCACCGACCTCATGGGGTAATTAGCCCGGTGGGAGGACATGCTTGTCCCTGTGCGGGGCAGGTGACCATGCTCTTTTACAGAGGTGGAAACTGAGTCCAGGGAGGTGGAGTGACCTGCCTATGGTGGCACAGCAGATCACGAGCCCAGGTCCATGTGGCAGGCTAGCCCGGCGCAGAGCGACCAGGAGGCTGCCCCCTGCCACAGGGGAGGCCATTCTTAAGAGTGACAGCCCTTCTGACTTCCTCAGGGACTGTTTTTATTTCACTTTCTGTCTGGTCACATGTACCTAACATGAAGTTGACCATTCTGGCTGTTTTAAGTGTAGAGTTCTGCGGCATTAAGGGCATTCCCACTGTCCTTCCCCCATCACCGCCGTCTCCAGAACTTCCTCATCTTCCCGGGCTGGAACGCTGTCCCCATTCAGTGCTGCCTTCACGTTCCCCGTCCCGAGCCCCTGCAGCCGCCCTTCTCCCTTCTGTCTCTAGGAATCCGCTCCTTGGGGTACTTTATGTACGTGGAATCATAGAGTGTCTGTATTTTTGTGGCTGGCTGGCTTCGTGTAGCACAGTGTCCTCAAGGGTCATTCCCACTGATGGAACACACGTCAGAATTTCTCTCCTTTCTAGGTCTGAATAATATCCCTCTGTGTGTGTGTGTGTGTGTGTGTGTGTGTGTACACACGCTACGTTTTGTACCTCTGTCCATCTGGTGGAAGACATTTGGGTTGTTTGCACCTCCTAGCTGATGTGATTAGTGCTGTTGTGCACACTGTGGGGCAGGATCTCTGTGAATCCCTGCTCTCACTTCGTCCCGGTCTGTGCCCAGGTGCAGTGAGCATGTTATCATTAGGAATTAAACAAAGGGAAGGGAAGGAAAGCTCTTAACTTCCAGGAGTCCTCATCCCCAGGGCCATGGGTAGAATGCAGGGAATCTGGGAACTTGGATATGGGAAAGATGGTACTAACCTGTCCCTGGAATGTCCCATTGCCTTTGGTGAGGACCGTACGTGGTGCTGCAGCCGTACTTGTCAGCAGCCCCTGTGCCGCGGCCACCAGCAGAGATCATGGGTCTCTTTTCATGTCCTGTTCCCGCTGTTATGGGAATCTCTGAGTATCTTCACATCCGTCACCTTTCCAAAGTGACGGTAGTTGTCACACCTACGGTAGATCTTGTTATTTAATGCAGTAAAGAAGTCATCTTTTGCCCTATCATACATTTTAAGAAATATTTTGATAATTGTATTTCAGCATGATGAGTTTCCTTTGCAAGCCTGTGAATTTATTTTATGCAATTAAAAAGCCGACTCTAGGGGCTCATGGCTGGCTTGGTTGGTGGAACGTGCAACTCTCTATCTCAGAGTTCTGAGTCAGAGACCCGTGTTGGGTGGAGAGATTACTTTAAAAAAAAAAAAAAAGCTTGCTCTAAGAAAGGATCCCGATTCCCTACCACCCAAGGGCTCCAAGACACACAAAAGGTCAAGGAGACCGTGCCATCCTGGCCCCACGCACAAGGACACACGGGCTCCCTCATCTCCTCGGGGTGCACCTGGAAGACCCACAGGGCAGAACAGGCCACCAGGGCAGGGTTGCATCGTTGCTTCCTGGCTGCTCTGCAGGGGAGAGTCAGAGTTTCTCTGGAGGGGTGGTCGAGTGTCTGGGGTCTTCCATGCTTTTCAGACCGGGCCCCCCAAATAAGAGAAATTCCATCTCATAATTATTGGAGTCTTCTCTGTTTCTGGGATGGCCGTGGACTGGTCTCGAGTCCGTCTGGGCTCCCGGGAGTGAGCACCTGGGGGCATTGAGCTTTGCTCTTCGGGAGCCTGCGGGAGCGGCACGCAGGGTGGCGATGCGGGTCAGACACGCGGCTGGACGGCCGGGGACCCAAAGGAGAGTGGGCCTCCTTGTGTTCGCCCACCGCGGGACATCACTCTCCAGCTGGTCGGCCCGGCGTGGGGCAGGCGCCGGGGCTGCTGGGGAGCCGGATCATGGGGAAGGTAGGCTTGGGGTGACCCCGGCTTGGCAAAGACCCTTGCTGGGGGAGGCCAGGGTGAGCGGTTCGAGCAGCTTCGGCTTTACGGCCCGCATGTCAGAATGTCACTTCTCATCAGCAAGGGTAACCGTGAGGCCCGTTGGATGGCCTAGGGAACGGACAGACATCTGAAAAAGCAAGAGGAGTGAACTGTTCACTATAGAGTCTGGGTGATGAATGGGTGGTTCCCCTGTGAGCGCCTTTCAACCATCTTATTTACGGGGTGCCCGACCAACTGAAGAGGTCAGTGAGTCCTCACAGCTCACGATGGACCTTCAACCCAGACCATCACCTCACACATAGCCCATGTCCCAGGAGCCCCCATCGGGCCCGTCTCCACCTAGATTTCCTGACCACTGGGTGGCCGTGATTGGCTTTTCTTACGTTTCAGCTCACGGCATGGATTCCTTCCTGTCTGGCTTCTCTGGTGCGACACTGCGTTGGTGAGACTCGTCCATAGTTTGCTTATAACCGGAAGTTATTCTTCCAGCTGGGTACTAGTCTGTTTTAAGAACGTGCTTCTCCATTGATGGTGGGCATCCCGATTGCCTCCATTCTTCGGTTTCTATGATTAATACTGCTCAGAGCCCTCTCGCATACTCTTGGCAACGTGTGCATGGAATTCCACTGCTTTAGCGTTGGGAATGAGTTGGTGATCACAGTTTGTGCACACTCAGGTTCTGTGATGGTGCCAGACGGTTTTCCAAAGTGGTTGTACCTGCTTCCTCTCCTCGAAGCACGAGATGGGATTTCCGGCTGCCTCACATCCATGCCACTCTCTGTTATTGTCGGTTTTTAAAAATTTAGCCATTTTGGTGGGAGCATAGCTTTATTCGACTTTTCTTTAGGCTTGCAAACAAAATTATAATAAAATGATAAAATTTTTAGGGGAAAAAACGTGTCTCACAGTCTTAAAACAACTTCATAGAAAAATGGTATTTGTAAGGAGAATGATGGAAATTGGCACCAGGAGTGAAGACACATCTCTTAACTCTGATGGTTCCGAGGCCGGCCCTACATCCCGTGACCCCGTGGTTCCCGCCTCCACCACAGACCCCGTGCTGGTGAGTCCTGGATAAAGTCTTAGAAAGCTGGATGTGGGCATCCCCCTGCGTGTGGGAGGTCGGGCTGCCTTGAAGCTGATGTGCTCCTGAGTCGAGATGCCGGGACACGGAGGTGGGGCTCAGGCCTGCAGGAGGCCCTGCCTCGTACCTCCGCCTTGCTCTCCGAGAGACATGCTTTTGAGTCAGTGTGGGAAATTAAAATAGCTCATTGACTTTTTACTAACTCTGGTTGACGGTACCCCTCTTCTTAGAACCCTCCTGGTGACTGCTCACTAGGGCTTTCCTCTCTGATCTGGCGCAGACGACGCTCCCATCTGGATTCTTCCGTCTGTCAGCCCCAGCCTCGCTGAGCTCTCCCGACATGGGTGGTGGCCTTTGTCCCTCCCTCTCTCCCTCCCTCTCTGCTTTTACTCGACGGATATTTAGTGTCCCTTGAACTCTTGTGCTGGGCGCTCGCTCATTCGCCCTCCGTTCCTCTCCTTTCCTTCCGTCCGTCTGCTCATCCAGCCGTCCATCCATGCATCCACGCAGCCCTTCGTGAGCACTCACTCAAGTCAGGCCATGGGCCCGGCACACATGAATGAGCTGTGGTCTTGGGCGCTGAGATCCTCCCAAATGCCCGCTCTCGGAGAAGACACGTGTATATGTGCTGCCGAAGCGAGCACGAGAAGACACATGTGTAAACGGATGCTCGTCATACAGTGTGATGGGTATCGTGGGATAAGTAAGGGGGGAAACGAGGGGTGTCTAGGCCACATTAATTGGGAGGATCAGGAAAGGCTTCTTAAGGACGTTTAGGGGCGGACCCCGTGAAGGAGGATAATGGGGGGGAGTGGGTGCCTGGCTTCCCTGAGGGCTCTGGAGAGGTCAGCAGGACAGATTAGGGCGGGTGGCGGGCATGCAGCCTTCCAGGGAGCGTGGGCCGTGCGGCTGTGGGGCCCTGGAGTGGCTTTCCTAGTGTGGCAGACAGACGGAAGGCTCCCCCGAGACGTCTGGGTCCTTGTCCCCAGAACCTGCAAGTACACGGCCGGACAGGACAAGGGACTCTGCAGGTGGCTCTGAGTTCAGCATCTTGAGATGGGAGGTTGCCGTGGGTTACCCAGGTGGGGTCCCTGTAGTCACACGGGTCTGCCGAAGAGAAGGACTTGGGAGCACCGGCGCAGAGAGGGGGAGCCGTGTGCTTTGAAGTTGGATGGGGGCCACAACACAAGGAATAAGGACGCTTCTGGAAGCTGGAAAAGGCCAGGAAACAGATCCGCCCCTGGAACCTCCAGATGGAGTACAGCCCTACCCACACCTTGGTTTTGGCCCTGTGAGACCCAGTTTGGACTTCGGACCTCCAGGACTGTAAAGGAATAAATTTGTGTCCTTACGGCAGCCCTCGGAGCCTGAGGCATGGGTTGAGTGTGGGGTCCTCTGAAAACCTGTGTCCTAGGGTTGGGATTAAGGGCGGAGTGTGTGTGAGACCTTGGGGCCAGGGCTGGCTGGAACGTCACCATTACCTGAAAACCTTCTTAGAGAGTTCCTCCTGCAGTTAGGCAGCCAGAAAATGGTTTTCTTCATAGGGAAGTGGTTGTTACCATTCAGGCCAGGGCAAAATTAATCTCGTTTAGGTTCAGGGAGCCTCTCCCGTCCCGATCCAGCTCCCCGTGTGTTACAACGTTTGAACCTTCTTACTAGGGTTTCCTGGTCTTCCAGGCACACAGGATGTGAAGAGAGCCCGGCTTTGGGGGGGAAGGATCCCCACCAAAGTGGGGGATCCCTGCGAGCCCTTGATGGATTTCCCATTATTCATTTCTCCCGTTTGTTGGGTGGGAAGGTGGGGTGTTTAGTGAGTATCACTATAACCTGTACTTTCCTGAAGTCAAACAGATTTCTCTCGGTGGGAGTACTCCTCCTTTGTGGGATCCGCGCAGCCTACCTGACTCAGCGGCTCCGCCAGCCCTCTGCCGCTCACAGTCCTGACAAGTCCCTTGACTCTCCCGCCTCCTGCTCACAAAGCCTGCTTGGTATTCAGCTCCCCTCCTTCCCCTGAAGCAGAGCCTCGCCTCGCCCGCCCCCCTCCCACTCTCTCCCCTCACCGCCTCCCGACACTTCTGTGTCACTGGGAATGGAAATCATCAGCCACGGACGGAGCCTCCTCCAGACACCACGGAGGGTGCGTCTCCGCGCGTGCATTCCGGCCCCGAGCTCTCTTACACAGATTATCTTCTTTGATCATTACATCCTCTGCCTTACAGTTTTTCTTCTCCTGACATCCCGGGGTTGATCACTGGAAAAGCGGAACCCAGCACCCAGCACATTTACCCCCTCACTGCTGCTTCTCTGCTGCTGCCGTTGGCTCGTTCTTTCTGTCTGTTTCCAGATTCTATTTATTTATTTGAGAGAGAGAGAGAGAGAGAGTGCGAGCATGAGCCGGGGGGAGGAGGGCAGAGGGAGAAGGAGAAGCAGACTTCCCGGGGAATAGGGACCTCGATGCCTGAAATGGGCCTTGATCCCAGACATTATGACCCAAGCGGAAGGCAGTCGCTTAACTGCCTGAGCCCCCCAGGCGCCCCGTCATTAGCTTGCTCTGATACTGTCTCGGACGGCTGCTGCTGTGGGTTGAATTGTGCCCCCCAAAGATACGTTCGAGTCCTAACCTCCAGGACCTGGGAATGGGACCTTCCTTGGACTGGGGCCTTTGCACATGTCGTCAGTGTAATCCAGTCTGACCTTTGCTTCGAGAACTGGGTTCACTGGGTTCAAGATCATTCCCTTTGCTTCCCAAGTTAACTGATTTCAAGAGGTCAAACTGTGTGTTGTGGCTTTTCCCAGACTGGCTGATTCAAACCACTGTCGGAGCCAGAAAAGGGGGGAAAAAGATTATTGACTAAGAAACATTCATTTCTGTTGCAAATGACTCGTTGGGACTGGTTGTTGATTATCTCAACTCTGTTGCCATTTGTATTTAGAAATGGCTCATAAATTTGCTTACGTGGGTCTGGTTTGTCTTCCAGAATGAAGCGACTGCGCGGCAAACAGCCCCAGAGCCATACGGTGGCCCAATAGCTTCCATCTCCGGGAGCTCTGTGGCCGGGGGCTCTGCCTCTGTGATCGGTCGTTTGCTCAGGAGCTGGGTGAGCTCCGTGTGACAGATGGGGAGACGGAGGTGGGGGATAGCCGAGGAAGTCAGACACCCGCGGCCACAGAGCTCACATGTGTGCGAGCTGGCTTTCCCACTGCTTCTTCAGACCCAAGACTCTTTCCTGCCCTGCTTGTCTTTGTGCTCGCTGCCAGTAAGTTCATAATCAGATGACGGAGAAAAACAAATACAGCCATTCCCACTGGGATGCGTGTTTGGTAGATGAGCGTGTGTGTGTGTGCACGCCGGCGTGCACGCGCTTCTGCGAAAGGTCAGTGCGTATGTGTCATTGTCTTCAAGAACACTGACCATCGCCAATGTTGGAAAATTTCCTAAACCACCTTTCCTGCCAGGCCAATAAATTGAGCTCCTCAGGTAAATCACCTGGCTTATTTCCAGTCTGTTTAAGAACCTTTTAAATCCTACAGATACCTCTGTCCCTCCCCAGGGGCCGGGGCTGGCTGTCCTCAGATGGGTCCTACAGCCAGGACTCAGCTTGTCCTGTGGCTGAGTCAGGAGAAGCTTCCGTGGGCCCAGAGGAAAGTGGGAGGTGAAGCTGGGGGGACTCAGTGCCATGCAGAAAAGGACCCACCCCCTGCCTTTTCTCTGCCAGTCCCCTGAAGGACAGAGGCGTGGCACCAGTGTGAGCCTGTGCCCTTTTCCCAGAGTGTGGTTGATGCCTGGGTGATCTCTCAATGATTAACCGTGCAACCTTGGGCACACCGTGTCGTCTCCTGGGCCACCTGCGAAGGCCGTGGGGCCTCCTGGGAGTTCAGCTCATGGACTGCACACGACACGCCCTGCGTGCAGTGCACCCGGAGGCCTTTGCCCGGGTGGACCCCCTGCCCAGACGTCCACACTGCCTGCTTTGTGCCCCTGTGTCATCTGTACTCAAAAGTCCCTAATAGGGTTTCTTTGGGTGTCCCACCAACGATGGTGACCCTCCCCCTGGCATTTTATTTTCTCATCCTCTGCCTTATTTTTTCTTCTCAGCACTGACCAGAATCCAACAGATGATGTATGTCTTATTTCTTTGGTTTATTGTCTCCTCCTGTTAGGAAGGCAGGGATCTCTGTTTCCTGGGCTGCCCGCGCCTGTTCTCCCCAGCATTTGGAACGGGGCCTGGTCCCTGTACTTGCTCTCTCCTCGCTGAGTGAGCTTCCCGGATGAGTAAGTGAGCAGGCTGAGCCTCAGAGGGCCCTGCTCTGCTCCCCAGAGAACGACAAGACGGTAGCCCTCGTGAGCTGGTTGGTACGGACCGAGCGAGAGCTCCTGGTACTGCTGGCATGATTGTTACTTGCCTCGTCTGCCATTCAGGGGCCTCCGATCGTCCCCCAGCACGTGAGCAGGGGCTGAGTCCGTGCAGGGCACGGAGAAGCAGAGAAACTCCAGTCCGAGGAGGCAGCAGGTAGACCCTCTTCGCCCCACCCCTGCCCATGCCACGTGTGCATCCCCACACAGGGAAGGAAGAGCCCGGGCACTGGTGTTTTCTTTTTCCTGCTGTCTGATCCCAGGCAGGGCAGGAGAGGGGTGCCGTGGGGGCTCTGCTCCCAGCTCTGCTGCCACCCCCCTGTGGGTCCACGTCTCCGCCAAGCTGGGGCCGGGGCCTCGTCCCTGTCTTCCTGCACCCGGGCACGTCCCGGGCAGCCTGCGGTCGGGCCGCGTCTCAGGGCCAGGACTTTCAGGAATGCTCCCTCTTGACCACACAAGCGAGGCCACACATGCCCGATTGTGGTGAACTCTGAACTCTTTGAAGGAGCGTGAGCCTCACACGGCGCCCTCAGTAAGGCTTTGTTGCCTTAAATCTCACCCACTCCCCTCATTCGAGGGGCTCATTAACTGTTTGCACTTCTGTGGCTCATGGTTCAGAATCTTTGTGTTTTATCTTTTAATTGGGGTATGTGTCTTTTTTTTAAGTCATTGATAAGGGTTTCATTTCTGAGATTAAAAAAATTGTACATCCTTTTTCAAATCCCATGTTGTGAACCCATGTCATCTTTTCTCAGCCTCTCAGGTTTCCGTGGGGTATCTATCTGACATATGGAAGTTTTCCGTGGGGTGTCTATCTGACATATGGAGGTTTTACATTTTCCCGTGGCCAGGTCTGAGCATCTTAATTAGTCGCTTCTTAATGAAATGTCTTAGTTAGTGGTTTAAGAAATTCTTCCCAATTTCAAGACTGGGCAAACATTCCCCACTGGGTTTTTCTTTGCTTGTTTGTTTGTTTGTTTGTTTGTTTTAAACACGTAACTGTAGAATTAGTGTAGAATTCATTTTTGGTGGAAAGTATGAGATGAGGCCTAATGTTCTTCTTTCCCTCCAAGTAGCTAGCAAAATTATCTAGTAGGATTCACTGAATGATGTTCCCTTTTCCTGCCACTTTGAAATATCACAATTATCACGTACCAGAACTTCCAAGTGCGTGCTGAAGTCTCTCCCAGGCTTTCCATTACCCATCACCATACCGTTTAAGTTTAGACTCACGGAGTTTGGAAGGCGAAGGCCTTCATTCTATAGATGGAGGAAGAGAGGCACAGAGAGGTCACTGGGAGCCCTAGTGAGCTGCCCAGTCACACAGCTCGCTAGGGGCTCCAGATCTCAAATGCATATAATTTCCAGCATATTTGATCGTCTCATAGGTGAGGTCTCCACGTTCCTGTCTGTGCTTTTGATGTCACATTTGCTCACAGCCTATCCCTGGGGTGCGTTTTTTCTTTTTAAGCAGCCATGGTAAGTTCTCTCTCTGTCTAGGTGGAACTTGTCAAGAAGGATGAGATGAGAGGGGTGTCTGGGTGGCACAGTCGGCTAAACCTCTGGCTTGGTTTCCCCTCAGGGCACGATGTCACGGTCGTGGCATCGAGCCCCGTGTCGGGCTCCACACTCAGCAGTCTGCTTGGAACTCTCCCTCCCCCTCTGCCCTCCCCCCCTGCCTGTGCGTGTGCCCATGTGATCTCTCTTTCTAAAATAAATAAATAAATTGTTTAAAAAAAAAAAGGAATGAGATAAGATATGTGAATTTGGTAGTACTATGCCTGGCACATAAAAGCTTTGAATCTGTTAATAATAATTACTATTATTTGCCAATGTTACTGACTTTCTGTAAGGTGTGTCTTCACTTTGTACCTTTCACCTTTGGGCAGAATTCATAGTAAATATACTGTAGTCACATGTCCTTGAATTTTCCGGATATTCCTGATGGCAAATATTTGACTCTGTTACCTGCCCCTCCCTCCACTGAATAAATTACTGGGATAGCCCCACGTTCTAAAAGGGCCGACACGTTGTTAGAGTAAGGAAAAGTTATACACTTGAATATTCCTATGAGCTGAAAGGACTCCAGGCCAGTTTGTGTGTCTTGGGCTCCTGGAAAAAAATTGTCCACTCTAACTGACTTCAAGGAAAGAGTGCTCTGGATCTCTCTCCAGGGAGTTATGTCACCCAAGGGCCCAGAGAACCTCAGTGATGCGGGACCCCAAGTCCGCATGTCCTGTGTGTGCCCTCATGTGTGCCCCTCTGGGTCAGGGTCATCCTTGTCTGCAGTGTACGCTCCTGGGCAGAGAGCAGCCCCACCCCAACGACTGCAAAGCAGGCCCATCAATGTAAAGATGAGTTTCCCTGTAAAAACTTGGAAATGACTTAACTGTTAATTACTTTAGAATGACACAAGGAAAGATGTGGTCCCAGTGAAAGCTAGTAGTTGGCTCCTTGAATCCATCTGGAGGGAGACGACTGTGGGTGCGTAGAATTGCCCCCCATCTGTGCTGTAGGAGTCAGACATCACCCTCTTGTCATGGATGTGTGGGCACGGGGTGGGGGTGGTGGTGAGCCCAGGTTGTGTCCATGTGAACCGTCAGGTTGAAAGCGTCCTTCATCGTGCTCTGAAGGGACCCATATGTGGTGGTTCCTTGAATTGGTAATAGGTGGTCTTGCTTGGAGTCAAGAGCGAGCTTTAGGCTAAAGGGAAAGGTGTTGTGTTACCTGAGAGCAGGGTCCGTCCCAAGTGCCATTGCTGGGCTTTCCCATCACCTGAGGACCAAGATGGGAAGAACAAGGATAAATGGTGGTGGCCCCTGTCCTCAGGACTGTACATATGGACTGAGGGGTTAGGACACACCCAGGAGACAGAAAACAAGGCAAGGGAGCAAGTGTAATTGGGACAGCTGAAGCGTTTCATTGGGTTCGGACTGCCTGGAGACTTGTGTTGAGGATTCCGAGGCTGAATTTGAGCTCAGCAGGAAAGCCCTGAAGTCTCTTTCCATGAGGAAGTGGCAGGGGTGTCCCAGAGATAAAGGCCTCTACAGAGACACAAACTGGGGGTCCAAAAGACCCTTTGCAGAGGGGAGGAGGGAGACTATGAAGCACAGGTATGAGTTCTTTATTTTCATTCAGTTTTATGGTAAGAAATATGAATGTAAAATATTTACAATGTAGAAAATCAGAAAATCACCAGGAATTCTGCTCTCTAGAACAATCATTGCTGTTTTCCGTGGCTGCTTTTCCTACTTGTCTAGATCCTTACATATTTTTTCCGAATACCTAACATCTTATGTCCTCTTTCCTCTACTCACAGCTGTTGCTACTTGTTCATTTTTCAATGCCTTACGGCAAGATTTTGAAAAATGTAAGCCCAAGGGTACAACGTGGTATCTTTCTCACCAGTCATTAACTCTGGGGCATTGTCCATCGACCTTCAGGAGTAGAATAGTCACTTATAGTCCTTTTTTTTTTCTTTGTCAGTTGCGGTTAAATACATAGAACACAGAATCTACCATCTTAACCATTTTTAAGTGCCTAGTTCAGTCGTGTTAAGTATATTCAAATTGTAGCGCTGATCTCTAACTTTATGTGGCGGGTGGGTCTTGAGTGAAGCTGGGAACCACCCCTCCCCCCCGGCTGGGCACCTAGTTCCTGACCTTTAGATGAGGTGGGTAGAACTTAGGATAGGCAGTGAAGGGGGAGAGACAGCACGAGCAGAGAGACCTTTGCAGTAGGCTGATTTCCTCCCCGTACCTCCCATTTTACAGATGATGACGCTGAGGTACAGACTGTCCTCGCTTTTGGTGGGGGGTGGGGGAGGTAAATGTTCCTGAAACATAAATCTGGAAAGGTGTGCAGTGACTTACACGAATAAGCAGCTTGCTGGAGACCTTGGGGCCAGTCGGGGGTAGACCTGGGAGGCAGACTTGGGTCAGCCCCATCTGCTGCACCGACCTGCCGTTCGTGTGGTCTGGGGGGATCCTGGGAATACAGTTGGACAGAAGTGGCCAGATCAGGGGTTTCCTGAATGTTCAGCAGAGGAATTAGACACAGGTGTCCAGGAGCCGCTCGTGTTGAACAGTGAAGGGACAGCGAGACACCTGTGCCATGAGAGATGCCAGTGGCAAAGGCCAGCCAAAGGGGTGACTGAGGAATGTCCGACGGAGAAGCAAAACATGGGGTGCAGGGTCTCGGGCAGGTGGGGTATAGGCTGAGTGTGGGAGTCAGGGAGTCGGGGAGAGGCCAGTATTTGGGACACAACAGTCCCGTGACAACTGACATTTGCCCGGGCTTGCCCCATTCTGGCATCTTATTGTGCCCCTGCCACAAGCCTGTGAGGGAGGTAGTGCCGTGGTACCCATTTTCAGTTGGGAGGACCACGGGAGAGATGAGGTATCCCGTGAGGAGACTTGGGACTGGCGTGACGTTGTTACCAGAACGTCCCCCGCAGCCACCACACCCCAGCCTGCCCACAGATGCTCGGAAAGCAAGGATGCCCAGGAAAGAGGGAGCCAGCAGCGGGATCTCCCGCTTACAGGAGGAAGATTCCATATCTGACGACAAGGGCTTTGCTGGAACACTGGGAACACGGTCAACACCCGTTCGCCCGCCATGAGCGAGTGCGCCGTGGAGTAGCTGGACAGTCTTCTCAGTGGCTTTCCTTGGAGCTGGCTTGGAGCTCCATAGTCTTACTTCATCCGCGGAGTAAGCTGATATCTGTAATTTAAGAAGAGCCTGGTTTTGGTAGGAAGTTGATTCAATTACTGTTGTGTAAGATTTTCTTGGTCTGGTATTGATCCTGTGGATTTCTCTTGGCTTCAGTAATTTCTGGGCGGTGATCTGTCCCCTGCCGTTTAAGCCACGTCCCACTGACATCCCGAGCACCCAGAAGAAGGTGTTCCAAGATGAGAAAGAGAGAGTCAAGGTGGAAGTAGCATGTGACAACCTTTAGGACCTCGGGCAGCGATAGGATTATGTGATTTATTTTACTGTTACTGGTTGTTGTTGGTTTTTTTTTTTTTTTTGCCCCAGGCAAGTTGTCTCCTTCTAAGATCATTCATGCCATCCATATCCAGTGGAAACTGTGTTCATTCCGAATTAAAATTAAAGTACTGGTGTTCATCCATTTTGGGAAAACTGCATCTGTTACAGCTGATATGATTAGTGAGTTTACAAGTTCACCGAGGGTCAGGACAACAGTCTTCCTAGTCACGCACACAGGCGCTCCGCTAGAGCCCGTGCCCATGGGGCCCGAGTGCCGGGGTTCTGCAGCTCCTGGCATGCCTGCCAAGCCAGGAGATCCCTTTTGTGACGCAGGGTCCTACAGCAAAGCAGGCGGATGTAGCCACCTGGGGGAAAGGAGCGCTGGCAGCAGGGATTTTCCAAGCAGGCGTCTCGGTGGCACAGAAAACTTGGGAATGTTTCCATGAGCCCAGCAGTCCGAGGGCTTGTGTGGCGTGTTGAAAGGGCTCTCCCTGCGGCACCCTTGGGGGTTGATAGTGATGGGCGGGGGCAGCTGCCAAGCATCTGGCTACCCCAGGGGCCTGACTCAGATGTTTGTGGGGCCCATGGGGAGGGAGGAAAATGAAGGTCCCTTTGGAAGCACAGGAAGCAAAATCCACACTTTCAAGTGCAAAGGAACGGCACGTGTATGTGAACTCCACTCTTCCGCCTTCGAGTCCCGTCTGGGCTCCTGTTGCCTTTAAAAAACATTTGGATTCTCCACCTGGGCTTTGGGGCTGGGTATGATTCCATCTGGACCTGCATCTCCGATCTCCTCTGGCCTCGTGGGTTTCCTGACCCCACTCCAGCCCCGGGGTCGGTCTCCTCTGAGTGCTCACTGTCCAGTCTCCCCTCCCACCTCCACTCTCGCCCTCCGGAGCCACCTCTGTCCTCAGCCTCAGGGCCACTGCCATGGGGGGGGGTTCATCACCACGGAGACCTTTTATGGTCCTCCCCAGCCTGGGAGAGGACAGGTAATTCTCTTTATGGGCTTTATCAGCACGAGCACAATTCACATGAAAGTGATTCATCGTGGGTGGTTTTGTTTCCCTCTCTGCCACATTCACAGCTCTGTCCCCTGCTCCACACGCCAGGCCAAGCGCACACCAGGATCCACCCCCACCCCCCCACCCCGGGGTCTCCTGGGGAGTGAAGGACATTTGCAGTGAATGGGGAATCAGCAGTAGTCCTCTAGCTGCAGGATAATTTTGCCACCTGGGAAGTTCCCCCCCTCCTCCGCCCCCAGGGCTACTTCAGGGTGAATTTCTCAGACACAGCATATCTGGGTAAATGGAGAAACAAATCAAGGGCCAAGAGTGGTCAGTTGCTGCGGCTGCGTAGTGCGTACAGTGACCTTGGTGTCTGGTCGGAACACGCTGGTTCGATGAATCCACCAGCTGTTTCTGGTCCTGCCCATTGAAGATCTCCAGCCCACGAGTGCTGTGGCCACGCCATTCTCCGCTCAGCCCCGCTCAGAGGCAGACAGCCGTTCCTTTGAAGCCCGTAAAACGTCTCTTATTTCGCGTGTTATTTTGATTTCTTTTTTTAAGCTGCATACTTATCAGGCTCGGGGCTTGTTTGTTTTATGCGCTGAAGTCTGCTGGTAAATCTTATTGAGGAAAGAGATAAAGCTCAGTTATCTACTTAATATTATATTCTTCTTGTGAAAAAAGGATGCCTTACAGAAAAATAGGATGTTCCCTTTCCTCCACCACCAATCCCGTTCCTAGCCCACACCCCATCCTTGCAGCCCCCATACATTTCTGTACATTCCGCTCAAGCAGATCGTTTTATAGAAAGTGTGGAGTATAATTTTATGCAAAGGTTTATCAAAACGTAAGAGGAAGCCTCCTGTAGGTATCACCCTGCAGTTTGCCTTGTCACTTAATAAGACTTTGTGGAGAGGTAGAACCCTACGACCCGCACTAAGTGGACTGACTCCTGTAATGTAGCAGAGCAGGGGGGCTGGGGTTGCCGGCCGCCTGCCGTCCCCGCCCTGGGTGCAGTGCGGGCTGGGGTGTGGGCTGGGACGCGGGCTGGGGCACTGGCCGGGCAGGTGCTCTTCTTCCGGCCACTTGTGTTGTGTGTTACCAAGGGCCCATTGTGTTTGTTTCCAGACCCGATCACACTGGCCGTAGGTGTTACTATAATTGCATGATTTCCTTGAAGATGACACAAGCCTGTGCTATATGAGTATGAAGAGAGAGTGGTCGTTCATCATGGAAGCCAAATGGAATGCTTAAGACAGTCTCAGGAAACCTTGCTGGAAACCAGGAGCTGGGGGGCACCTGGGTGGCTCAGTGGGTTAAACCTCTGCCTTCGGCTCAGGTCATGATCTCAGGGTCCTGGGATCGAGCCCCACATCGGACTCTCTGCTCGGCAGGGAGCCTGCTTCCCTTCCTCTCTCTCTGCCTGCCTCTCTGCCTACTTGTGATCTCTCTCTGTCAAATAAATAAAATCTTTAAAAAAAGAAAGAAAGGAAGAAAGAAAAAGAAAAAGAAAAGAAAGAAACCAGGAGCTGCTATGGGTGGAGAGGTGGGGAGGCCCTACTCCGAGGGCCCCGGGGGTGGCTTCAGGACAGGAATTGCCCAGTGCCAGTGTTAGACGGTGTGGGGTCTGTGTGAGACAGCCGGTGGGGATGTCAGAGGTGGGGCCGTCTTTAAGGAAGAGGGGCTGAGTCCCGACCACGAAAGGTGGAAAGCAAATGCACGTCACATGTTTTCAGGAAGAATAACATATCTGTTTCATTTTGTAATAACGATTGACTTCTTCTGAGTTCATCACCCAGTCGCTGGTCCTGGTAGCTCGAGACCCACCTTCTTTTGTTCACTTGCTCCCCCGAATTCCATAGAATGGTGGTCCTTCCACCTCCACCCCCATCAGCAGGTGCGACAGTCACTTCTCACCTTTCGCTCTCAGACCCAGTGCAGGACTGAACAGCTCTTCTGAGACTCCGGGCATCAGTTGGCTCTGGGTAACGCAGAGATGCCGAATTGCTGGGTGTGGGCTCACCCTGTGTGGAAGGGAGCTGGCTGTGGTTGAGGCCGAAGCTGAAGCCGTCAGCTGCTCGCCCCACGGAGGCCGGAGCAGGTTTTTACCTGGGAAGCAGGGCTGCGCGGGGACCGCTCTGAAACGCGCAGGTACCCAACTGGTGTTTGGCTCTGTGTGTTCAGCAAGTGCTTCTAGAGCCTCGCTGGTGAGCCAGGGGCGGTGGGAGGCAGGGGCAGCGGTGAGACTATTCTGTATGTGGGAGAACAGAATGCATGAGTGTGGTACTCTGGCCCTTCGTCTAGGGGGGATGCTGTCCACCTGTCTTGCTGTGTACTTGGGCCCCTGTCACAAGATACCACAGACTGGGGCCTTGAACATTGGTTTCTCCCAGTGCTGGGGTTGGAAGACCGAGACCATGTGTCAGCCTGGTCGGCTCCTGGTGAGAGCCCTCTCTCTTCCCGGCTGTCACACGGCCGCCTTCCCGCCCCCATGTGGCTGAGAGAATGAGCTCCGGGCTCCCTCTTCGGTCCCATCACGAGGGTCCCACCCTCATGTCCTCATCTAACCCAAGTTACTCCCGAAGTCCCCACTTCCCAGTCTCCTCTCACTGGGGGTTAGGACTTGAGCATGTGAATTTTGGGGGGTATATTGCAAATACAGACATTCAGTCCATAACGCCATTCCCAGCATAGAAGAGCCAAGCGGAGGAATGGTTTACAATGGGGCTAAATGTATAAAGTTGACCTGTAGCTTTGCTCTGAAGGAGGTTGTAAATTTTCTGTTCTAGGCTTAGTGAAGGGTGAGTTCAGGGGTCCATTCCAAAGAGCATCCATCTGCCCCCTGCTGACTTGGAATCTGTGAGGTGTGGAGGGCGAAGGTCTGGCCTCAAGGGGCCCTCATGTCCCTCTTGGTTCTGCCTATTGCTTGCTCTGTGACCTTAGAGGAATTGCTTCCTCTCTCTGGGCCTCAGTGTTCCTATGTCATAGGTGGGCCGGGTCAGGCTTGGGAGTCTGAAGACAGAATGGTCCTGAGATGGCACAGAGTGGCCCGATGGCCAAGCTTTGTGGCCATCTTTGCCTTGAGCAGACTGATGCCCTCCCCTCGCCTCCCCAATCACAGCCAAGAGCCTTCTTCGTTGGCACCATGAGAACATTTAGAAACAATCGCATTCACTCCCATAGAGTGCTGCTTACTGCTAAGATGGCATCGGGCAGTCACCCCCGCATTCAAGTTCAGGGCTGCTTGGAATGTGCCGCCCTCTCCCTGGGTCCTGTTGCTGTCCCCCTGGGTCCTGTTGCTGTCCCCCTGGGTCCTGCTGTGCCTGTGTGTGGCCTTGCCTCATCCCAGTGGAGCAGTAGGTCTGAACGTGCCGAGAAGGAGGTACATCGTGAGCTAAGAGTCTGAGCCTTGGAGGAAGAAGGCCCGGGCTCAAATTCGGGCTTTTGCTCTATGATTTCCAGCGTGTTAATTCCCCCCTTTGTGCCTAGTTTCCCCATGTGGATGAAACAGGATGAAACTGACTCCGGGCTTAGGACAGTACTTGACTTCTCTATCATGTTTCACAAAGATGGAGTTTCATTCTGTGGGACAAAGAGAAATCCTTATTTGGCCCAGGCAGTCTCTCCTTCCAAGGAAGGAACTAAGTTTGAGTTCATTGTTTAAAAATTGACTCCTTCCAATCCAGCTGTGACCCCCGAAGTCCCTTCTATTTCAAAAACTTCCCCTTTCTCTCTAAAGAAAAGGGTTTGCTGAGCTAATAGCTGGTATGAGCCATATTGCAGGGAAGGAGGTTTATCCTGCTTAGGAGAAGGCAACTATTTTAAGGAACCTCAGCACATTTTTCTGTGTGTCCACCTGCTGCAGGAAATCTCCATCGTGAATGAGCCTCCTTGGGGTAACCGTTCTCCTTAGAAATCTGACCGTCGACGTTGCGGGGGGAGAGACCCCGGGGCCGGCCCCACAGAAATGCAGTTGGCTCTCATTATTCTACCCTTCTGGGTTTCCTTGATCACTTCCCACTCCCGCACCAGGCTCCAAATTTGTCCAGACAGACCCACTCTTCCCTTTTAAATGTGGGAGGAAGTTTCCTTTTAAAACACGGCCCAAGCTGGATGGTGGTGCAGGTCAGAGAGCGGCTTGGGGTGGGGTCTGTGCTTGCCCCAGCCTGCAAAGGCATTCTTGGAAGAATTACCCATTGAGTGTGCGTCTGTGTGCACATGCGTGTGTGTGCGTGCAGGTGTGCAGGAAACCTCTTGTTTATACATCCCCCCCCCCCCCCCACGCGGCCTGACACCAGCTCTCAGGCCTCTGTGTGGCTTTCGGAACATGCCCTCTTCGCTCTGTTGTGGAGTCTGGAGGCCCCTCTTCTGCTCTGGGCCCAGTGCAGGGAGCCCGTGATGTGTGTGCGTGTGGGTGTATGTGCTCGTATCTGGGTGTGGAGTGCTGTGTATTTGTGCACATTTGCACAGACAGTTTGTGTGTGTTGTGTGTCTTGTGTGTATAGGTGTGTGCGCGCGCACGTGTGTGGAGTGTTGTGTGTCTACTACATACGTGGGGGGGGGTCCCCATCTTCAGATTTGAGTAACTTCAGGAGTGGCACTTAGAACTCCCCGTCGTACATGGGGCAAAGTTCATCTTCTTATTTTCCTGGCAGAGGAGGCCGAATTTGGCCCAAACTCAGTCTTTTCATTTTCATCCCCTGCCAGTTCCTTACCAGGCACCCTGTGCCCCAGGCACAGATGACCTTTTTCTGTTGCCCAAAGGGCGCAGGATCTTGAGGCCTTCTAGGCCTTTGAGGACGCCAGGGATTCCCACTCTGTCCTCCTAACTGGCCCCGCTCACACCGAGCTACCCCCTCCCCCGCCCCGCCCCGGCTCTCGCCTCCCACGTGCTCACAAGACCTGTTCTCCACGCGCACTGCTGGGCTTATCGGACGTGTCCATCGTTCCGGCAAACAGCCTGCTACCTGGGAGCAGGGGGAGCGGACCCGTCACCACGCCCGGCACAGTGCCTGGCAGGGCGCCCGTGCTCCGCGCTGGCCAGAGGGAAGGGACGGTTGTCCGTGTTGTGCGGCTAGGAGGGGCTCTCGCAGACGTCCGTAGAGTCAGCGACGGTTGTGTTTATTGAGTGTTTCTTTGGTGCTGAGCCCCATGCTCAGCGCTTTACCTCTACGAATGCATTTAACTCACACCCTCCTGTGAGGCAGGTGCCGGCATCATGCCCCCTTGTCAGGTGGAAGCAGGAGGCTCGGGAAGGAGGAGCACCCGGCTGCAGGCTGCAGTTAGACCCAGCGGGTCCGGGATAAACCAGAAAGTAGGGCGAGTTACCGAGCGGCAAATCTGCTTCTGTCCTGGGAACCAGCCTCTCCGTGGCTTTGCTTCCACGTGACCCTGGCTTTCCAGCTCCAGGTGCCCAGCTTTCTTGGGCACAGGAACCACCCTGCCCGCCCGCCCTCCCGTGCCCTCGGATCCTTGCACAGGATTCCCACGTGCACCTGCCAGTCTGGGGCTGAATGAGAGCATCCGGGGCCCTGCGTGCCCGTGAGAGTATTGCTAAATTTGCCTCTAGTGGTGCCACCCCCCTCACCGGAGGCACACCTAGTGATTGCAGGGAGAATCCCTCGTGACCTACATCGAAGGAAGTGGGCCAGGCAGTCGGGGAGAGAGGCACAGGGCTGCCGAGCATCACGTCACCCGTCGGGGATGAAAGGCGGTGATTGATGATGGAATTGCACATTCATCCTCCTTCCTGCGAGCTCTCCTCTTTCTGGAACCTCCTGAGGGGGCCCTGCCGCCTGAGCGGGGAGGCAGAGAAGAGCAGCCCCAGGGGAATGAGTTGAGAGCAAGCCGACTTGCCCTGTTTCTTTCCAGGCATCGGGGTGGGGGGGGCGTGGCTGCGGAAGGACACGGGAGAAGGGAGGAGCCTTCCCACTATTGATACCAGCTGTGACAGAGCCCGGGATGCAGGGGGCAAATGGTCACCTGAGTGAGAAGGGGGACCTGGGCCGGGAATCCAGTCCCAAGCCAGCCCACGGACCGTGTTCCCTCTTAAGTCCTGGAGGCCAGGTGGCAAAGGGTGAGGCTCTGAGTCACAGGCCTTCCACTCATGCGTGCCTTCATTTATTTAATTAATGTTTACTGAGGGTCTGTGCCCCACTTGGGGAATAGAGTAGTGAGCCAAGTCCCACCATCTCCTGCCCTCAGGAAGCCCTCGGCCTGCTGGGGAAGGTTGATGTCAGATGACTCAATGTGGAGTCATACAGCAGGGTAATGAGCATCATTCATTCATTCATTCATTCATTTCCACCAGGGGTGTGGAGCCCCTACTCTGCCCTGGGCAGTGTTCTCAACCAGTACTGCCCAGTGTGGTGGTCAGTAGCCGCACAGGACAGGGCTGTTCGGATTTAATTAACATCAAACGAAATTGGAACTTCAGTTCTTTAGACTTCAAATAGTGCAAGGCCAGCCGTGGCTAGTGGCTGTCATGCCAGCCGGTGTGGACACCGGCCGTTTCCAGCATCGCAGAGAGTTGTACTGGATGGCACGGCTCCAGGCTCTGGGCTGCGAAGAGGGGGGGGCACCCTGAAGGGCTCTGTGCCCTCAGGGTCTCAGGTCTAGCGACCTTGCCTCCAGAGCGGCTTGTCTGTGTTGCATTACTGGACAGGGAGGCGGGCACGGAGATGCAGACTCACGGACACAGGGTGTCTGAGCCGAGCCTGTCCCGGCGGGAGGGATGTTTCAGTGAAGTCTAAGGCACGTGAGGAGGGTGTGGGGCAGCAGGGGAGGACCAGGGTGTCCCAGGGAGGGAGGAGCACCAGGCAAGGCCCGGCCACTAGAAGAAGGATCTCTCGTATCTGGTTGCCGACCTGTGTGTGTGGTTTTGGCCACGAGCAGGTGTGTGCAGTGAGGGAACAGCTAAAGGCATTAGAAACTGGGCCACACAGGCTCTCCTAGGACTTTCTGCCCCCTCTGGAGACTGACCCCTCCATGGCATGAGGGCAGAGGGTCCCACACCCAGGTCAGCCAGACCCTCGGAGGAGGGTCCGGTTCCCCGGGCCAGGGGTGGACATCTTGCGTGGAGGGGCATGCTGGGCAGACAGACTGCCCTGTCGGGCAGAAGCTGAGGGGGGCAGGTGGGGGGCAGGGAGAGGGAGGAGGAAGGGGAAGGAAGCGTCTGCTTCGAGCTGTCTGCAGGGTCCAGACATGGGCGGCGTGTCTGTTCTCTTGGTGCCCAAGAAAACAACGTCGGAAGTAGCCCCTCCCCCCCGGTGGGAGTGCAGAAGGAAGGCAGAGGCTGTGACTCTGGGGCAACCAGGGGGGTGGGATGTGGCGGGGAGGCCTGAGGGAATGCAGGTGCAATCTGGAGGCCCGGTCAGCTCTGCTCTCTCCTGTCACCAGGGCAAGTCACAGCCACTGGTCCAGCAGCCTTCTCTGCAGTCTGGTGACAAGAATGTCATGCTCTCAGGCTGCTGGGACAATTTCAAGGTCCTGATAGCCACTGGCATTTATGGAGGGCTTACCTTGAGCTGGGATCTCTCACCAGAGGCCCTACTGACACGGAAGTGGGTTGTCTTCTCTCGGGGTCCTGTTGGTGGTAGCGGCACCCCTGGCCTCCCCACCCCCCAGATGCTAGTAGCACCTGCCCCATGTGTGACGCCCGGCCATGTCTCTGGACAAACACCCATGGCTGAGAACCCGTTTGTCGTATGTCGCTCCCTTCCCACAGCGGCCTGTCTGCTCTGTAGACAGAGCCCACTGCTGTCTGAGCCGAACTGTGTGCACTGGGACTCGAACCCAGGTCTGTTTGCTCGGGCTTGGGCACTCAGCCTTCACTGTTGGTCTGCATGGAGGGAGCACAGCCCATGGTCGGGCGCACAGCAGGTGGTCGGTGAAGGGGACTCTTCCGATGATCTCGAGCACTGGCTCATTCCATCAATCAACCAGACCCCTCTGTACTAGCAACACAGGGTGGTGGGCAGGGTCTGACCCCCCAGCTGGTCCCTGACTTGCTTGACCTGCAGTAGCCCTGGGGGACCAGCCAGCTCGAGGGGTAGAGGGAATCATTTGTACTTCACGGGCAATGATTAACCCGGCCAGGCTGGGAAATCATTCAAGGGCCAGAACTTTACCCTGGAAAATGCCAGCCTTTCCGATGCGGGGCTGTCGGTTTCCTGTCTGCTCTTCCTCCCCCCCGACGTGTGCTGCCTGCGAGCTGAGGAGTGCGTAGGGGCTGCTGCGAGATGCTGAGCAGATCCCCCCCCTTCTCCCTGCCAGGGCTGGGCTTTGTGTGGTGTGTGCGTGTGCGTGCCCGCCTGCATGTGTGCATGTGTGTGTGCGGTGGGCGTGTCGGGGAAGCAGCCCTGAGAGGCCGGCCCGAGGCCTCCTTGTTTGTTTACTGTCTTTGGAAACCTCCATCGGTGATGAAGTCGTCCCGAAGGGCAGAGGTGGCAAGGACTGGCCTTTGCTAACCCTGGCAGTCTAGGCCAAGCCTGGAGCGGCGCCTGTGCCCCAGTGGGGCGGACGGTGCTGACTCGCTCCCTCACGGGTAACTGCGTGCCCTTTTCCCCTCCACACTGAAAAACCGTGCGTGTACACACACGCGTGTGCGCACACTTGGCTCTAACACGTGCCCGTGTGAGCTCGTGTGCCGGTGTGTGTACTTACGTGTGTGTGCGTATGTGTCACACGTGGGCGATATGTCCCACCCGAGGCTGTGGTAGCGGGGCTGGGGGAGTGAGTGCCCGGCCCCTCCCCCCTCACTGTCACGCAGGGTGGGTACACGGCGGGGTTGGACACACAGCTCTGCGGTTACGTGTTGTGTGACCCGCAGCTAGCGATGCACACTCTCCGAGTCCCAGTGTTCTCACCTGGAAAATGGGAGAGTAAGAGCGACTGCGGGAAGGTATAGTGAGGATCACAGGTGACACGTGTGCCCATGGCTGGGGGCGGACAGTCAGTAGATGGCGTGTCCCCCCAGCCTGGGGAGGCGTGGCCTTGTCTGCTGGGGGCCCAGGAGAACAGCCCCAGGACTTCGGGTGTCTCCTGCTTTCAGCCCTGAAACCTTGGCAGCACTGGGCAGGACTGCATAGACAGGTGTCATCCCACCGTCTGGGTGTGGCCTGGTCGTGTGGCCTCTGGTCCCAGGGTGGGGATGTTGGTGCTTCCATAGCTTGCCTGGTCAGAGGTAGAAGTTACTAGAAGGCTGAGGTCAGGGGCTTCAGAGACCCTGCCTTTGCCCCCTAGTAAGCACCACACTGCCATTCTTATGTGAAGCTGCTGCTCTTTTCCCTGGTGACAGCCCCCAACATTGTCCATATCTGCCCAGGAGAGGACAAAGAAAACCCCACCCCCCATTTTGTACACACTGCCTGCCCCGCCCCCTGACCCTCTCCGTCACATAAATCCAGAAGGTTCTCAGGAACCATGGACAACCAAAAGCGAAGAAAATTGGAGTATGTTCTCTGCCTTGCCACTGCTTTCTGATTAGTCACTCCTAACTAATTAGCAAGTGACAAATGGGACAATAAAGCTCTGAAAATATCCATTGACATCCTGGAATCCCAGCCACAGACATGGCAGAAGGGCCTGGCAAAGAAGCAGAAAAATGAGAAGACATTTGTGGGTCCCATGGAAGGAAGCATAGCGGACCGAGTCGCACTGCGTGTGTTGGAAGGTGGCTGCGGGAGTGGCCCTCAGGGACATACTCGGGACGACTGTAGGAGGAGTAGGAAGCTGCTCCCCTTTCCCCGTTCCCCCCGCACTGTCTGGAAGGAGCGATTTCATGTCCCGGTCACTCGGGGACAAAGGTGGACACCCCCCGCCCCCGTCCAAGATACAGGTTGTCAAGGCGACCCTGGGGACAGTGTAGGGGTCTCTGGCTGACGTGACAGCCACTGCTTCTAGAGGCAGCTGAGACCCCTCATGAGGACGGTTCCACCACATGTGTGTGGATGGCACCTGCTGCCTCCAGAGACCGGTCCCCACGTGCCTGTCACATGGCGTGTGGTACCGGAAGACTCCCAGTCCCACGGGCTTAAGGTGGCTTCTCGCAGCTCTGTCGTGTCCGTGGAGGGTCCGCAGTGACCTGCTCCACGCGGGCAGTGCAGAGGGGGGCAGGTAGAGGTTCTCCCAGCTGCTGGTGCGGTCGCCCCTTCCCCCCCACCCACGCAGCCTCTGGGTGCTCCGGGGAGCTCAGCGCCGGCTATGCAGTCCTGTGGCCTTGGCAGTGACATGAGTCATGTTTGTTTGTCCCACCAGAACCCGTCCTGTCCCCATGGCTTGGCTGCAAGGGGGCAGGAATCTTTGTCTCTCACGTACTGGGAAGGAGGAGGACACCGGGACCTTGTGGCTACTAGTAATGCCTGCTGTGTCATGTTCAGGGGGACTGGTCGTGACCGGCGGGAGGTCCCATGGGTGCCCCACAGCTTCCTGTTGCTGCTGTGACAAATTCCCACAAACCTGGTGGGTTCAAACCACACAGATGTATCATCTTACAGTTCTGGAGATCACAAATCCAGAATGGGTCCCCTAGGCTAAAACTGAGGCATCCACAGAGCTGTGTTCCTACTGGAAGACCCAGGCAGCTCGCCGGTCCCACCTTCCACAGGCTGCCTGGGTCCCTTGGCTCATGGTGGCGCTGCTGGACCTGTGCTCCTGCCATCGCATCTCTGCCTCTGTCCCTCCTGCCTCCCTCTTACAAGGACATTGTGAGGACGTGGGGCCCATGGGATAACTCAGGATCGTCCTGCATCTCAGGGGCCTTCGTGTAGCTCCCCCCGGCCCGCATGCTGTAGCAGGTCCCACCTTCACAGGTTCTGGGGGTTCGGATGTGGACATCTTTGGGGGCTGTGGATCCACCGACCACAGTGCGCCAGCCCTAATAGGAGAAACCAAGTCCCTTCCCTCCCGCCAACCCCTTAACTCTGTCCCCCCATTTCCACCACACATTGTGCTGGGGCTGAAGAGGTCCCCGCCCTCACAGTTTCCAGTCCATGCCAGAGCGGAGACTGACAGCACGGGGAGATTCCATGGGCAGGCGAGTTTTATCCGGTGACCCAGCCCTCTCTGCGGCCGTGCGGGCAGGAAGTGACTTGTCAGTGTGCTCTGAGGAAGGAGGAGGGTGAGGACAGTGAACTGGGAGCATGAAGATGGGCTCCGTGGCCGCTTGGTCTCAGCACCCAGGGCCTGAGCTCCCGTTTCTGGAAGTTGCTACTCATTTTGTTCACCCTGGTTCGCCCGCTGTGTTCTCAGACTCCTCTGGCTGCTGCTCTCCTGGAAGGCTGGAGGGCTCTGCTCCCTCCCTGCCCTGGCCTCTGGCCCTGAAGCCAGCCAAGCCTCCAGGAGTCTGACTGGACTCGCAGGGATGTGGGAAACAGGACCCAGGACCGTATTTGCAAAAGCAACAGAGTTGAAAGCCGGCGGGCAGGCGGGATTCAGCTGTTTGCACTGGGGGAAGCGCTGCAGAAAGGGAGATTGTTTAAGGCTCCTCTGACGAGGAGCATCTCCTCCGAACACACCCTGCTGCTAGTCTTGTGCCAACCCGGAGCGGGGGGCAGGGGACCGTGACTATGATACCGTGCGCCGCCCCTCACGGCGGTGGCTGAGCCTGCTCAGGCCCGGGGAGAGCAGCCTTCGGATAAAGGCCGACCACGCTCCCCTGCCTCAAACACACCCCCTCAGCCCCGGCCACGCCATCGCGTCGTCTCTTGCCCGCGCCCCTTGCCAAAAGCAGTTGGTTGTATGGCTGAGAGTCCTGTTTGGGGTGGAAAAAAGAGAATGAGGCCTGAGCTTCTAATCAGTGAAGACAGACACATCGCCGGCAGAGGGGCCACCCTCGGCTCCCCATGCCGCAGTCTTCCTCGGTCCCCTTTCTGTTGCGTGCCCGCATTCTTCTGCGTTCCCGGCAGCCTCTGGGCACCCGAGCCGATGGGCAAGTATTTCCGGTGGGCCCTGAGCAGCAAAGTCAGTTTCCATGTCAGAACCAAATCCTCGGCAGGGAGACGGAGGGCCCCCCCAACCCCGCCAACACCAGCAGGTGTGACCTGGCCTCCTTGTTCCCCACTTGAGGCATTTAGAGCAACCATAGTAAGTAATTATTAAGTTAATTGTTTGTCTTCCTCACTGAGCTCAGTGAAGGCGGAGACCCTGGGACACGATCGATGCCCAGTAAGTGTACAGCGAGTAAGAACTGCTGTAAGAATTGAGTTTTACCTTTGAATTAACAAATTCCAGGTATATAGTTTAATGTCAAGAAAATACCCTTTTCTTCAAAAGGCATTTCTACGTCTCATTCTGTCCCCGAGCTCATTCCGTGGAGGGGGAGGCTGAGAAGCGGGAGGATTCGGGGACACCCACACCAGGCCGATGTACCTTAGACTAGCGACGGTCGCTGTGCTGCATCACTGCTTACCACAACTGTGCCCGGGGCAGACATTAGTAATCAATCTCCGCTGCTTCCTGTCGAGCCCCGATGCTGCTGCAGAATCCTTCCAGGATGCCACCTCCAGGCGTTTGAGAGGTCTGCAGAACCCCAAGTTGGCAGCTATCTCCATGGAATCTAATTCATCTCATACTTTCCATCCAGATTTCCGACTCAGGACAGAGGCTGTACTTCTCTTGTTTTCTTCGTTCCTCCAGCGTCTACAAGTGTCCATCCTCCTGCAGCCGCTTGACTGGTTGAGTAACCCTGGTCAGGCCACTTTGTTCTTCTCTGGACCTTAGGTCCATGCCCATAGAATGGATGTAACGGTAACCCCAGGCAAGGCTCCATGAGACCCACCCAAAGCATAGAGCACTTAGCACTGTGCTTGCGAGCACCTAGCGGGTACTCAGGAAATGATCACAGTGTGAAAATAGAGAGCGAGGCCCTGGCTGCAGGGGGCATGGGCTGGGAGCACCCAAGGACTCCCAGCCCTTCACAGAGACACGGAGGGGGCGCTCTGCAGCCTCTGGCAAGCCTTTCTCAGCACATTCCCACAATGGGGGCCACCCTTTCTTGCCCTGTGCCTCGCCCCTGCATTCAGAGCCCCGGCATGGTGCATCCCATACCAAAGGGCCTCACCTCAGGTCCGCAGCATCCAGAGAAAAGCCAGAGGAAGAAAGCCTGTCACTTCCCCTCTTGCAGAAATCCACAAGAACATTTCCTATGTTGTCATGGTTATAATAAGCAGCAGCAGCATCCAGGGACAGGGAACGTGATGGAGCAATGTGGAAAAAAATGCCCTCAGTTCCCTTTCCTCCAGAGTGGCCGCTGTGGCTCTGGAGAAATCAGGGTCCCCTGGGCTTTGGGGGGAGCATTTGTCTCCTGCTGATTTAGCTCCAGGGCCCAGAACGACCCACCAGCGAGCGTCCACGCAGATGCAGTGACCCCGCAGACTTGCTCACATCAGTGCCACGCCTTCCCAGGGTGGGGGGTGCAGGGTGCCCAGCCTGATCTGAGTGCAACCCTGCAGGCCCAGGGTCATGTGAGGGGAAAGGGGCTGCCCGACAGGAAGTGGGCGGAGAGGACGCACGGCTGGGAGCAAGGCCCTGGGCCCTTCTGCAGCTCCTGCCGCTGTTGTGCGCGCCTTGTCCGGTGTGGTACCTGGGCAGCTGTGCTACTTTCTCCCCTGCCCTCTGCTCTGCTGGGAGCACGCACCTTTCCTCTCTCTGTCCCCGGGCTCACGTTCCTCCCGGCACCTCCAGGTGCTCCCATAGCCACGACTTCCTGCGAGGAGCCCAGCAGCCCTGGCAGGCGCCCACCATACCTCCCTCCTCCCTGGCTGGGACTGATGCTCAGAGCGCCAAAGCCACTGGCCCAGGGTCGCACAGCTTCCAACTGACAGAGCTGGAATGTGCAGCTGTCCTCCGATTCTGGTGCCCGTGTAGTGGGGCTGTGTTGCCCCCTTGGGACACACATTGGACCTTTGCCGTAACTTCCCATGGAGGAGTACCTGAAACTGGTGGTAGGGAAGAAACTCAAAAAGTGAGAGGCGAGAAACATGAAATCCAGGAGCTAGTTTTGATGTGGGTCAGTGTGGAACGAAGGACCGCCTTCCTGGCCCTTCCCTCCAGCAGACCGTCTGCCCCAGGGGTCCGAGACCCCCTGCCGCCTCCCCTAATCCATCCGTAGCTGTGCACTCTACACTAGGAGAAACCCCTCGCTGCCAGTATTGCCCCTGAGGCTTTTGTCTGTCCCAGTGCGGGGCCCCGATTCCTGTCAAGTGATTGTTCTCCCTGGATCTTAGTTTCCTCATCTATAAAGTGGGTCAGCAATAATGCCCACCAGCCCACAAGCCACGAAGATGACAGCTAGGAGCTACACCTTGTCATACAGTAAGTGCTTAATAAATAGGAACTTCTTCATGGCTGTCATTTTTCTCTTTTACAATGTGAGTGTAGTCCCTGCCAAATGGAGTCCCCATCTTCTCTGCCTTTAGCCTTTGTTTCCCCGAGAAGCGCAGACCCAGGGATGGGCTGGAAATCACGCCGATGGGCTCCCTGAACTTCGGATGCCTCCAGCTGAGACAGGCGTCTCCTTGGGGTCCAAGCATGGGTTCCAGAGTCACATGGCCGTGTTGCCTCTCCTGTAACCTTGGGCAAGTCACCTCTCTCGTCCGAGCCTCTCTTTCCGCTGCTGTAGAATGGGGACTTATTCTAACATGAGTCTCGTGGTTCATTTCTGGGTCTGGATGAAACTTCGTCATGTGCTCAGTTAGCCCCGCGCCCGGCTCACTGGGGGTGCCCACTGAGGACTGTTTTTAGCAGGAGGTTCATGATATTGTGGTAGATGTTGTTGCTCTTACTTCGGGGGTGTGTGTGTGTGCGCGTGCACGTCCCTGTGTGTGTAAGCTGGGGAGGGAAGGGCTGTCTGTCAGAGCTCTCCCAGGAAGGGAGCCGTGCTTCTCCTGCCCTTGCTCCCAGAGCCCCCGTGTTGCCCAAGCCACCAGGCTGTGTCAGTGGTGCCCAAGGCCTTCTAGAGGGTCAGGAAAGTGTGGCTCTGGCCTAGTGCTGCCTGTCACTGGGGCACAGCCCTTTTGGGGAGGCAGGGGCTAGCCTGGGGCTGTGAATGTCCCACTGTGCCATCCCCACTAGGGCCCTACCTTCTGGTACAACCTAGGCCTGGGACCTCGAGAGCGAAGCTGGACCCCACTGGGGCCATGCATGGGTGGGCGTGGGGTGGGGAGATAGGCGTTGAACTGGTTATTGCCAGGGGAATGCTCTAGAAGATGTCCATGGCCTTGGGGTGTGTCCGCTTTTTGACTACAATGAATAATGCTGCTGGGAACCTAGGTGTGCCGGTCAGCCCTCAAGTCCCTGCTGCCGGTTCTCCGGGGCGTGTACCTAGGAGTGGAGCCTCTTGGGGCATGTGGTAATTCTGGGTTTAATCTGGAGAGAACTACCACACTGTGTCCGTGCCCCTGAGGGGAACTGGTGAGAGTAGAGCAGAGGTCCCCGGAGTCCCGTACTACCTCTGCAACTGTATAACCCCAAAACTGTTGGAAAATAAGAAAGTTTAAAAGGGGAGGGATGAGTGCCGGGTCTGGGTACAAGTGGTCAGGGAAAGGACCCCCCTCCCCCAAAAAAGTTCCCTCTGAATTAGGACTTGATGGTGGGTTGAGGCCAGCCTTGCGTGGAGGGAGGGTTGGACTGGGTGAACAGGGGCAGAGGTGCCCAGGCCACCTGCTGAGGGAAGTCCCCCCCTTACCCCCTGTAACCCCTAATCTACTGTGTGTACTATGAACTTGAATACTTGGAGTAGCTCATGTACGTGGAATCATACAGAATTTGTATTTTTATGACCGGCTTATTGCACTTAGCACTGTGTGTATGTACCCCGTTTTCTTTACCCATTCA
This sequence comes from Mellivora capensis, assembly GCA_004024625.1. NCBI lineage: Eukaryota > Metazoa > Chordata > Mammalia > Carnivora > Mustelidae > Mellivora > Mellivora capensis. The sequence continues at coordinate 327,583 of PISX010000008.1, read as the reverse complement.
TCTTTCTCTGGACCCTTGGGCTGCTTCTACCCTTTGGTTATTGTGAATAATGCTTTTATGAACATAGATGTGCAAATCTGTCTTGGAGATCTTTCCGTTCTCTTGGGTATATACCCAGAGTGGGCTGGCTGGATCATATGGTGGTTCTATTTTTGATTTTTCGAGGGATCTCCATACTGTTTCCCATAGCGGCTGCGCCATTTGACATTCCCACCCGCCGCAGGTGGAGGCCAGGCGTGCTTCCCAGCGCCGCGGTACGCCCAGGACGGCCCGGAGCCTGACGAAGGATCTGGCCCCATGTGCCGGCGGGGCCGTGGCACAGGAACCCTGGGTATGAGTGAGCAAGGGGTGGAGGGAGACACAGATCGCGCTTGCAGAGGTGGGGGCGGGCCCGTGCGGGCACGCTGCCGCGGAGAGTGTGACGAGTGTGTCCCAGAAGGAGAAACATGAGAACCAGGGCAGCAGTCCGTGTCTAGTGGGCGTTCTCGGTTCGCAGACACCGCAGGAAGGGCCCATCGGCTCCATCTCATTTAAACCCCCCCGACTACGAGGGCGGCCGAGAGGGTGTGGAAGGTGGACCACACACAGTAGGGCCTCAGGAAGCCGAGCTCACCCTCCTCGCGCATTGCGGGCTCGCGACCTGCAGCCGGTGACTCTGCTCCCCTCCAGTGTCTGCTCCCCCTGTACCCTGTCCTTGAACAGTGGTGGTCAGGCTGGCGAGGGGACAGGGACACAGGTAGCCGGCCCCTCCTGGTGGGACCTGTGTGCCCGCGCTGTGAGTGATGGGGTGGGGTTGCCCAGCAACCAGACCCGTGCGTCCTGCCTGCTGCCCGGCCGGCCGCCACCAGACTTCCTTCTCTGTGGGGTTTCCAGCTTCGAGGCACCTGGGGTCGGGGGGGGCATGCTGGGCAGAGGACAGGGTGTTACCGCTTTGTTGTTTTATAGTCAAAGAGAGCAGCGGGCCTGGCCCTGATTATGACCAATGGTTTGGAAGAAGAGTATGATGACAGCTTATTACTACAGTAGCAACAGTGGTTGTTCGTTGAGTGCCTGCTGTGTGGCTGGTATCCTGCTCATGATTCTTTTGTTCATCCTCATTGAGGACCTGCTATATATGCCTGCCCAGGGCTCTTCCAGGCACAGGAGATACAACAGTGAGCACAATAGGCAAAGCCTTTGTTTTCATGATTCCTGCATTCTGGTAAGGAAAGGGAATAAATAAGTGAACAAATACATAATATTTTAGGTAGCCACAGGCGTTCTGAAGAAACACGGCAGGGGAAGGTGGTACACAGGAGACACAGGATGTCATTTCCTGGAATCAGGGGGAGTATTGGAATAGAGCCTTGAATTAGGGGAACCAGCCATGAAAATATTTAGGGAAAGTGTGTGTGTGTGTGTGTGTGTGTGTGTGTGGTGGGTGGGTGGGTATAGTATCTGCAAAGGCCATGTGGCAGGAGCAGGATTGGCAGATTTAAGCAACTGCAGGGAAGCCAGTGGCTTGGAACAGAGTGAGTGAGGAGGCTGACTAGCGCTAAGGCCAGAAAGCATGGAGCTGGGCAGGTCACAGAGGGTCTTATGGCAATTGCCAGGGCTTTGGGTTTTCTTCTGAGTGAGAAGAGAGTCATTGGAGGGTTTGAGCAGAGGAGGGACACAATCTGACTCAGCTGCTAGATGGAGAATAGTCCAAAATTCTAATCTAACAGTCACTAGCGATGTGTGTGGCCATTTAAATTTAAATTAATCGAAAAGAAATAAAGTTGAAAATGGAATTCCTCAGCCGTGGCTGCCACATTTCAGGCCCTCCCCAGCCCGTGCAACTAGCAAACATTTCGAGCCTCACAGAAAGTTCTCTGGGGCAGTGCTATCTGCGGGAGGTGAGCGTGCGCACTGGGGACCTTCCAGGACTGCCGAAGTAGTCCAGGCAAAAGGAGAGGCTGATAGGTGGCCCCTTGGCAGCCCTGGTAGCGGCCGTGACAGGTGGTGGGACTCGGCACTAGCCTGGAGGGAAAGAGGGCTTGCTCACAGGTTAGGTATGAAAGTGCATTGTGGGAAAGCCAAGGGCCACTGGAGAGGCCACTGTGGCCCGAGGGTAGTTATAACTCACCTGATTGAGTGATGTGCGCCTGGCACAGCCCGAGTGCCATACGTGGGCCTCCTGGAACCCTCATGCCAGCCCCATCTTCCGGAAGAGCCAGGTGGCTCCACCGAGGGGCATGACCTGCAGGGTTCACCCCGCTCAGGGTTCAGGCACCATTCAAACCCTGGTCTTCCCAATTCTGATGCTGTTCCCAGGGAATGCCTCACTGGTGCTTCTCTCGTCCCAGCAGCGACCCACGAGGTCTGACCTGTAGTGTTGGCCATGCTGCCCAGGCGTCTGGCCCTGGGCCTCTCGGGCCGGGGCAGCGCTCATAGGGCTGGGGCCCGTGAGAGTGGGTCACACAGCCAAGCAGTGCTGCTGGGATGTCTGGCCCTTCCTTACCAGCAATGCCCTCCCCCGTCCCGGGCAGGTGAGCTCTACTGGGCTTCTGAGCACCCCAAGTGGCTCACTTATCTGTCCAGGGCTGATGCTGCTGGTGCAGAGGGCTCCGGGTTCATATCATGCAACAGTTCTGTGTGGGAGGTGGGCATTTCCCCCATTTTCCAGATGTGGAAACAGGCTCAGAGAGGTACAGTCACTCACTCAAAGTCACACAGCTACGATGTAGTAGAGGTGGAATTTGAACTTCGGGTTCTCCAAATCCAAAGCCCTTGGTCTGGGATCCACCCGCCTCGGACTGAAGCAGGATGAGTAGGGCCTCCCGTGGAGGGCTGTGCAGTCTCAGTTTCAGGCCTCGTCCTGCCCATGGGGTGAGTGGGCTGGAGTCACATGTGGCCTGGCAAGGCCCTGACCCACCTGGAGGAAAGGACAGCTCTCTCTTTGCATAGAGACTCCCCCAGCTACCCAGGCCATGACCTGCATTGTCTGAGCAGGGGTCATTTTCCACTTCCCATAGCCTGGCTGGCACCGGGGATGGCTGGCACCCAGGATGGCGGACACAAAGAAATAGCGAGAACATAGCAAAGCCCAGTGGACTGCCTGGGAAGGCATCTTGGCTCAGAGGTTCCGAGCTTGTGTGTGGGAGCCCACAGTCCTGAGTTCAGGCCCCAGCCCTGCTTCTTTCACTTTAGTGACTCACGCAGCTTGTGAATTTCTGCAGGCTCTAGTCTGCTTTCTGTCGTCAAGATGAGAATGTCAGTCCTAATAGCGTCCTCCATCTGGGAGGGCGGCCCTTTTCTGTCCACAGTGGGGCCCGCAGGCTGGCGGCGCCAGGCACTCCAGGCGGTCCGTCTACACATGAAACACAGGAGGCTGTGGTGTGGACGGAACGAGGTGATTCAGGCACTGCCGAGCACAAGCAGTATGCCGTAGGCACGCTCTGTCTCCTCGTTCGCGGTGTCGTCGGGAGCCACCGCCGGCCCCGCACTCTGATCTCTTCTCATTATAGCACCTCGTGGTGCGGAGATAAGGTGCCCTAGAAAACAGATCAATACCTAGAAAAGGTTCTGCCTTTGGCCCTGTTCCTGCGGCGAGTGAGATGGTGCCCTCTGACCCTTTACTGCTCCTTGAAGGGCCAGACTTCCATTGCAGACCACGAGCTGTAGACCTGTGCACAGAGCGGAGCCTGGCGTCGTGCGGCCAGCAGAGTTGCAGAATGCAGCCGGGGTCCCGCGGGCCAGCCCCAGAGCCGCCCTTTCTCCCCTGACGGATGGATGCATGGTCCGAAGGAGCCCTGGGCTGGGTGGGCTAAATATGTCTTCTGGGGGAGGAGAGAATGCAGCACTCCCACGGGCAAGGGTGCTGGGCAGCCCAAGAGGGACCACGAGTAAAGATGTGTTTGCACTGGGCCTTCATCGGCCTTACCCTCGGCACCCCCCACTTAAGTCGCCTTCCTTAGGAGAACTTTCCGAAGATGTGTCCATGAAGTCCTCCCGAGATTCCATTTAAAAGTGTGCATGTGTATTTTGGGTGTGCGTGTTATACATTTATTGCTCTCGGAGCAGAAGTAAAACCACAGCGCTGTTAGAGAGAGATCTCATCTCCGTGCACTGAGGTTCTGAGCCCCTTGCTGGCAACCCCCAGGGGCTGACGGGGGCCATGGATGGCAAAGATGAGGAGGAGCAAGCTCTCTGAAACCCGCCGCCCTTGAACTCCGGCGTACGCAGGCAGCGAGGGCATCTGTCCCAGGAGCGTGGTTCCTGGGTGTGGCGGTAGTGGGTTGGGCTGCTCTGTGGTTTGAACAAGCAAAGCCGGGTGATGCTGATGCTGGTGGCCCTGAAGATCACGCTTTGAGGAACTGGGCACTGGGGAATGTCTCAGCAAGTCAGGCCACGTAATAGGTGCTCGATGAATATTTGATGACGGAGGCATATTATGTAGGCATGAATAAAACATGCGAGAGCTAATGGATGGATATACGCAGAAGGAGTTGACAAAGGACAGAACGCTGAAGGAGAGCGTCTGAGAAGCAGGGAGTGGGGTGTGCTGGGGTGTGTGGACACAGGTCGAGGTACGAGGACAGCAGGGCTGGGGCCTCCAGAGTGGGTTAAATGAAGAGCGGGGCTCTGGTGTGCCCGGTGAAGTCCTGAATGTTCCAGGAGGGAGCTCAGGACATTCTCGTTGAGGACAGGCTCAGTTCAGGGAGTGAGGCAGGAAGGGGACGGTTACCACGGAATCTATAGAAAGTCTGTACTGGGACCAACATCAGGGCAGTACCGTGAACTTTAACCCACAGTCGGGGTCCCATCTGGGTGTGGAGAGGTGGCCTGGACTCTATGGTCGACCTTCCAAAGGGAAGTTTATCCTTTTGGGTGCCACTGGGCTTACTCAGAGGAGAGGAGCCTTTCTGCCCAGCCTTTACTGTGTAAACTCCTACACATCCTTCAACACCCACTGAAGTGTGCTGCTTCCAGAAAAGCTTTGCCATTTTAGTGCGGATCACGGCAGCCCAACTCGGGGAGCTGTGGGAAGGCGACCGGGGAAGGGACTGGGAGCCCGGGGTCCCTTCATCTCCATTTCTGTCTGCCATTCTGCCTCCTCGTAATGCGGCTCCACACGGAAAAGAAGGAGACTCTGCTCTTTCTTACCGTTGTCTCCAGGTTCCCAAGAAAAGCACCCCATCTGGCTGGGCTTAAGGTACGTGCTGACCTCTGGACCAGTCGTCGTGGCTACCAGCCTTAGTTCTAGCCATACGTGCGCAGCTGCCTATGGTAACCATGGTGACCCCACCACCGGTCGCCAGTCAGGTCAGGGACATCTGTGGGGAAAATCAAGAGCTTTCACAAGGGGAGGGAGTGATAGTGACCGTAGCTGCGGCCTGTGCCCCACGCCCAGGACGAGCTCACTTGCCTCCTGGCCTCTGATTCGTGCTCTCAGCGGGAAGGTGGCTTTTGGCACACGTGTCTCTGCCGTGGTGTTTCTCTCTCTTGGAGGCTGTGAGCTCCGACAGGACGTGCTGGCCTCGCCCGTCTTTGCCCAGCCCTCTGTTGGGGCTGGAGTGCAGTGAGTGGGTCCGGATGTCCCATTCGCCCCCTCGTCTGGGTTGTAGGACGGGGTCCAGAGCATGTCCCTTTCCGGACACTCTCCAGTGAGCAGGAGGCTCTGGAAGGGCCACCAGAGAGGCGGAGAAATAGTTGGTCCTTTGAGGCTAAAATCGGGTGGTGGGAGACGTGGGGCACCGTTGACTGTCATTTGTTTAGACAAGCGAGGCTTCTGCCGCTCTGTCTCGGGCACTCTGGGGGAGACAAAGGCGCTTCTGATGGGAGGCTGCCCTCTCCCCAAGAAGGAGGGCGCGCCGGGACAGCTGGGTGCGCTTGCTTCCAGATGAAATTATGTGCTTGGGGTTTGAGTGGACTTAGGCCTCATTCATGCATGTCTGTTTGCTCAGCCTGCCAGGCCCCCGGCCCCCGTACCTGGTCTCCCAGCCTCCTGGGGACAGACCGGGGCCTTGCTGTTCTTCCAGGGAGTGAAGGAACATTACCCTCCCCTGTGCTGTCTTTCCCTAGTAGCTACCGCTCAGGGCGCCCACCCCTCTGAGGCCGGGAGGAAGCAGCTGGAGCCACTCAGAGCTAGGTTTGAGTCCCCGCTCTGCTGCCCTTGAACTGTGTGACCCTGGGCATGTTACTTGACCTCTCTGTTTCCTCATCTATACGGTGAGGCTCATATTGCTTGCCTACCAGGTCTTGGCAAGGCTCTGATGCATTCATTCCAGCTTCTCCTAGGATCCAGCAATCCTGCTGTCAGTTCTCTTCCCAAGAGAACTGAGTGCTCTGTCCATGACAAGATACGAACAAGAATGTTCAGAGCAGCCTTAGTAATTAGCCTAAAATTGGGAATAACCCAAATGTCCATCAGTACTAGAATGAATATACAAACTGTAGCATGATCACATGACGGAATACTATACAGCAGTGAACAAGGACAAATACAGACTTGTGTTGAGCAAAATAAGCCAGTCGCAGATGAGTACATACTGCGTGATTCCATTTATATGAAGGTCAAGGGCAGATAAAACTGGCCTGTCATGGGGCACCTGGGTGTCTCAGTCATTAAGCCTCTGCCTTTGGCTCAGATCATGATCCCAGGGTCCTGGGATTGAGCCCTGCATCGGGCTCCCTGCTCAGCAGGGAACCTGCTTCTCCCTCTCCCACTCCCCCTGCTTGTGTTCTGTCTCTCACTCTGTCTTTGTCAAATAAATAAATAAAAATCTTAAAAAACAAACAAAAAACCAAAACTGGCCTGCTGTGATAGAGCTTGCAAGAATGGTGACTTCTAGGGGATACTGACCAGGAAGGGGCACCAGGGAGCCTTCTGGGTGTGGGATGATGGTCCCATGAATGTGTTCCTACCTGAGTGTCTGTCAGGTTTATGCCGCCATCAGTGCACGGGACTGGATGGAGGTGACATCTTGGACGCCCCGCCCCCCACCCTCCAGAGGGAAGGATCCCGCAGCCATATCCTGTCTGTCAGTGCTCACTGGGAGGAACGCCAAGGTGCACTCGCAGATCTCTGCTGCCCCATGCGAGAACCCGCCCGAGGAGCCACAGAGGCCATGGTGCTCTCATGGCACCTTGTTGTCCTCCAAGCGTGTCGTGCCTGGCCTGGGGGCACGGATGCCACAGGCCAGGACCCACTTTGTCCTTGCGTGTGGCATCCACAGCAGGCATATTTGGGCCTCAAGAAAACTGTGGTCCTGGGAGCATTCACTTACCTTAAGTCCTAGCCCTGTGGTTGGAAGAGGGACAGACTGGCTTGCCCTGGAGAGCCCTTCCCTGCTCCTCTGTGGGCCTCAGTTTCCACTGCGGGAAGTGTGAGGCAGCCGGAGGGACGTGTGCAGATCACCTAGGAAACAGCCTGTGTGACGTGCAGCCCCCGTGCCCAGCCCACCCCTCGCCCCCGTGCCCCTTCTCCGCACACCCATCATGTCAGAGTGTGTTTGCTTCATGGACTTGTGGCGCCCCTGCCAGCTCCCCAAAGGCAGGGCGTTGGGTCTCTTGTTCACTGCTGTATCCGCAGCCCTTGGCGCGTAGTCGGCACTGAATAAATAGTTGTCAGCCTTGTGCTGACTCGGGAGTGGCTGTTAGAAGGTCCCCCTCGTATGTTCGCGCCCGAGGCTTTCTCTGGGGTGGAATCAAGGCCAGAAAACTCGAGTGTCCTCGCCCAGGGATGATGCCGGAGCTGTCCGCTGAGTGGTTCAGTGTCTGCTTCATGTTAAGGCTGGAAGTCACCGAAAGAGGAAATGCCCATTTTGCAGATGTAGAAATGGAGGCCCAGAGACGTGCCAGGGACTTCCCTTCCAGGGCAGCTTTGATGGTGAAGGAGTGTGAGGGAGACTCTGTGCTTGCCCTTGGCATTGACCATGGACCGTGGCACAATCCGTTTCCCTCTGACTTCTAGCTAGTTCTCCCCAGCGCTCTGGCCACATGCCAGCCCTCTGCCCCCGGAACTGGGGACGTTAGGAGGGAGCTGTGTCCCCGTCCTCAGGTGAGGGGCTGCTCGGTGAAAACCGTGCGGTCTGTGGGCCGCGTGTCTCCCGTCTCAGCTTGGCTGGGGCCCAAGGTGAGGGCACCATGCCTTGGGAGTGAGTCACTCTCTATCCGTGCCAGGCAGGAGCTCCAGGGGACAGGGGAGTGACCCCACAGAGTGCAGGCCCAGTGGGAGGAGGCCCAGGCACGGCCCCCGGCTTGTGAGGCAAGAAGGGAGGAGAGTGGAAACTTTGACATTAGTGGGGATCAACCTCACAGACCCACCAGAGCCCTGGACCTTGGCTCTTTCTGTTCGAGAAACCACAAAGGAAAGGAGAACTGGATTTGGCTACATAAAAAAAGTGACCCTTGAGTGTGGAAAAACAGACCGATCAGCCTTCCCTTAAACGGATCCGAAAGGCAAGTGACGAGCCAGGAAAAGGCAGGGCAGCATATCTGACAAAGAGTTAAATCACCTTAATACGTAAAAGGTGCGCATGAATCAGTGAGAAAATGCCTGCCTGGGGGAGGGGGGATGTGCAAAGCATAAAAGGAGAAGTGCAGCGAGTAGCCAGTAACTCAGAGAAAATATCAGCCTCTCAGCGAACAGAGAGACGTGCGCTAAAAAGAAACTATGATGCAATTTCTCGCCTGGAAAGCTGGCAAAGATTTAAATATGAGAATGCATTTTCCAAGGAACAGGGGTGCCCGCAGCACTTCTGTGGGCCTCTCCCTCGTGGGTCTGTAACCCTCCCCCACCCCCTGAATTGGTTGCTCTTCGGATGACCTTGTCCTGTTACCTCGTGTCCACAGAGAAGGTTAGTAGCTGCCGCTCATGAGCGCCTACTGTGTACCAGGCTTCCTGGTCATGTCCTCACGGCCTGGACAGCCTGCCTGTGTGGGATGGCTTGGTGCTCCATTCTGCAGGTCAGAAAGCCGAGGCTCAGAATGGTGGAGGGACTCCGGTGCCGTCTCCTGTTGGCTGGTGGGACCCAAAGGTGAATCCAGAGATAACGAGCCCCTGATGACGCGCTCTCCTTTCTGCTTCCCTTCTGACCACCATTTGGGCCCTGGCTGTCTTGGAGCGCGGAGAGGACGTTGACTGGGGCCCAGACGGTCCCCACATCTCTGGTCTTCACTTGGACTTTCCAGAAGCCGTGGTCTGCGGGAGCCGATTAGACCGGATCTGTCCTGCCCAGGAGGCCGGTGGTTACAGAGGTGCCTCCCTGTTGGCCCGGGTGCCGCCCCGTGCTTTTGCTTCTTGGCACAAACGATCCCGTAAGGACCTGAGCCCTCCGTGTGAAAGTGTGGGTCCCTCCTGAGACACAAACATGCACACCCATGGTGCACGCGCTCAGGGAGCGCAGTGTGGCCTGGAGAACGTGCACGAGGACTCGGCCGGCCTGGGTTCGAGCCAGTGGTGTGCTGCTGCTTCCTGGGGACTGCTGAGTTTTCGGGGAGGGGGTAGCCTTCATCTGTAGAGCATCCACCAAGTCCCACGGTTAAATACGTCCACTGCGGCCGGAGCAAGACCGCTGCGTGCACAGCAGGAACCAGGAAGAGTCCCATCCGTCACACGCTGCCACCGCGTCCCGCTGGCTGAGACTCGGTCTCCCGGCCCGTGGGTGTGATAACCTGCCTGACGGGGTTGCTGGGAGGACCGTGACTCCGTGTCCTGCTTGGAGAGGCACCTGCGCGTAGTCGGTGCTCTCCACGTGTGTGTTACCACGTGCGCACAGCTGTTCATTCACTCGGTCCCTCGGTCCGTCACCATTTCCTTCCTGAGGACCTCCTGTGCTCCAGGCCTGCGCTGGAATCTTCCTTTGCCCCCACCTGCCTTGGAGAGTCCCTGGCGGGGAGCCCGAGCAGGTGCACTCGGCCCCACCCTCGTTTGCTGTGATTTGAGCCGAGGGCAGCCATGTTTTTCCTCCTTGTCGGGAGCCTCTGCTTGTGTGGCCGCCAGACTTTGAGGCTGATGAGGGTCGAGAGGGCCCAGGCTCAGCCCCCCAGGTGTGCAACCGGCTGCATGTGTCCTGCGTGTGCCTTGCACCCCATGTCGTCAGTGCAGAGGACGTGACTGGCCCTTCAGGGGTGACTGTCATTGGGGCAGGTGCGCTGGGAGCCTGGGCATGAACCCGCCTCTGCCGGCTTCTGGTGACACCTTGTTCTGAGCCTCAGCATTCTCATCTGTAAGACACTCTTTACTGAAGGGTGGGAGGTTGGTTTTGAGGTGGCCGAGGCTGAAAGGACCTTCCCCGTGGTGTGTTTTCGGTGAGTGAAGCACATTGTTGCATCAGGCCTGGGCTGGCTGGGCAACAGCCCCTACCCCCGAGGGCAGGGGACTTCGAGAGTCTCCAGGTCCAGCTCTGTCTTCCTTTAGGCTCCAGCAGGGCCTGGGGGAGTGGTGGGGGGGGGATGGGGAAGGCTGAGGGAAAGGGCTTTCCATGGTGAAAACACCTGTTTTAAGAAGACATCCGCTCTCTGTTTCCGGAGGCCCCTGCTTCCCAGCTTCCCAGTCCCCTTGCCAGGCCACATCCAGGTCATGCCCCCCCGCCGCAGCCCCCATGGCCACAGTAATCAGGACCATATTTCCTGAGCCCTGCCGGGTGCCAGGCCCTTCAGAGGTATGGCTTCCAGTCCCTGCGACCCCCCTGCAGCATGGTCCTATAATTCTGTCCGGGGGGTGCGAAGCTGAGGTCAGAGGCTGATGTCATCCACCTGCTCACAGGACTTGGTCGAACTCAGCTGGGCAGCCTGATTTGCCTCCCTCCAGAGGCTGAGCTCTCCGCCCCCCACCAGGTAACAGCCTTGGAGCCATTTGGTTTGGTAGACAGGGAGGAATAGTATTAGCCTCTTATAATGACTTCCTTCCAAGGAGCACAGTATGGACAAGGGAAATTTTGAAAGGAATAACCTGACCGTGGAGAAACCTGCTCGACATCTCTTGGCCTGAGGGTCACGGTCATCAGCAGCAGTGACAGGTCATACCGAAGGCAGGCACCCTGGCTATGATGTAAGGAGAAGGGCACCAAACTTCTGGGGCCTTCTCAAACCCACAGGCCCCATCTAGTCCTGAGAAAATCATCAGTCCAATTCCCGTTCAGGGACATTCCGAGAATCACTTGACCAGCACTGCTCAAAACTGCCCAGGCGGTTGAGAACAAGAAGTCTAAGAAACTGTTGCAGCCCAGAGGAGCCGGAGGCAACAGGAGGACTCAGTGTAGCGGGGTGTCCTGGATGGGATCCTGCGACCAAACAGGAACGTGCAGTAAAAACCGTGGAAATCAGAAGAAAGCGTGCACTTAGGTTACAGTAATGCCCGGGTATTATTTCCTTAGTTGTTACCAGACCCACTGCACTAGCATTAAAAAGGAGAAGCGGCATTTCACGCACGCGTGAGCTCTCTGTGCGCTCTTTCCCATTTTTCCGTATTTCCTGAAATGTAAAAAATTTAGGAAAGAAAAAAAAAGGGCATTCTAGGGAGGCGTGGGCTCGCGTGGCTCCCTTCCTGGTGACCCACAGGGCGGAACTTAGTGGGCTCCCGGTGTGGCTGGTGTGCGCCCCCTTCCTTGCCTTGGTTGGTCATGCCCTGGCCTGACGGGTGAGTGTGCCCAGCGGCCCTGCCTCCCAAGTCAGGAGCCTCTCCCTTGATGTCCAGGAAGAACCCCAGCCTCCTCTCCCACTAGCAGACCTGCACGTACATGCCCTCCCCGCCCCAGGTTCTCTCCCCTGCCCTGGCCCCCTCTGCCTTCATTTTGCAGGAGGGAGGGTAATGGGAAGATGTCCATCATTAGACCGTTGGTGGACTCGCTCACCAGGAAGTCCTTGGCCCCGACCCTGGACGGCAGCCCAGGACACTTTGATGTAGTGTTCTGGCTGGTCCCTGGGCCAGTTCCCCTCCTTCTTTGCCCGGGGCTTTTTTGCATGTTCTTCTCAAGGCTTCGGAGACCTTGAGCTCACCCTCTGAAGCGGCCGTCTCTCTTTCCTGGATCTCCAGTATGGTGAACTCTGGCAACCACCTCAGACTCAATTTCCCTTTCTGTCCATCAAATCAGCCTCCTCCTGGGCTGCGGGGTACCCCCTGCAGCCGCTCAGAGCTGCACACAGCCCCTGTTAGCACTCTCTGTGGGCAGGAGAACCCTGGGGAGGAGCCCTCCCATTCATTCAAAGGCTAGATCGCAGCAGGGGGGGTTCCCGTGTTGGAAAGAGCCCCCTTTCTCCCTTGCAAATTTCATGGGGTGTGGTGGGGGTGGGGAATGTTAGTTAAGTGAGTTCTTTTGAGTTCTCTCTCAGATTTATTCAGAGTTGTTTCTTGCTCTTCTTGGCCTTTCATAGTGACACCAAAGAGTAGGCAGGAGCTAGTGTTCTTTGAGCATTTACTCTGTGCACACACTTTTATTTCTTTGTTCTCCCCACGACAGCCCTAGGAAGGAGTCTTCCTGCCCTTCTCTCCAGCCGAGCTGCTGAGGCGCCCGGAGCATGTGCTCAGGGCAACTGCTCCCAGTCATGGAGCTGGGCTCTCAGACTCGACTCAGTCTGATTTCACATCCAGGCCCCTTTCTTCGTGGCCTCGGCTTGCCTGGTGACCAGCGGCCCCCACAGTCAGAGGGGCCCAAGGTCCTCAGGGATGGTTGTGAAATCGACCTGATGCTTCTCATGGAAAGTGACATAGTCAAGGTCAGTGACCAGCTCGGACTTCCCTGTTCTAGGACCAGAAGGCCCTCTTTCTGGGAAACCCCTCGGTCCCAGGCCAACCAGCATTTTGGTCACCCTGCCCCTGTGCAAGTTTTGTGTTCCGTAGCCACTATAATCTGATGGCGGAGGTACAAAGTATTTCTGTCATTACAGAAAGGTCAGCTGGATGGCGCTGGTCTAGAGGGTTGGCACGGCCGGGGCTGCCCAGCCGAGACTTGTCTCACTTCCCCGTGCTTAGCACCCTGCTGGAGTCTGTGGGATCTGCCTTCATCTCTGGGTCTCCTTGTAACCCCGCAGCCCCTTTGTCCAGACTGCCAGCCGCCCCCCGGAACCCCTCCCCACACTGTCCTGCTTGGCCCATCCCAGGCTGCCCGTCGCCTGACCTGGACACCCTTCCCAGTGCGGGGAGTCCTGCTGGCCAGCGAGCAGGAGGACGTGGAGGGCGTGCTGGGTTTGCGACCTGACATTGTTGGCTCAGCTGGACTGGGGCAGGCCCTGTCCTGGGCTCTTGGTGTCTCTCCGCTCACTCCATCAGGAAAAGGTGATGGTTTGGCGAATCCTGGGAAGCTGCTGGAGGCTTTTCCACTGGACAGACTGGGAAACTGTCAGTCACTAAGAAACTGGTGGTGGGGAGATAGGGGAGAGAGTGGGAGGTCCTGTGAGAAAGAGGCTTTGAGTTTGACCTGGAATAATCCTTCAGCTTTGCTCATTTTCTCACCCTTCTGTGATCGGGTTTGATGTGCCCGACGCTGTGCTCAGTGCTAGGGATGCCTGGGTGTGCTCTGGGGCTGCGGCACTGTCCCCGCTCTCGGGTTCACAGACACTGGGGAGGGGCAGACACGCGGGTGAGAAGTCACGTTTCAGCTCAGGTGGTGCTTAGACCTCTACAGCTGAGTATGAGCAATGGACCCAGTGTGAGGCCCTGTGGGCAAGGACTGTGTTGGCTCCTGGGGGACCCCAGGGCTCGGTGCACAGTAGGTGCTCGTTCAGCGGTTGCTGGAGAAACGTTTGTAGGGTGTTGTCACCATCCGCTGAGGTCTTTCTCGTCTCTGTCTCATTTTGTCCACTGAGACAGGATACTTTTTGCTCCCATTTGATAGAGTTCAAAGAGGCCCGCCCTCTAATGCAACGTACCCAAGGAGAGTTGCCTTCGAAGATAACTAAGATGAACTGAGCCAAACGCTTTACCTTGATTATCTTTTCAGTCTGTGGAACAAGCATGTGGGGGACAGAGGAGGAAACTGAGGCACAGAAAGAGCCGGGCAGTTAAGCCCACGTGGTGTTGTGCAGCCATGGGACGAGGATGCCCGAGCCTCCTCTCGAGCTTTCCCGGGCTCACAGTATTCCTGAGATGCTGACTTGGACTGAGTCGACCCTGGCACCGACTCCCTAGTCCTTGCCCTCCGCGCCATCTGCAGAGACGGCTCCAAAGCTGTCGCAGGTCTCGCTCTTCCAGTAGGCTTGAGGCAGCAGTAATGTGGGGCTACAGGGAATAGAAAACTTTTCCCTGAGTTAAGCCAGTGGGTCTCCTGAGTGATAACCTGGGCCCCAGGAAGGAAGGTCCCACGCGGAGGCTGACTTCATCCATGAATGCAGAATAAACACCACGACACGCGGCCCCGGAGGCTGCTGCCAGGGCCCGGGGACGTGCCCGCCCCGCTCCCCTCCCTTACTCCTCCGGTGCCCCCAGGGAGCCCGACAGCGCTGCAGTCCCAGCCAGAGTGCTTGGAGCTGTGTGGAGCGCTTAGGAGTTCTGAGTTCCAGTGCTGCCTCTGGCCCCTCTTAGCCGTGGGAGCTGTGCGTGTGCGGGGAGGGGTCTGTGCCAGTCTCTCGAGGAGGGACTTGTTTCTGGCGGAGGGTCTGGCTCAAGGTCTGAACATTTTGATCCCATAACGAACACCCGAATAAATTTTGCAGGCTGGATAACCCCTAAAATACTTTGAAATAAGAATAAATTCTTCTAGAGGTGTATTTTGTGCCTGGTGCTGTTCTAAGTCCTTGCTGTCTATTATCTCGCCTAGTCCCTGTGACAACCCTAGGTTGGGTGCTACCATCTTTCATCAGCTCTGAGACCCCGCTGCGTGTAAGTTACCCCGTTCTCTTATGTAACTTGGAGGGAGAAAAGAATGCCACCAGAGCCTTGCTACCCAGTCAACTTTAAGGGAGGTTCAGCTGTGTATCTTTGAGCTGATGAACTACAGTATTCCCATGTCCCTTCTAGATGAGGAAGTCAAGGCACAGAGAGGCACAGCTCAGCACACAGCTAGTGAGCCGCAGAGCCAGGACTCGAACACTCGCGGCCTGTTAGCAGAGCCTGGGGTCATGACCACTGCGCTGCGCTGGGCAGTTACGGGAACCAGCGTGGAGCAGGGGGTCGGAGCACAGGAGCTGGCGTTACGTGTTTCTGTGGGTCCCACTCCCGCGACTTAACGAACTGCGTGGCTTTGAGATGTCCCAGTGCCTCCCATCCCCGCCACCGTCACCACCATCACGACCAGTGCCGTCATCGTCGTCACCAGCATCACCACCACCAGTTCATTCAAAGAGGAAGATGCTGCACGCGGTGTCCCCCCCGCTCTCCCCAGGGACTAAGGCGCACTAGATGCAGCCTCTCCCCGAGTCAGTGAGCTCCCAGGCCTGAGTCCCGTGAGTCCTGGGGCTTTCCCAGCGTTCACCTTCACATTGTCACGCGATGTGCAGGTCATGCCTGCCTTCAGGAAGGAAAGGCAGGGGAATATTTTAAGTGCTCTCAACCCCTATCCTGGGAATAACAGGCCACAACATTTGATTTGGAAAATGAGAGCGTTTGGGAGTTGGTGCATGTGAGGAGGGAATAGGAGAAACCACTTGATGAGTTCTTTCTGGAGCACCCAGCTGGAATGCAGTGTGAGTCCTTTGATCCAACCTGGCCACAGGCCCAGGGGAGAGTGGGAAATCCCAAGAGGGCACTGAGATGAGCTATCAGCCTCTGTTTCCTCATCTGTGAAATGGGCACCGTAACACTGTAACACCGCATCCATTACAGTTCTCATGCCTTTTCTCTTCCCTCACCACACTTCTCTTTCGTATGTCACTTTTGGAAATAAATTGTGATTTTTCTTATTTCTGAAAACTTTTCCCTGCGTGGTGAGCTTAGATGATTGTTATAAGGGCTGCTTCTGAGAGGACGATGTTAGAGGCGCAATGGATCCTGAGCGTGAACTGCCAGGTCAGGTCCTCACCTGTGAAGGGAGAGGCGAGCATCAGGAGCTGGCACTGGCGGGGAGACCAGCACCCCATAATCCAGGGCCTGCAATGCCACCCAAAGGGATTTGGAGGTTTTCTAAGAGCTAAGGCAGTGCCACCAGTTTCTTAAGAAAGGCAGTGGTCTTTTCGTGCGGTCAAGAAGGACTTCTTTCCGAATAAATGAACTGCCACCCTCATCTCCAACCCCTTCCTTCCTGGTGGTGCCAGAAGTATCTTAACCAAGTATTTCCTAAAATGAATTTTCTTATATACGATAACAGGGATGCGAGCAAAAAGTAAAAATCGTTACCATCACCACCACGGCACAACAAACACCACCAAAGATTCTGTGATATAGAAGCAGTATAGGCAGGTTTCATGGCTGCAGGACTTCTCAGTGCCTTTAATATGTCATTGCAAATTGTAAACCTCAGTGAGGGGAGTAACAATTTTCTAAATGTATTTGTCTATGGGACCTCTCCCTTCCTCTCTCCCTTCTTCCCTCCCTTCCTTTGTCTTTCATTCAAAAAATGATCTTCTCTTGGAACCCACATTATAGCTGTCCTTGTGAATTTCCCCATCCCTTCCCCTGGTCCCTTCAGCCCAGAAAGTATGAAATCTTCATGGACGGGCTGATGTGCAGGATATTTTTCCTGAGCATCTGGGTAAGGACGCCTTGGGCTTTTCCACGTGGAAGACATCCCAGAAGGCTGTGTGCTGGCATGCTTGATGGCCCTCTATGGGGGCTGAGACCTGGAAGCAGCAACACCTGCTCCCTGCCTGTACTGGCTACAGGGACATGCCATTGCAGATAAGCCAGACCTCTTTCCACGCTGGTCCTCAGGGAAGGGCGATGACAGAGGTGAGCCCAAGCCCAAGCTGCCGCCCTGGAGCCCTCCACTGCCTGCGAGGTCCCATATCACTTGTCACTTGGCATCAGCTGACCTCTCCAGCAGCGTCCTTCTCTCTTCTCCATGCTGGGTGATGGGATGGGGGAAAGGAGCATTTGGCCAAGGGTCGGGAGACGGGTGTTCCAGATTTTCGCTTGGGCCACCCACAAGTCTAGTACCTTCTCCTCACTCAGGACAACCCTTCAGTCTTTAGAAGGCAGCTTCTGCCTTGAAAGTAATTCTTCCCCTTAGAGAAAATGGTTCACCTTGAGCCTCCTTCCTAAAGCAATCAGCAGAAACCTGCTGGGCCTGTTTTTTGGGTATCTCACTGGGACAATGGGAGGAGACACAGGCTTGGAGAAATGATTCCCAAACCAGAGCAGAATGGGAGAGTCCTGGGCCCTCCCGACCACCCCGTCCCCCTGAGGGGCACCTGCTTTATGTTTTGCCTGTCGGGACTCTGGACAAAGATTTCATTTGAAGAAAGCTTCTGCTGCTTAAAAAAAGAAAAAAAAAAAAAAGAAGAAATGATAGAACAGGCTTGCAAAGTACTAACCTAGGATAGATGGGTCCCCAGTTGGCTTTCTAAGGAAGAGATGTTTCAGGTAGAGCTCAACCAGTCAGGACCTTCGGGTTCATAAGAGTTCCTGCTCCTCTTAGGACCCTTGTAGGCAAGGAGGGGAGGGTCTGGAGCTGCCTCCTCGCCTGCCTTTGGAGGCACCTGCTTTACCAGCTGCCATACCCCTCCCTCCTCCTCCCACCTCTCCCTACGCCCTCGCCATCATGAACTGTGAGGGCATGGCTATGACCGGACCCATTTCTTGGACAGACAGGAGCCTGGGACGGTTTCCTGGCACCAGAGCCTTGGGACACGGTGAGCCTTGTACTGGGCATTGAGCTAAGGCTTTAGAAATTCAGATAAAATCCACTTTACATGAAATTAATCACTCTGAAGTGAATACTGTTGCACAACCATCTCTTCTGTCTGATTCCAGAACATGTCCACCCCTCCAGCAGGAAACTCTGTGCCCACGAGAAGTCACGCTCGCTTGCCCCTGCTCCCCTCCTCCAGCCCCTGGCAACCATCGATCTGGGTTTCGTCCTACAGTTTTACCTGTTCTGGAAGCTTCAAGTAAATGGGCTCCAACCATACGTGGTCTACTCTGACTGGCTTCTTTCACGTAGCATGAGGATCTCAAGGTTCATCCCTGTTGTAGCTTGTGTCAGTCTGTCGTTCTTTTTCTGGCTGGCTGATACTCTGCTGTGTGGATGGAGGGTGTTCGGTGTGGCCACTCACCTGCTGATGGGACATTTGGCTCGTGTCCACCTCGTAGTTATTGCAAACGATACCACTGCGAATGCCCATGTTTGTTTGAGTCCCCGCTTTCGATTCTTCGGGCTGTATACCTAGAAGGGAGTTGCTGAGGTTAGCATTTTTAGGAACGGTGACTTCTTTAATCCTCCCAGAGCACCCAGAAGTAGATACAGATGGGAAGACTGAGGCATGGTGTTGGAACCTCCTGCCTCACATCAAACACTTCCAGGCAGCAGAGCTGGGATTTGAACCCAAGGAGTCTGATCCACGGTGGCCCCGGGAATCTTTCCCTGGAATGTTCATCTGCTACCACGCCAGTTCAGTCCCCATTCCTCCGAGCCAGACAAGACCTAGGCATTGTTTTTAAAAATCACTTAGATGGAGCTTGAGAAGGGCAGGTGAGCTTGGAGGCGTGAGGACCAGGAAGGGCCCCTCTCGAATCAGAGGCCTGCCTAAAAAGGTGGCGCATGGCCTTTGGTGACTCCAGTGTTCAGCAGGAGTGTTTTCTCAGTGGCCAGAAACTCCGCTGAGTTACAGCCTGCAGAAGGAGGGGGAAATGGTGGAAAGGAAAGATGGGAGATGCGCAGCCGCCAGGGCCGTTCCCGTGGGTCGCCAGCTAGCAGCTCGCCGCTGTTCGGGAGCTCCTGACGGTGGCAGTGTGCAGTAACAGATGCTCCAAACGACGAGCTTGTCATCACGAAAAGGGCAAAGGGTATTCCGCGTGGTCTGTTAAAGCGAAGAAAGAGGAGACATTTCTATCTAAAAATCATTAAAAATTTTTCTAAAGGGCCTTGGCACTCAGAGGGTAAGCTCTGGCTGGCGTTGCCTCTGACCTTGGCCGCCTGACGGGACAGTGAAAGGGGGAATTGTTCCCGGGGCTACGAATGGGATCCTGCCAATATCTGGGCTGCCTGGCCCCTTTGTCCCCCTACTGATGGCAGGCAGCGTTGCGAAGGTCCCAGGCCCCATGTCTGTGTGAACGTGTGCCACCCCCCCACCCCCACCCCGGTCATGAGTCCTGCGCCTGGGGCCAGGGCTGTGGGCCCCTCATACTGCTGTGTCCCAAACAGCAGCCAAGAAAGCTCTGTTCTTTGACCCTGACTGCCATCGGCCACCCGTCTCTGCTCGCTATTTGTTGTGCAACTGTCCTGGGCTAAATCTGAATTCTTTCTCAGTCAGTGCCCAGTTTTGCTTTGTAAAAATACATCACTGGGAATATTCGTCCCTGGGCGGAGAAGCCCGCCAGCACTCAATGGAGGTGGCTGGGAGAGCTTCCTACGGTCAGGTCAAGGATGCAGAGGGAGCGGTGAATCTCTCCTCTCCCTGTCCTTTCACACTGGGGCTTTAACTGGCGAGACTTTCCTTTGGACACACGCTTCCCTGTCCCCTCTGTGTAGGTGCCCCAGGCTCACCCTGTCCGTACGGGTTCTGGGAAAGAGTTTCTGATCAGGTTTTTTTTTTTTTTTTCTTTTTTAGTGACTTAAAAACAGCAAACATTTATTATCTCACACCATTTTGAAGGCCAGGAAGCAGCTTAGCTTCCCGCTGGAAGCCCCCGGGTTCTGGGGCCAGCGGGCCTGGATTTCCCTCTCCAGGCAGAGCAGGGCCATCCCGAGTCACTGGGCGGAGGAGCTAGATGAGCGGGCTGTGTCTCAGGAAGAAAGCCCAGGCCATGTTTGGAAGACAGTAAGGCTGGAAGCAGGAGATCCAGATAGGAAGACTTTGCCGTATTCCAGAAGAGAAACGAGAGGAGACAGAACCGGAACAGAGAATTCGGAAAAGCGTGGGTCGATGGAAGGGGAAGGAGCCTGTGTCTGTTCAAATTCACTGTCAGTGAATGTTTGTTGAGTGAGTGCGTGATCCAGTGACGGACGAACAGCATTCTCACACTCGGATTCCATGGCTCCCTCGCGCTAGCTTCTGTGAGCCGTCACGTCATTCACACATGCTCCTGTCTCTCCCGAAGGGCTTTGGGGTTCGCTTGGGTCTCTCTGGATGGCATCACCCCACACCTGGCCTCCCACTTTCAGGACCCAACTCCTTCAGGCTTGCAGAGACGGGATTTTGGAACCTCTTGAGGAGACGGCATGCCGAGATGGACTGCTGTTGGATAACGCACATTTAGCAGTGCCTTTCGCGGACGTAGCAGAAATCGCACAGTGGCCTATGTCCCTGAGAGAGACGCCGAGGAGGAGGGGAGGGCGGTTGTTCCCTTGTTCACGGGACGGCTCACTGTGACTCTTGTGATAGCAGCCGTGGTAACAGAAAGACACGGTTGTTCAGGCTTACCTAGGTGCAGAGACAGGCAGCAACCGTCGTCCTTGCTGGTGGTCCACTGAGACACCCCTTACACCGTAAATGACCCAGTGTCTCGTGTATTAGGGGGAATCGAATCCCTGTGAGCCCCCACATTCCTCAGTTCTCCGGTGGAGTCCAGGCGTTACAACCTGGTGTTCAAGGCTGCCCATAATCGGGATCTAACCAGGTTTTCTGACTCATCTCCGTCAACCTCTGTCTCTCCACCTGATAAACTCCTATTCACCCTTCAAAACCCAACTCATACATCACAGAACTTTCCGAAGTCTTCTTGAATGACCCCATAGCTAAGTTAGTCCACCTCTAACTGGGCTCCTGTGGGCCTCAGCATCTGTAGATATCATACACACAGAATTCTAATCATCTCTAGGCATGTCTGATTCCCCCACTCAACTAAGAGGTCCTTAAGGGAAGGGATTTTGGACTTTGTTTTTTCTTGGAGCAAATGCTTGCCAAGTGAATGAGGAGAGGTGTGTGTGTGTGTGTGTGTGTGTGTGTGCGCGCGCGTGTGTGTGTGTGTGCATCTGTAACGCTGGGTAGAGAGGGAAGGGGGCTAGAGAACTCGAGAGGAGAGATAGTTGGATTCAAATCTGTGGGTTTCCAGAGTTCTAGGGGTTCACAGAGATCTGCTGAGGCCTATAAGCTATTTTCCTAATTTTGAAAAGTGTAAAAAACAGGCAGCACGAGATAAAATCTGTGGGGTTGGTTGTTCAATTTTGTTTTCCAATGCAATGTATTCAGTTCGATTTGGCAATACCAGTTACATGGCATTGGTCCGGAACGCTGGTGGACAGGAATCCAGGCTTTTTTGTTTGTGAAAAGGGGGACATTTTCCATGAGCAGGGGTCCTGTGGAATGCACCCGATGATGGGAGCAGCTCTTTACAACTGGCACTCATTGCTATCTGCCTGTTCTTACATTGTATCCGATGTTAAATATTTTCGCTCTCACTTCTCATTATGTCATAAGTAGATTGTTTTCCGGTCCTGGGCAGGATTTTAAAAGGTAGAATGCCTGCGGGTAGGATCGGTGTGGTGGTTAATCTGGGTCACATACACACACGTGGGAACCTGGACTCTGAGGCTCTCTTCACCTCCGTGCTTGGAACCACCACTTGAAAGTTCTCGGCTTCCTGGCCTCCCGCGCAGACCACCACACCCATCACACTTACCGTCTTGTGTAAGCCCAGTGGCAGAGCCGAGGCACCCAGGGGTGAGGGGGCTGCAGAGCCCAACAGGGATCCAAGCATTCTGAGTCCATATTCCAGAACTTTCTTCGTCCCACCTGACTTCCTGACGTGACTGAGCCTCTCTCTTCTCTCTGCCTTGGGGGTGTAGTTTTGTTTTGTTTTTAGAGCAGTTTTAGGTTCATCACAAAATTGAGGGGAAGGCACAGATTTCCCACACAGCCCCGGTGCCCCACACTTGCATAGCTTGCCCTCTATCTGCGTCCCCACCAGAGTGCTACGTTTGCTACAGTTAATGAACCTACGATGACTTACCGTTGTCACCCAAAGCCCATAGTTTTCCTCGGGGCCCAGGAGTTTGGACAGATGCTCAGTGACAGGTGTCTACCAGTGTAGTATTGTAGAGATTGTTTCTCTGCCCTAAAAATCCCCTGTCCTCTGCCTTTTCATCCCCTCCCCCAAATCCCTGGCAACTGCTGATCTCTCATGGTCTCTCCATAGTTTTGCCTTTTCCAGAATGTCATAGAGCTGGAATCCTATAATATACAGCCCTTTCAGATGGGCTTTTTTCACTTAGTAAGATGCACTGAAGGTTCCTCCATGTCTTTTGGTGGCTTCATTTCTTTTTTGCACAGAGTAGCATCCCCTCGTGTAGCTATGCCGGTTTCTTTTTCCATTCACCGACCGAAGGCCGTCTTGGTTGCCAGGTTTGGGCGATTACGAACAAAGCTGCTCCAAACATCCAGGCGCACTTTTCGTGCGGACCGAAGTTTTCAGGAGCCGATCTTTAAGGACCTTGTAGAGATCCTACCTCAGATGTGGTTCTGGCCCTGCCACCAGGGAGGGAGAAAGATCACTGGGTTTGGGCATAAGCAGCCAGCCGAGTGAGCGTTCCCTTGTCACACATCCTGGAGGCCTTGGATGGAAGCCTGCAGCCCCCCCAGGCAAGATCTGAGCCGAGAACAATCAGGGATTTCCCACTTCTTTGAAAGACAGCAGCAATGGCTGCCAGCACTTGCTTCCTCAAGAACTATTGTGTTTATTTGTCTAAGATTATACCCTGCCTGCCTCCAAGAGGGCTGCGGCTTCTCAAGACACCATGTGAAATGAGGCAATTAGGAGCGCACAGAACGAGCCCCTCCAGATCCCCGGGGACGGGCCCCGATTATCCCAGGCCTCGCTTGGCTGTTTGGAGCATTCTGTGCGAGCGGCACAAGGGAAACTCGGTTTACACTGTTTTTGTTTTCTGACCAGGAAAACCACACAAATCCTTCTCGAGGGATAGATCTCTTCCCTTCCCTGCCTTTCTTCTCTGCTGCCCCACGCACAGATGAAACCTCTCTAGGAGATTCTAGGGAGACCTGTCGACCACAGTTGTCCCAAAGGGAGACGGTGTCTTCTCATGTTTCAGTTCTGACCCTTGCCACGAGGGGCTTGTTAGCTGGGCCCCGTTAGGTCCCCTTCTGGTGGTCCCGTTTATGGCCGAGGCTGGTTGACCTTGGGGAGTACCAAGCAGTGGTTCCCCATACGTCTCTAGTATTATCTCTGTGTGATGGTTTAATTACACTCTACTTTCCTATGAAATTATTTGGCCGTGCCAAAACCCAGCTGCCACTTTTGCGCTATCTACTTACTTATTCTACTTGAACTTATCCCTTTTTTTGTTTGTTTGTTTTTTGCTCATTCATCTCCCATTCTGTCTGTCCCGCCCCTACAAGTGAGAATAGGACATCGTTTGTTCACATCACACAGTAGGTCCTCAATGCTGCGTGCAGGGACATTGTCACTGTGTGCGAGACATCCTGCTAAGTGTATCACCTGCATCCTCTCATCAAGTCCTCGTAATGACCCGATCCTCTGGGCTCTGTTACCAGCCCCATATCACAGATGAGGAAACAGGTTCCAGAAGACTAACTTGCTCTCTAGCCCCGGGGCCCAGAGCCCAGAGAGGCAGACCTGGCGTGTGAAGTCAGAGTTTCTGACTAAACACGCCTGCGTTCTTTACCATTACAGTCTGAGAGATGTCTAAAATTCCATATATTCTGAACGCAGTACGGTTTTCAACAAATTCATATTCGTAAGAACAGCACGGACCTACATTTGAGGTGCCTTGTGTCTGTTTACGTAGACGTAGCGTGTTTTCTGTCTACAGGCTGTGCTTGTGGACAGGGAGGGGTCTCACTCCCCACAGCGTCCCCATAGCCTGTCATGGGCCTCGTACACATGAGCTCTCTCTGTTGAATGATGCAGACGTGCATGAGAAAAAACAAACAGAGTAATTCTCAAGCCCCTGCCGTGGTCTTTGTCCATAGATCAGCAACCATTGATCCAAAGGAATGTCGTCTTTTCAAAGGAAATTTTTTCGTTGAATTGTATAAAACACCTACAGAAAAGCGCACAGATATTAAGTGTACACATTGGTGAATTTGCACAAAGGGAACATGCCCTTGTGGATCTACCCAGATTAAGGCAGAATGGGACCCCCCCCCCAGACCCTCCATGGTCCCCCGTCCAGCCACCACTCCCCCAGAGGCGACCACTACCCTGACCTTTGCCAGTGTCTTTCCCTCAAATAGAACAGCCTGTGTGGGATGTTCTCTTGTTGGGTGGGACTCACCCTCCGGCTGAGTAGATGTGTACTTTGCTACTCCCCCGCCCAATGGTTCTCCGTTGGGTGAATGCGCCATGATTTCTTTATGCTTGTTTATTACCAGGGTCATAGGGACGTGCTGCTGTGAGTCTTGGGGATGTGTGATCAGTGTACACGTTCCTGTTGGGGGGCTCTCAGAGTGGCGCTCCCGGGGGATAGGGTTAGCTTTAGCAGATGCTGCCAAGACCCTTCCCGAAGAGCTCTACCAGTCGTGCTCCCACTAGCTGCTCGAGAGCATCCGGGTTCCTCCACATCCTGACCATTGCCGGACACGATACTTTTCCCCCCAGTTTTTAAAATATGGTGAAACATACATGAAGTGGACCCATTTTTAAAAGCATACAGTTCTGTGTCACTAAGCACGTTGGCACTGTGTGCGGCTGTCACCACCGTCATCCCTAGAGCTGTTTTCTTCTTGCAAAACTGAACCTCTGTGCCCATTAAACACTAATTGCCCAGCCCCCCTCTTCCGTGTGGCAACCACCACTCTCCTGTCTCTATGAATCCGACCTCTCTAGGTCCCTCACATCATTGTAATCAGAGAATGTTTGTATATTTGTGGCTGGCTTCTTTCATTGAGCATAACGCTCTCGGGTTCATGCAGGCTGTAGCACGGGTTGGAGTTTCCTTTTTCTGGCTGAATAATATTCCGCCATATGTATATACCACATTTTGGTTTTTGTTCACCCACTGATGGGCACTTGGTGTTGCTTCCACCTTCTGGCAACTGTGAACCATCCTGCATGGACATGGGTGTACAAATATCCATTCGAGTCCCTACTTTTATTTCTTGCAGGTACATACCGAGAAGTAAATTGCTGGGTCGTATAATAAATCTGTGTTTAGTTATTTGAGGCATCTCCATCCTGTTTTCCACAATGGCTGCAACGTTGTCTACTCCCAGCAGCAGTGTACAAGGTTCCGATCTTTCCATCTCCTCCACCAGCACTGGTTACATTCTGCGTTTCCGTGTCGGTTTCGGTAGTGGGCATCCTGATGTGTGGGAGGTGTCGAAAGTATCTTTTTAAAAAAGCCATTCTGTGAGGTGTGTGGTGATCACATGGTGGTCTTAATTTGTGCTCAAAAGAATGATGTCTGCCTTGAATAATGGGTTGTTATGGTCTAGGTTGTTGTAAGTGATGCGAGATCACCATTGGGGTGATTCCTAATTATTGTGATGGTGCTGGTACACAGTAGGTGTTCAATATATGCCGGCTGGAATGCCAGTCTATCTGTCTTCCTTTGCAAGAAATGACCTGTTCCCTTCCCGAGTCCTTAAACCAGCAACTGATCGCTACCCAAATCAGGTGTCCTGTGCAATAGAAGAGAAGTCACAGCCTGAAACAGCTGCTTGCTGTGACCGCTGTGTGGCCCCTTGGAGCCTTGAAATGACATCACACCCTCCCAAGTGGCATATGGAAGACCAGCCTTTAAGCTCTGACCAAATGTGGCCACGCCTGTGTGGGTGTCATTCCTGCGTGGCAACACGTTCTGGAAATAATGGATCCACATGGGCTCAGCGTGCTGGGAACTGCAGTGGCCTCAGGCCGGCCTGTCCCCACGTGGCACTTGCTATCCGGGCGAGTGTCATCCACAGCCACTGTGCTCTCAGAGTGTGTTGAGGCCAGCAGCCAGCCGTCCATTTTCACTGTGTGCCATTTTGGTTTGTAATTAGCATTTTCCCCCTAGTCTCCTTGTTGGTTGTGCTGATGGACACAGACTTCAAGTGGTCTCTGGGCTCGTCTGTCCAGTGCCCTAGGCTGGTTTCCAGGACAGAAAAGCCTAATGGTGCGATACGCGTTGTGTCCCTGAGGGTCTCTTCCGTCCCCTTTCTCCCTGCCTTCCTCCCCCTTCTGCAGCCCAGGGGCTGCTCTGTGCTGTCCACTGAAGCCAGCCCTGTTGTCACCATCGTTACAGGGCTCCACAGTAATTAGGAGAGTTGGGCAAGACAGGATTTAAGTCTTGGCTCCACTGCCCCTTTGTGACTTTTCTGCTCAGTGCCTCATTGATTCATCTGCAAAATGGGAAGAACAACGCTGTACACCATAGCACGTTCCCGTGCAGGCTCACCGGTGCTTACAAATTCCTGTGCGTGTTCAGGCTCCTGAGAGTAGCTCCCTCCCTCTCTCAGGTTGTCATGAAAGGTGTATGGTTTCCAACCGTGATGGCGCAGGCCTGGCCAGTAGTAGGTCAGCATCTGCCCAGGGGCTTTTGTGATCTCAGAGAAAGAGTGTTGAATCCTGTTGGAGTGGCATGAGTTGCTGAACGGTGAGGTGCGTGTCCTGGGGTTGGGCGCTAAGGGAACAACTGCTCTGTGTCCTTGGAGCACAGAGTGTGGTGAGTGATTCCAAAACTTGGGTCTGCTGCCCACTGACGATGCCCAGCACCCCGAGGTCTAGCTCAGGCACCTCCGGAAGGATGCCCGAGGGACTCAGGGCAAGCAAGACCCCATCTCGGCCAGCCCAGGCATCCCGTCTCAGCTCTACCCCTCTCAGCTGGGGGACCCTCAAGGGTTACCACGCCTCCCTGGTCTGTCTCCTGTGCATGGGGGACCAAAACATCATTCTCAATCTTTTCCTCTCTCCCCCATTCCTTCCTCCCTCCCTCCTTTCTGCTGGTGTTTTCTAGAAGACTGTGTTGATATGTCCCCAGCTTTCTTCACACTGTCAGAGGTTCTAAGAAGGAGGTTCCAGTCATGCTGACTCATTTTCATTGTTTTGGGAACAAGAGTGAGATGTGGGTCGCCCCACGTAGGGTCCCGACAGTTCGCTTGGGGTTCATCTCTAGCAGGCTGATGTCCTCAGTGGATGTGGGTGGTTCTTGGAGAGAACCCCACGTCTCCTGGCTTCTGGGTCATGTGCTTTCATTTTGGGAGAGGCCCAAGGGGTTTCTCCCCAGATGTGTCCTCTGGGAAACTTCTGAAGAACTTGGCTGATGGGCACACCCACAGAATTCAGGGGTAGGTCTCAGGCCAGTCGTTAGAGAGGACATTGCTAAAGAACATCTTGGTAGGACCCAGCCCTAAGTGGATATAAGAAATAGCAAGTTCGTCCACTCACCTCCCCATCCACTAAAGTCACCTTAGAAAGAAAAAGAGGAAAACATTTCACTCATTTTCACCCATCCATCCACCCAACCATCCCTCTTGTATGTATTTATACCCTGGAATGGTTTCAAGTAGCAGTTGGCAACCTGTGGCCCCAGGCCATACCTGGCCCTGGCCTGTTTTTGTCAAAAAAGTTTTGGGCTTTTTTTTTTTTTTTTTTAAGATTTTTGTTATTTATTTGGCGGGGAGGAGAGAGAGAGAGAGTATAAGCAGGAGGAGCTGCAGAGGGAGAGAGAGGTGCAGGCTCCCCTCTCAGCAGGGAACCCGACGTGGGGCTCGATCCCAGGACCCCGGGATCACAACCTGAGCCAAAGGCAGATGCTTAACGGACTGAGCCACCCAGGCGCCCTCAATAAAGTTTTATTGGAACATAGCCACAATTATCCGTGTACTGTGAGGGCTTCCACATCACAGCGGCACTGTTGAATTCTGTGTCAGAGACCATGTGCCTCACAAAGTCTACAGAATTGACTGTATGGCCCGTGACAGAAAGTGTTTGCCGACCTTTGGATTAGATCAAGGGGCTAGAGTTCTAGTCCTGGCTTCGTTCATACCTGGGTGCATGACTCTAGAGCAAGTCATTCCTCTTCTCTGGGCCTCGTTTGTCTCAACTATGAAATGGGATGCCTCTGGCACCGAGCTCACAGGTTGCTCTGAGCAGTCAGTGGGAAAACGTCTGCCAGCAGTTGACCCAAAGAGGAGGCCCATGGATGGTCCTTGATCAGGACACTTCCTCTAGACGTGGACTAACATGGCACGTGGAAAAACAGGATCCCTTAGTGCATGGGAAGGTCCTGGGGCCGCAGCGTGCCTGGCCTATGAGGACACAGAGGCAGGTCCCCCTGTTTCCAGGCTGTCCCAGGCCACAGCTCTGCCGCAGCTGAATTATACCATCAACTAGAATATGTTCTTAAAGGGACCTAACAATTCACTGTCTGATCCCTGCTGGTCTCCTTACATCTGGAACACCAGACGGGTCCAGCAAGGCCTGCATGACACTGGTGTGTGATCTGAGTTAAATTACTACCAGTATTAACAAAGAAGACTACAGTTGCTATTCCTAGCCTTCCCCCTCAGAGCTCTAGAGCTCTGATCTTGAGCAAATGTGCTCTTTCCTCTTGCAAAAGCATCCGTGCTGAGCACGGGGAGCACACCGGACGGGCAGAGGAGCCGTGCCGGGCATGGGGAGCACACCGGACGGGTAGAGGAGCCGTGCCGGGCACGGGGAGCACACCGGACCGGCAGGGGAGCCGTGCCGGGCACGGGGAGCACACCGAAGTTTCTGTTTTGCTCCCACTTCCTCTGTGGGCTCCGAGTCTAGTTTTGAGGAGGGTGCTGTCTCTGTCACGGGGCTCAGAAGTCCCCTCTGTAGTAGATGTGCTCCACCTTTTGAGATGATTGAGCTCTGTCACTTGCCTGATTCTGTCCTCCCAACTCAGGAACTTCTGTCCTTTCCAAGGCGTAAGTAAGTACCTGTGACGGAGGCTCTGCAAAGGGACTTGTCACATAAAACTGGCCTGTGATTCCCTGCAATCGTGTGTCTCCTGGGCTGAAATAGAAGCATTTTACCCTGTGGCCACCCAGGAAGCCTACTCCTGGGCATTTCCCCAAGTGCTTTTGTCTCTGCTCTGCCCACCCCAGATACGTACAAAAACGCTCACAGCAGCTTTGTACACAGTGGCCCGAACTGGAAACAACTGAGGAGCTGTCGACATCCGTGGTCCATGGGAAGGAACGCTGCTTTGCAATTAAGAAGCAGCAGCAGCCCCAAATGTACGCATTCACAGCCTACGCTGAAACACAGGAGCCAGACACAAAAGCCTGTCTGCTGTGTGACTCCATTTGTAACAAGTTCAAGAACCGACCTACAGTGACACACACCTCCAGGGAGTGCAGACGGGAAGAGCCCTAGGGAGCCTGTCCCAGAATACGTCCCGCTGAGTACACACGACCCGTGCACTTGCGCATGTAATGCACTTGACCGTTTCTGTGTCTGCCTTCCCTTAAACAAAGAAAGAGGAGAGAGAGGAAATCCAAGAGTTTGAGGTTGGGCAGTGGAGGGCTGTGCCTTGGGCTCGGTCGCATCTCAGGCCCCTTCAGGAATCCTTGAACCTCCCGACCTATCCTACAGCTTCCTGTCCCCAGCCTGGGGTCCCACATGGGGGACTCCCTGTACTCGCCATTCCCTCTGCTGGGCGTGCAGGGCACTGTCCTCCCCACCTGAAGACCCAGCTCAAAGGTCACTGCGGGAAGCCTAACCGCAATGGTTCCACCCCACCCCCTGTCCTTTGTACCTTACCTCTCAATTACAGTGCTTATCAGGTTGTGTTGTTGGTACCTGCCCACACCTCTGCCTCCCATCACGAGGCCCACTGTGGCACACCCTGGCCATCTTGGGACTCCCAGGCCAGCGTCCCATGGGGCGGGCAGGCCACATGGTACAGAGAATATGAATCTGACCTCTAAGTCCACACTGTGGCCTTTCCGCTGGCCAGCTGTGACCTGGGTCACCTTTTAGCCACTCCCAGTCTCCCCTTCTTCCTCCATGAGATGCAGGTCCCAGCAGTGCCCGTCTCCACGGGGCCTTGTGAAGAGTAGGCCAGATGCTGCCTGTGACTGCCCCAGGCCCTGGCATTCAGGATTTACTCGACTGTTGCTCCCTAAAAATATTTCCTGACTTGTGGGTGGGACTGTGCTGGCTAGTGTCACAGCCCTCAAGAACAGCGATGAGCCCCTCGCATGGCACAGGTGCCCAGTGGCACGGGTATGGAGCACCACGCCCCAGGGACACAGATTTCCGTGCCACAGTGGTGACTGAGGTTGGAGAGTCCGAACATGGAAATCAGTTCTTCCTCTGTCACTAAGCCTCTTGAACCATTTGCCCATAAAAGGGGGCAGCTGCCATGGCTGGACTCATGATTAATGAGCCAGAACATGCCTCCTGACCGTCTCCACGGAGTGTAGTCCATGGAGATCAGCCTTGGCCTGCCCTGGCTGGCCCTGCCCTCACGGCCCAGCCTCCAGGCACTCCTTTGCCAAGGTCTGGGCCGCTGGAAAAGGGGCCCTCGGCTCTGGTGCCTGGTGGCCCCTCCCGGGCCCCCAAGGTGGGCTGGGCATGGAGAGCTTGGTTGAGATGGGGCAAGAGGATGTGGGTGAGTGAGTCTGGGGGAGGCGGTGTCGGACAGATGGGCTCCCGCTTGACATTGGTCTTCCAGAGCTGGCTGATCACCCCTGCGCTCAGGGCTGACTCCAAGCCAGAGCACTCCTCCCTGTGCTATCTTTTTGGGGTCATCTGGGGGTGAGGGAGGAATCTGGAAAGGTTGGCACAAAGTCCCTCCTTCCTTCTTGTTGAGGCTTGAAAATCATCACCTTGGTATAATGAGCTCCTGATTAGCACCTGGCCCCGTGCTGGGAGTCTTAACTCAGTGAGCTCAAGCAGATGAGCCCTCACTTCGTCGTGCCCCTGCCTGCCGCCCCCTCCCGGCTGCCTTCTGGACCCGCCCTGTGTATCCCCCTCGGAGTTACACTAGCAAGTTCTCACAGGTGCTGAGCGCAGGAAGCCCATCTCATTACTCCGCACAGCGCCCTCAACACAGGCATACGGTTACCTTCTTTATTGCAGTGTAAATCACATGCCGTAGAACTCCCCACAGGCTCGTGTGGAAACTCTGGTTAACTTTTTCCCAAGTGGCCGCACCATTTCACGTTCCTGCCAGCGTGGATGAGGGTTCCTGTTTTCCCGTATCTTCTCCAACACTTGTGATTCCCTTTTTAAAAACAGCCATCCTCATGGGTGTGAATACTGCCTCACTTTCGCAAGGGAGAGAATGGAGGCTCAGAGAGGCCAAGTGACTTGCCTGAGGCCACACAGCCCACAAGTGGATTCGGCTCTCAAACTTGTGATTTTCCAAACAATCTCCTATCGAGGCATGGCACACATGCTGAGAAGTGTACGTGCTGTATCCTGCCTGATACATGCCAACAGTGTGGTGCCACCGATCTGAATCTAGACCTGGAACAGTCCCAAACGTCCAGAAGCTGCCTCTGGCGCCTTTCTATTACTGTCCCCCTTTGGGGGTAACCGGTTGTGTACAAGCTCATCCCGGTGTTCCAGAACATTCCTGGTTCTCGTGCTGAACATCTGGATTCGTAAGAAACCCCCCGGGGCTCGGGCAAACCAGATACTGGTCACCCCAGTAGCCAGGACACTGACCTCTCTCAGCATGGAGGGGGTTTGCCTCCTTCTGGACTCCATGTAAATGGAAGCGTGTGTCTGTGCTTCTGTGTCTAGTTTCTCTCCCTCAACGTTAGGTTCACGTAATCCATTTGCCTGCTCTGTGTAGTCGCAGATCACTCTTTCTCACTGTGTACTGGTCCACAGCGTGAGCACACAGCACTTTCTTCATCCGTTCTTCCGTTGATGGACGTCTGGGTGGTTTCCGGTGTGTTCCGATCTAGGGCTGCCGAGTGTTTAGGCAACATGTGTGCACAGGTCTTCGTGAGAACGTATGTCAGCATTTCTTTGTAGGACTGGGAAGCTGGTTGCAGGGGGTACACGTGTCCGGCTTTCACAGATACGAGCACACAGTTCTCCAAAGTGGGTACTTGTCACTGGTGTTTCCTACCTGAGCTGTTCTGCTGGAGGATGGTGTGGTAGTGTCTCCCTGTGGTCATCCCCCTGATTTTGAACCCACTAGCTGTTAGAGACAGAGGCTGGGACATGTGCCCTGAAGGTCTCGGTTCTCCTCCCAGCTCTGTCCCGAATAGCTATGTGTGGTTGGGCAAAGCTTGGAACCTCCATCTGGTCTACCTCGGGGGTGCCTCCTGGGGGGGGGCGCTGCTGGAGCGGGGAAGGGTATACAGAGGTGGGAGGTGGGCACGGGGAGCCAGCGAAGGTTGCTTCCAGCCTGAGAGGTCCTGACACGAGGGCAGAGGGAGGGATTCCTGACACCCACACCTGCTGTCAGCTCCTCCGGGCCTCAGTGGGAGCCAGGGCTGGATTATTAAGTTCCTTACAACCAAGAAAAGAAGAGTAAACCAAATACCACAAAACACAAGATGGGTGTATTTTTCCTCACGAGAGACTTTCTCGCTCAAAATCAAGTTACTTTTTACGTTACGTGTAGTTCTAACAAGTTGGGTGTTCAGGCTCCATGGGCTACAGCAGAACAGCAGTGACCTTGTGAGGTCGGGTGTGGGGAAGGTCCACTGGCAGCGAGAAGAAGCAGCCTTTTGGCCTCAGGGGAAGGTTGGAGAAGCCTTTGGAACAGACACAGCATCTCCAAGTCAGAGGCCAGTCGGGGAGCGTGTGTGCCCAAGAGCCTTGCCGGGCTGCTGTGCGGCTCACCAGCGGGTGGCGGCAGCAACAGCAGCCCTGGGGCAGCCAGAAAGGCTGAAATTATGTTGGGTGTCTTTGGTTTATGGAAAGAAAGGGAGGGGGGTGTGAAAGGCATTTGGGGAGATTTGCTCCGGGACCGGGGCCCAGACTGACCCATGTAGCAGCAAATTGTTACCGCCGCTTTGCTTCTGCGGTACAACTTTCCCTTTGTGGGATTAAAGAGAACATCAAAATATTTTGACAGGCCTTTCCCGAGTGAGCCCGTGTGGGTTTCTGCCCCTGAGGCCTAATGGAGCTGTAGGTGGCCTGCAGACCCGCGGGGCTGGGTCGCAGGAGGCAGGCAGATCTGGGGACCCCGGCCAGGCTAGCTTCTGGCCCCTCTGTGCATGGTGTGCGTGTGCGTGTGCTGTGTGTGCCCGCAGGTACGCACACCGGGTCTGGATCCCCCTGGAGGAGTTGGCAGGGCGCGGGGCCAAGGTCACCCTCCTGGCCCTTGGGAGATGGGATCCTGGGTCTGTCTCTTGAAGGCAGGGGTCTGCGCCTCAGTTTGCCTGTAGTGTGTGGATCAGCGGGGGTGAAGCCAGCCCCCCGATGTGTGTGCCATGTGTTGGGAGGAGATCGTACCTGTCAAGTCCTCCCCGCCGGGCTGGCCACACGGGAACCGCGCCAGAAACGTCGTCCGGGGTGCTTGTGTCTTTTTGTGTTGAGGGGCTCCCCGAGGCTGTGTGAGCAGAGCCTGTTTCCTTCCTTGTCCCCGAAAACCGTGTCAGACTCTTCACCATATCCGAAAGGTGGAAACCCCCCGATGTCCTTCCGCTGATGAATGAGTAAACCAGGTGCGGCCCATCTGCTCGGTGGAACGTTAACTCCGCCATAAAGAGGGGCGAAGTACCAATACCTGGTTCCATGTGGATGAGCCCCCGAAACGTGACATGAAAAGACCCAGAGAGAAAGACCCGTGCGTATAATTCTGTCGAGGTGAAATGTCTACACAGGCAAATCCAGGATCAGCAGCCCTGTGCGGGAGAGGTCCTGGGGAGCGACCGCTTCGCGGGGATGCAGTCGCCTTGTGGAGCGCTGGACGCGTCTTAGAGCTGAACTGAGGGGCAGTTGTGCGACATAGCGAGTGCCCGAAATGCCACGGAGTTGTACGTCTGAAAATGGTCAGTGTTTCCTTGTACATCACATGCATCTCCGCTCCGTTTTCTAACGAGCAGCAGGGGAGGGGGAGCTGAAACCCACTCCTCCAATTGGAGCCCTTCTGTGGCCCCGCGGTACATTGTGGTGATGTTGTCATTGTTGCTGTTGACTGTCAAGAAGGGCTGGGAGGGACGCCCCCGTCCTCCGACCTGCTGTCTCTCTTTTGAGGCTGTGCGTTGAGGGGCTGAGTGGCAGGAGCCAAGCCTTCCTCTTCCAGCTGGATGGTGCCCTATGGAGTCGGGGTGTGCAGAGCGGGTCCCCCGACATGCTGACTCGGGCAGCGTCCCCGCGGGCAGAGAAGGGACCGGTCTACAGCGTGGCTCACCCAGCCGGGTCCCGAGGAGACACCTACCCCCACTCCATGCCAAACAGCCTGCTGTTCTCTGCCCAGGTCCCCAGGCAGGCAAGGTTCCCCGGCCTCCTACATCCGCTGGCCTCGGAAGTGAGCGCACGGAGGGTGTTTCCAAGACCTGCTTCTCCTCTTGGGGTCTGGGAGCCTCTTCCCTGCTCCCCTTCCCGGGAGTGGCGCTGGGCACCTTCCTAGTCTGTACCTTGAGTCAGCCTGGAACCTCATCTTGGGGGTCACAGCCATCATGATTTACATCGGCTTTTAGAGAAATCCCCATGGAAACCAGCAGGCAGGTTTGGGTGGAGGGAGCTGGCTCCCTGGAAAGCCTGGGGAGGGAAGCCTGGGGCCTTTGGGGGGGGGGGCGGAGATGCTGCTCCAGGCGCTTTCGGTCACATTCCACCCTGCCCGTTCTGAAGGGGAAGTCCGAGAAGGTGCCCTATTTGGAATGGCAGGTTTGAGGGCCTTTGGGATCCCGGGGGGCCCTGATGAAGCCCCTCCAGCCTCTGCTGTCTTGAGCCTAGATGCAGGCGTTGAGGGGACACCCGAGAAGAAGCTCATCTCAGAAGCAGAAGCAGGGTGTACTCTTCCTGGTCTGACAGAGCCCCAATTCCTCCCCCCGAGGTAGCCCCTCATCAGTCCTTAGAGCAAAAGGGCAAAGGCGTCCCAACCTGTTCCTCACCCCCCACCACGGGAAAGCAGCCTCCCAGGAGCCCAGACCCAGGCTTGAAATCACCTTGTGGGCAGTTGGCAGCTGGGTAGTCCCTCCGAAGTCACCCGGGCCAGAGCATGGCTTCTAACGGGACCCGGCCAGACTCGGGTCCCGCACACAGACCCCCCACCCCAAGCTTTGGCCAGGGCTCCCCAGGTCTCTTAATATCTCTTTAATGAGAGCAATTTGGCAATGACATAAAATATGCTCTTGCCCTTTGTCCCAGTAATTCCATTTCTGGGAATCTGGCCTAAGGAAATAATCCTAAATATAGGGTAGAAAAACATGTTTCACAAGGATGTTCATTGTAGAGTTGTTTATAGTAGCGTAAAATGAAACAACCACACTGTCCATGGTTGGGGGGGAGCCGTGATAAAATAAAGAGCAGCCAAATGTTTTGTAGCCACTAAATGATAGTTCTGGAAATTATTGTCCAGAATATAGGAGGCGCGTGTGATGTAACATTATGTTAAAAAAAAAAAAAAAAAAAGAGGGAAGGAGGGAGAGAGGCAGGAAGGAAGGGAAAAAAAGACAATTTATAAAATCATATGTATCCTGTGACTTGGGCTCTGTAAAAAAAAAAAAAAATCATGTATTAAAAATTCTCAGGAAGGTGATATACCAAAGCAGCCATGAGTGGTCTTGACATGATTTTATCTGAAAGATTGCCTTCCATTCATCATCTTCCAAATTATCTGTAATATTCGTGCATCGTCTTTCTTAGGTTTGAATTATAATTTATATTCAGGAAAATTCACTCTTTTAGCATGTAGATTCGAGTTTTGACAAAGGCATATAGTCAGCTGACTGCCACCGTGGTGGAGATACAGAACACTTCCATCACCCGGAAAGCTCCCCCATGCCCTTGGTAACTGGTCCCCACCTCCGCCCCAGCCGCTGGTGGCCGCTGGTCTGATTTCAAGCCCTGGGGCTTCGCTCATTCCAGAATGTCACGCAGACGAGAATCCTGCCGGACGCCTCGCCTTGCCTCTATGTGGAGAGATAACTTGGTCTGCTTATTGTTCTCCTGCATGTACCTCGCAGAGCTGGATTTCCTAGCTTCCCACAGGAGGAAAATTTCATTTTCCTTCTCATCTGACTCAACCTTTACCCCACGTAGGAATCTCCTCCACCATCGCTCTGATCATCATGTTCAGATTACCGGGGAATTACCAGTTATCTGTGAAATCACTCCAGCCGTGCGAAAGTACCCAGAACGGAGGAGGTCCGTGGCCAGTGCTGGCTCACACGCAAATCCAAAGAAGAGCGTTCAGGGGCTCTCGGTCCCGGTCTGCCCCCTGTTCCTTGCAATGCCCCAGGCTCCCGTCAGGGCTCTGTCTGGAAAGACGACCCTGAGGGCTCAACAGCGTGGTAGCGGTTCATTTCTCTTAATGAGCCTTTATCTTGGGACAGTGGGAGAACATACAGGGAAGTGACAAAGGCAGTACGGAGTTTCCTTGTACCCCAAACCCGCCACCCTGGTGGTTGACATCTCACAGAAACATGACACCTTTGTCACAGCCTGCGGAACCAATGCTGATAGGCTGTTACTAAAGCCCATGCTTTAGTCACTTTCCTTCCTCTTTACCCAGTGTACTTTTTCTGTCCCAGGACCGCATCGGGGAGGCCACAGTGCGTGGAGTGGTCAGTCTCTGTGGACGCAGGCTTCTCTGGCTGGGGACGCTTGCCCAGACTTCCCTGGGTTTTGATGCATCCTGGTCAGGTGTTTTGAGAAACATCCCTCAGTTGGGGTTTATCTGATGTTTTCTCATGGTTACACCGGAATTATGGGTCTGGGGGAGGGGGACCCCAGAGATGAAGTTTATCGTTTCTCACAGTAGTTCTTTTTATTTGGCTTTTTGGAAGTTCCAGATGCTGCACTAAGCCCTCGACAGATTGGAACTCCTTTAATAATTGGATGTCCTAACAATCCTGTCTATTAACTTCTCATTTTACCATTGGATGAAATGGGCTCAGAGAGGTACGGTAACTTGCATAACGTCACACAGTAAGAGGCTCAAACACAGGTTCTGTTGATTCTACAGATTTTTGCTTTTAGCCAGTATTGCTTCCAACAGTGGGAAAGCAGTAAATCTGCTATTAAAAACCAGTATGTATTTATTTATACCCAACCTTCCCCCAAAAAGCCTGTGTTGCAACTTCTAATCAAGGCCACATTGAGGCAGCTGAAGCAGGGTCGTGAGAAAGGCAGACACAGGCGGTTAGCAAGCCCGCCTCCCGGGAATCAGGAGCGGTCATCTCCCAGAGTGTGCTGCCAGGGGCTCGGGGCGAGCACGGGGCCGCGCAGAGCCTCGTCCCGTCTCCAGGGCCCTGAGGAGGCCACGGGGAAGCAGAAGCCTCGAGGCCTCAAGGTGTGTTTCTAGAGGAACGAGGCCGGCCATTTGCTTGGTCTGAATAACCGAGTCCTAATGATCTTCCGGAGGGGCCTTTCTTTCTTTCTATGGTGTGGCGTGGTCCGGACGTTCCCACATGTGCTGGTGGCCACGTCATAGCCCATGTCCCCTGGCCTCTGGCTGTATCGAGGGGTCAGTGGACTGGAGTTTGGAGATGGACTGGGCTTTGAAGAGGGAGAGAGGCAGGTGTGAGCCATACAGAAGGGCCTTCAGCGCAGCAGATACACGGTGCCGTTGCTTCTTAAAG
Organism: Mellivora capensis; assembly: GCA_004024625.1. Classification (NCBI taxonomy): domain Eukaryota; kingdom Metazoa; phylum Chordata; class Mammalia; order Carnivora; family Mustelidae; genus Mellivora; species Mellivora capensis. Next base: position 289,939 of record PISX010000008.1, on the reverse strand, counting down.
GAGATTTTAAAAATTTATTAATTTATTAATTTTTTAAATTAAATTTTTAATTTTTAAAAGACTCCCCAAAACCATCTTCCCAAGGATGTTACATGTAGTGATTGTAAGTAGTACATGGATGAACACTTTTTCATTTGGGAAGATATTCCTTCATTTATTGAGAAAATAATGATCAGCTTCCAAATGCCACGGTCTGTTTGGGCCCTTGGAACAGACCAGGTGGAAATTCTTGCTCCCCTGATGCTGGAACACTAGCAGGGGAGACAAACAGTTGGCAGCAAACAATAAATATTTGAACGTGGGTTCAGAAAATAAATGTATAACCCATCCTCCAGACCCCTGGTTTCGCTGATATTCTTGGGACAAGATGTGCTGTGAGAGCTGAGTCACACCGATGGCAGAACGTGGAGAACATGATAGTGCCCGAGCTGCTGGCATAGGGTGAGGGGTGCGGGGGGCCCACACATCGGCCTCTGGGAAGTACCAGTGCGACCATCTCGGTCAGACATAGCGGCTGCGGGGACTGGCGCCGAGGGGCGGGCTGCCACCGCACCCTCCACCCCCCACCACCCCCTGGGCCCCTGTAGGCTTGTTGCGCCACCTGGACCCGTGCAGGAGCTTCCAGGCTGTTCCTGCTTCTGCCCCCTCCTCCCGAGTCTGTTCCCCCTGCAGCCCTCCACGAGGACCCCTGGCAGGGCCCACACGTTCCTCTGGGAGTGGCTGCCCTTCTCTCCAAGACCTTTCTTCCCTGAGCCTTCCTCGCCTGTGGCCTTCGGCTCCTCCCGGAACATGCGTAGTCAGTGCCCACCCCTGGGCCTTGGCACAGGCCACAGGCTCCAGGATGTATGTTCCCTCCCTGTCAGGGGCGCTGCAGCTCCTAGCCCCGTGGGCACCCTACCTGGAATCTTGGTACAGCACTTGCTGTTTGCCTCTTTTGTTTGTTGTCTCTTTGCACCGCTGGGCTCCTGTCTTGTCTACTGCTGTATCCCTAGCACCTGGCGTATGGGCCCGTAGCGTAATTAGTGCCTGATAAGTACATCAGATGAGTGAATGAGTGAATGAACAAATTGATGGATCAGTCTCTTATTTCCTGAGCCTGGTGGCTGATCGTATCAGGAAAATTTGAGACACCTCATGCCCTCACCCGTCTCCACACACCCCCCCCCACCACTGTATCTCTACTTTGGCAGACAGAAATGGGCATTGAAACCCTCATGGAGGTCCTAAATCCTGACAGTAAAATGAATTTGCCAGGCCATGGATTTCAAATCTCATCCCCTCTTGCTTGCAGCTCAGTGGAGCGGTTAGGGTGCTCATTTCTGAGTCACGGGTTCACTTCCGCCCTGGCCAGCCCCCTTCCCAGCTGGCTGACCATGGGCAAGTCACAGGACATCTCGGCTTCCCCATCCGTGCAATGGGATGGTCCTGGCCCCTGCCCCGTGGGACTGTTGTAAGCATGGAAGGAGAGAGCGCTTGCCACCTGCCAGGGGAATGCTCGGTGCCTGTCCGGGCTTAGGAGACGTTAGTTGTTATACTCTGCTGTTTCGGCTGGGTTATACTTGCCTCTGATTCTGCTCAAGTATGGCTTCCTGGGCTCAGAGTAACAAGGACCCTGCCGGGACCTGGTGGCCAGTGCGTCCCCCTGTTTTCTGGTGCCTTCTCTCAGGGACAGGGGAGCCCACTTAGCAGTGATTGGCTGTGAATTTCTCTCTCCCCACCCTTACCCCAGCATTGATCAGTGATAGCTGTTACTGTTCTTTGCACACAAATTGTTGAGCTCTTGCTATGTGTCGGGCACTGGGGAGAGAGAACAGGGACCAGGACAGACATGGGCCTGACCTCCCTGAGCTGCAGCCTGGCCAGGAGGCAGATGTCAGCAGGTGACACATAGTATCAGTCCACAGTAATTAAATAGGGTGCGGGGGGCAGCAAGGGTCCAGGGAGGGATGTGACTGGTGGGCTATAGGGTCTGGAGGGTACTAGGGTCCCCTGAAGTCCCCGTGTAGCTGAGGCCTAGACGATAGAAGAGGAAAGGGCAGGGATCAAGTCACAACCTTTCTAGGACAAGGGGCAGGCTGAGTTGCCACGCCTTTGGCAGGTAGGCCCCTGGGGAGGTGTATGAAGAGAAGAAAGCAGATGGGGCTAGAGGAAGGAGCAGGACCAGACCCACTGGGCCTGGAGAGGGTGGATGGATGTGTGGGTTCCATGCTTGGGCCACCAACCCTCGGTGGAAGGACACCGAGCAGGGAATAAGGGGATCGAGTGTGCCGACGTGGACCATGGGACTGGGTACTGAGTGGCGAGCGCTCATCTGTGGAGGGAGACAAGACCGGGAAGCCGGTGGGGTCTGTGTCTGCTTTCTGGGCAGGAGAAGGTGGCCACGGTCAGGGCTGAAGAGATCCAGAGCCTGCCCTGTGCTAAGCCCTACAGATGCCCAGAGGGACAATGCACAGGCTTTGCCCTCCACATGCCCCCAGTCCAGTCCTGACTCTGCAACCCCAAACATGGGCGCGTTGCCACCATGACCCGTTTCCTGCAACCAGAATGCTCCCAGCCAGGAAAGACGGAATTCCTTTGGTTCCCAGAGTTGCCCAGTGTCTGTACCAGTCTGCTTATTGCCAGGGTGGGGATATTTTCTGGAACCTTCTTCTGAGGCATGGATATTGTGCCTGGTCTTGTAACCAATGTGTGTCTTTTCTTTTTCTTCTCTCTCTATCTTTTTTTTTTTTTTTTTGCTGCAGCCAACTGGGTACATGGAAAACTCAGTCTCCTACAGCGCTATTGAGGACGTTCAGCTGCTGTCCTGGGAGAACGCCCCGAAGTACTGTTTACAGCTCACAGTTCCTGGGGGAACGGTCTTACTGCAGGTAGGAGAAACAAACATGAACAAGCAGTTTCTCTGCCCTCACCCTCCTCCTTTCCCTCAGAGGAAGACCGCCAACCACCAGGAGGCAAGGTTGTTTAGCCTAGGGTGCTTTTTCCTCCGCTGTAGTAAAGGTAGAAACTGAGGCCCTCTGGGCAAAGGAAGAGGGAACGTGCCCAGACTGAGCTCCCACTGCCTGCCTGCTGCGGCCCCGCAGCTTTCTATCTTGTGCTTTTTTTCTCTTAACAAACTAGAGAAATAGGTCTTCTGATCTCCATTCTACAGGTGAGGAAACTGAGGCACAAAGCCATGTTGTTAGGCCTTAAAAGGCTATAGAAAAGCAAGTTAGTAATGGATGCCACCTTTTGCTGTACTTCAAGTGGGGAGGAAGTTCTTCTTGTTGGCCTAAGTCCTGAGACTCTGATGGAAATATGAGCTTTCCCCTTGGGAAAGAGAGCATTTGGTGTGTTTCGGTCAAGGCTATTGGTTGGAAATGATGCAAACGTTCAAACTCTCTGAGGCAAAAAGAGAATTTGATGCTGTAACTGTATTAAGGTAACTGGGAAGTCTAAGAGAGGCCTTCAAGCATAGCTTGATCCAGGAGTCATTTGCTATTAACATTCAGTGCCTCTCTCTCTCTCCATCTCCTGGCTCTGCTTCTTTATGTTGGCTTCATTGTCAGGGAGGGACTCTCCATGCATGGGAAAGATGGACTTCTCTCCTTTTAAAAGTGTGAGAGTCCATTTTCCTTCTAGTATCTTCCTAGAAAATCTCATAGAAGATTCTGATTGGCTCTGCTGTGGTCCCATGCCTCCCAGGGAATGCCCTACCCTAGGTTCCATACCCACCCTTGACCTTAGGCAGCATATACTCTGATAGCCCTACCAAGACTGTGTGGTCAGGGAGAGGTGGGTCCACCAAGAATGGAATTGTGCCAGAAAAAAATTGCTGTAGTGCATACACGGGACATGTTCTGTATCTTTTCAGGCAGAGCCACCCCAGTTTCCAGCAGGGACCCCCAAGTCTGAGATTCCTCGTTAGAGAGAATGCACTCTCTCATTGTTGGGAGAACAGGCCATTCTTTCAGCAACAGTTTCTTTCTCACTGTCACTCCAGGGAAATCTGCCCTGAGCCCAAAGAGACGCTTCCCTCAAACATGTTTCCAAAGTGGCCACGAGATTGCGTAACGGCGTTCGACCCAGGAGGCACGCCGTTCAGCCTCCGAGGAACGCAGGCTCCACAAGCTGATTGCAACAGCTCATTCTTTAGGAAAATCCTGGTCTCTGCTGTCATCTTTGGAGGGCACCAAACCGTGCCTGCCCCTGGGTTTTCCTCCTGCCTCTGGCGCCCCCCACATCAGCCATCTTTCTTTCTTTCACGGCTCTCGTCTCTTCCCCCCTCACCTCCAGCAGGCAGAGTTCTCATGTGTGTCCGTCCAGGCCCCATGGGCTGGGGCCTCAGCCTCAGGGGAAGATTTGGGGGTGGGAAGGCACAAATAGGGTTCTGTGGAGAAGCTGAGCCGGTCTGTTCCCCGTGCTGGGGCAGAAGGCAAATAAGACCCTCGGCCCCATCCTTGAAGGGGTCTGGGCCCTGTGGGGGGTGGAACGGTAAACATGTGGCTGCAGAGACAACAGCTAAAAGAGAGGCACATCCTGAAGGACTGCCCAGAGGAGGGAGTGACTCACTTGGCCTAGGGGTTCCAGAGGAGGCTCCCTGGGGATGGTGACGTTACAGCCAGGTGTAGAGGGGTGAGTAGGAGTGCGCCAGGATGGGGGGGACACATTGGGGGCGGAGGCAAGGTGGGTGCAAGGCATGAATGTGGGAGAGGGGGAGGCATGTTCAGGGCCCCGTGGATGTGTTCAGGGCTGTTGGGTCATAGCCAGATCGTAATGGGCTTGTTAGCTGAGTGACCAAGCCAAGGCTATGTTCTGAGGGCAGTAGGGAGCCACTGAGGGTTCTTAAGTGGTGACGGGGGAAAAAGGGGGAAGTGGAGGGATCCCTCCAGCTGCAGGGCAGAGAGGTCTGAATGTGGGAGCGTCAGAGGGAGGCAGGGGTGAGGGGGACCTTGAAACAGCCCAGCTGGAGGGGGTGGGGCCCTGAGCCCCCCTCTCCTTGGGGGTGTCCCAATTGCTGCTTCGCCAGAGGGAGGGCCTCGTTGCTTCTGGGTCGGAGGGGGCAGCGTACCCCCAAGGAAGGCCGCACATCAGTGAGGCCTGGAGACACAAGGGTTGCAGGGCAGTGGAATGTCCCTTTAACCCAGGCCGTGGCTGCGGGCCCGGCTGTGATGACTCCCGCATCCGGAGGCGGCTGCACGTCAGAGCTCCCCCTGCCGAGCCGACAGGCAGCCCGCTCCAGCACCCCCCTCGCTGGCCTGCTCCCTGCTGCCACCCCCCCCCCCCCCCCCCCCCCCCCCCCCCCCCCCCCCCCCCCCCCCCCCCCCCC